>WBMW01003898.1:736180-768967 GCA_013396635.1 Penelope pileata
CCCCCCCAAAATTTTTCTAATTCATTAATTATATACATATCAACTATCTTAATAAACAAATTAATGTCTTAAACACCACTAAAATCCAGAATCTAAGCAAACACTTGATTTATATCTCTACACTGATAGTTATTTTTTTTTTTCAGAATGTGTTCATTAGTATTCTTTGCTTGGGAAGGGTAGAAAGGTTCCATAGTGTGCCCAGAGCAGGTATCTTTACATGAGGAGTGCTACAGAATTGCATGATTTTGTTTGCAGTGTATGTTCTGGCATTTAAAAAAATAGCTGATTTCTTCTAAGTGTGTTTCAGAGGTGCTCCTGTTAGCCTGACTTGTCTCTTAAGCTAGTATTCCAGCCAAGTACAGTTGTTAGTCAATCCCATAATAACATTCACTTATTTGCATGAGTGAATGCATAAAACACACGTATAAGAGGTGCACAGGGCACTGTGTTCACAGATGTGGCACTGCAGTCTTCTGCATAACTCATACATTTGGGTCTGAATTATATTTTAAAGCAGAAAGCTGAAATACACAATTTCCACATATTTAAAAGATTGATTAGAAAATGAAAATACTTGATGCAAATGTGATTTGTACTGTTTTAGGTAAATAAAAAAAAAAAAATCACAGAATCACAGGGTAGCTTAGGTTGGAAGGGACCTGTGGAAGTCATCTGGTCCAACCTGCGCGCTCAATAGTTTCTGCCATTAGTTTCCCGTTTGCCCCACAGGGAAATTTGTTGTCTTTGCAAATATGCAGATCAAGGCCACAGATCTGTGGGCACTTACCGCGCGTGCTTGGCTTCAAACAGCACTTTAGTCCCCCTTTGTTTTAGCGTTTATACATAAGACTTCAGAATATTTGGGTCGGTAGAGATTGTTCCTCGCGTGGAAGTTACCTTCAGATTGACCGTTGGTGAACTGTTAAATGCCGTGCCTATGAATGTTGTTCTCTTGCCAGTATTTGCGTGTGCATGTGTGTATGTATGCAGTATCTCGTTTGTAGTGTGTGTGTGCACACCTGTACATATATGTGTATATATAGACCCTGGTTTTGCCCAATATAACAGCACCAACTTGTGTGTAGAGCCAAAAAACTTCAATATATACAATGCTTGAGATGCTGCATTGTTTTTATTGTAATATTTTTTGTATCAGATGAATTGCAGAATGTTTACAGATGCTTATTAATATTTAACTTATACAGTGGTGTGGCAGGATGTTTATGATTGCTGTCAGCTAAAGAATTGTACCAGATTCTGGGTGAAATTTTGGCTTTGTTGAAATCCTTGGCAAAACTCCCATTGATCTCACAGTAGCCAAGATTAAACCCCTCTGAATCTATTGTTTACTGGCTATTTTCCTACTGTGATAGTTTTTTTTTTTTTTTAAATGAGTGAAAAGTATTTATTTTTCCCAATGTGAAATCTGCAGTTGCTGTTTGGGTTTTTCTAGAGAACCTGCAAAATACAACACATGGGAATCTCTGCCTCATCGAATGTACAGACTTTTTCATTGTTCTGGTCCTTGAATACATCTAAGAAAAGAGCTTCTAAAATAACTTTTTTAAGATTTATTATCGAACCTTTCAAAAAATAGATCACATTTCCTATCTCTCTCTACAAAGTTGGCAAGTAGTGTGGTAAGCAAAAATGTAGAACTATTTATTGGTGAATAAAAAGATGTCCCTTCTTTTTTCTATACCTGCTGATTAACTACAGTTTGCTCTGCAGATCTGGGATGAGACACTTTAAGTACCTTATCCAAAAGTACCTTATCTAAAAACAGCCTTTTTACAGTATACAGCTTTAAACTTCTCAAGACATAGAGGTAACTTCAGAGCCAGTCTGTGGAATGATTTCATGAGTGAATAAAATTATGCAAATATTAAGTGGTAGGGTAAATCAGACAACTGCTTGGCATTAGAGAAATCACTTGTTCAGAGACAGAAGGATCAGTTCTTCAATAGCGGCAGGGAGGAAAGTTACTGTAGCACAGTGCTTCCTAAGTCCCTTTCCAGGGTATCTTTTAATTGTGTATGCTATAAGTATATTCTTCCTGTAAAAAGACAGAAGGCTGTGAAACAGCCAGTTAAATACAAATTCATTTCTTCATCTATGGCTAAAAATATTGTTTTCAAACAAGAGCTATCATGCACTTTGAAATATATGTGTCCAGAACAGGTAAGTTTGTGTTCATTGTAGGTAATCATCCCAGGGATACAGTAGGACTTGTAGAGTGAGGTATTTATCAACGATGTTATCAAAATGGCATCATATTCCCCTGTAAGACTCCTTCTGAAGACCTCTGTACAGAATGCCCACCACCCCCAGCCATCTCTTGCTATAGTTTTGAGAATGGAGAATATTCCAATTCACACTCTTCCCCTTGCTAATGAGGAAGGATGCTGAACTTCCCAGGAGTTTGTCTCTGTTGGCTATAGGAACCTCAAAAGAAGCAGCAGTGGTGGCAAGCAGTGAGTTCCTGGGGGATGCGCGGGGCTCTGCCTGTGCTCACTGCTCTGCCCATGTAGATCTGATTATGGATTTGGGAAAAAAGCTCCTCTGGTGGTCCCTCTGTGGTCAGTCCCCATGGTTATCAGTGGGAGCTTGTGGGTCCCCAAGCAGGCAGACAGCTTTCCTTTTGCATGTCCCTTGTCTTTCTGTAATCAGGAACGGGGTTCAGGACTCAGTGTTACTTGTCTGAAGGGCCGTGACGGGTACAGGATATCGGTAGGAATGAGTAGGGTGGGCATTCAGGGGCTGCAGGTCTGGTTCTGCTTTCAGCTTCCTGCACTGAGCCAGTGTGGGACTTGGGCAGGTTGGTTACCCCCGTGTGCCTCTCTTTCTCTGTGGATAGCAATGAGGGTGCTTACTGCCTTGCACAGCCCCCACGACCTGTAGAAGAGCAGTGGTGTATGAGCGGCTAAGTTTTACTGACACTATTATATCTCGTATAAATAAATAAATTTCGTCCATAACACTGCAGAAATTGCTTTTCCTGGTTTCAGTTCTGACTATTTGATGACATACTACATTCTGGGTAGTCAGTTTTGAAGCTTAGCAATCGCTATAGTACTTGCAATTACACACATAGTGGGCTCTGTTTGCTGCAGAAAAGAGTAAAACTTAAAACTGCCTGACAAAACTTGCCAATGAAGTATATCTAACAGAGCAGGGGTGTAACTTCTGGCTTTATTTACTTGTAATAATGGTAAGGAACAGTGAATTTTGTTTGTTTACATACTGTTTACAATGGCACAGTTTTATTTTTAATATATAAAAACAATTGAGGTATTTATTGCATATACTATTTTAAAGATGTTTTATGTGTTTTCACCTTTGGAATATATTGTTACATTTCCTTGTACAGATAATTTGGGTGGCTTTGTTAATATAGTTAGTAATTTTTATGACTACTAAGTGACCAGTTTTCCGTGCCTTTTTATTGTTGGATGCATGATTACGTATTTATTATTGTATGGAAGTCACTGAGATGTGTATTTTTGTATTCTGCTGGAAGCAATGGTTGATTTTATTGTACATGATAAAAAATGCCTTCCATAATGGGCACTCCTATGAGATCTTCCTTCTCAAATAAACAGAATGCATTCAATGTATGTACGTCCTTGAATTCTTTCTGTGTCTGGAAATCGATGGAGATCCTTCATCGTTACACTGAATTTTAGGTGGTAGCCACTCAAAATGTGGGCCAGTAGCAATGTCATCAAATCTAAAACAAAATTCCCCATTGAAATCGATACAATAGTAACTTCTTGGCACAATGTAAGCCTTTGTAATTTGAAAGAAAACTCTGTGTGTTAAAACTAAATAACATTTGGATGAATGGCTGTCAAGCATCATTTCTGTTGAGTCTGCCACACGCTGCACTAAAATTGTTTTAAATTGCAGGCTTTGAATGCAGCCTTTGAAAATGCTTTATATGGCTACGTGCAAGGCCACATGTAACTTCTAAGTAGGTCACTGTGCATGTAGGTGTTTACATTTGCAGGGATCTTCCCCTAGGTCTTGCTGGCATACACCATATTAAATGTAAAAATAGATTGGCATTTGCATCCATAGTAACAGGAGCCATTAAAACATAATATACAGTAGTGCCTGTTTCTGCAAGGTCAGTGGCAGCAAAACAAACACATTTTCCCTGGTAGTATGTGCTGAACCTCTGTAACACCAACCCAGGTAAACAGTCACTGGAGTTGATTCCACGCCAAGACCTGAAGACGAAGGGCAATTCTGCAGGCAATGATGAACTTTCATGTTGTGGGTCAGTGAGCTACTAGGCTAGCGCTTAGCTCAAGGCGTGATGTGAAAGTAACTACGATGGCGCATGGCAGAAGACAAAGTACAGCGTACGTGAGCTTAAGCCAGTTGGTTGGGACAAGTCCTGAAGCTGGTATCCTGTTGTCCTGGTGTGAGTGTGTGTGTGAGAGGCGTGTTTATGGATAATCCAGATTCTTTAAAGGTCGGAGCTGGCAGTTTAAACGCACAGTGAATTCCAGATGCTTACAAATCTTGTAGGATCAAAGCCTCTACTTTAATTTTGAGTGTGTTTTGTGCTTATTTTATTGCTTTAGTTTATCAAAAATGGTTGGTTGTAGGAATTAAAACCATGGGATAAATGAGAAATATTAGGAAAATATAATTAGGAAAAATAGTCAATGAGTGAATGCAGGGGATACTACTAGGGAAGGAATTCTGCAGAGTATGAAGAGACTGAATATGATGGTGCCTTAACACCATGAATTGTCTAGAATTGCTTTTGGCAATCAGTCTTAGCAGAAATAGGCTTCAGATGGGGCCTCGCGAGGGCAGAGTGGAGGAGGACAATCCCTTCCCTCTCCCTGCTGGCCACCCCTCTTTTCTCCTGCAGCCCAGGACACCATGGGCCTTCTGGGCTGCCAGTACACACTGCTGGCTCATGTCAAGTCTTTAATAATTTTTGAAAGATTCTCATTAAATGGGTGGAATTCATACCACAATATATATTTTTAATACTTGTGGTATTTAATCAACTCATTAATGCCAGTGACACTGAATACTTGATGATAAAGACTTTGAAATTGTATTAACTTTTAACTCTCGTGACAGAACTCATTAAAACCTGAAAACAAGAGGTGAGAACATGAAAAAGAGTTTAAATTAGAACTCGTGAGGGCATGAAACCCCTAGAAGCAAATCTAACAGAATTATTCCCTGGGCGGTTTATCAAAAAGGGCCATGTAGATGTCGAAAACATGAAAGCAAACAGAGATTCCCTGGGTGCCAGGAAAGGTCATGGAGCAGATCATCTTGACTGCCGTCACACAGCACATACAGGACAACCTGGGTCACAGCAACCCCATGCAGTTGTACGGGCTTGGGAAGAGTGGCTGGAAAGATGCCCAGCAGAACAGGACTTGGGGGTGCTGGTCGACAACCCGCTGAACATGAGCCAACAGTGTGCCCTGCTGGCCAGAAGGGCAAATGGCATCCTGGCATGCACCAGAAATAGTGCGGCCAGCAGGACCTGGGAAGAAACTGTCCCCTTGTACACGGCGCTAGTGGGGCCGCACCTCAAGCACTGTGTTCATTTTGGGGCCCCTCACTACAAGTAGGACAGTGAGTTGCTTGAGCAAGTGCAGAGAAGAGCAATAAAGCTGCTGAAGGGGCTAGAAAACAAGACCTGTGATGAGTGGCTGAGGGAACTGGGGCTGTTTGGTCTGGAGAAGAGGAAGCTGAGGAGAGGCCTCATTGCTGTCTGACAGGAGGCTGCTGTGAGGAGAGTGTTGGTCTCTGTTGTCAATGACAAGTGACAACAAGGATGCAAGGCAATGGCCTCAAGTTGTGCTAGGGGAGGTTTAGATTGAACATGAGGAAGAATTTCTTCACAGAATGAGTGCTTAGACATTGGAACAAGGTTGCCCCAGGGAAGTGGTAGAATCGCCATCCCTTAGACGTGAATGTGGCGCATGGGGATATGGTTTAGTGGTAGACTTGGTAGTGTTAGGTGATGGTTGGACTTCATGATCTTAAGGGTCCTTTCCAACCTAAATGTTTCGATTCTATTTAAAGAGGTTTAGTAGGCACAGAGTAACAAAATACAGGAGGAAAAGTGAAACCAATGGCATTATGGGCAGCTCCCTCACTTCATTCTAGTCTTGTTAGTCATGCACGTGTGTGCATGTGGTAAAAAGTGGGAAAGAAAACTTTTTTAAGGTAATGCCATTCAAGCCACTGGAAGCTTGTGTTTAGATTAGAATCTGCCCTTGTCCTGGAAACAGATGTAGGAGTATGGTGTTAGCCCAAACTGTCTGGATGAGTAGTTAGCTACTTGATTGTACTGTTTCTTTTGGAGTTATCACTGGCTGTGTTTGAACTACGTCATTGCAGTTCAGATCATATTTGTTAGCATGCTTTTAGGAAATAAA
This sequence comes from Penelope pileata, assembly GCA_013396635.1. Taxonomy (NCBI): domain Eukaryota; kingdom Metazoa; phylum Chordata; class Aves; order Galliformes; family Cracidae; genus Penelope; species Penelope pileata. The sequence goes on from WBMW01003898.1 coordinate 742,609, forward strand.
ATAACCCATGGTAAGCGAACTATGACCTTGCTCACCCCAGTCATCTAATGGCAGGAAGACTTCACGGATCAGATTTGCATACCAAGTATGACAGCACAAAGGAGGAGCAGTATTTTCTTTCGCAGCCGAATGTACAACATATGAGTGAAAGCAGCAGCTGACCAGAGCCCTACTCTTTCAGAGAGGAACTAAGGGGATATACACGGAAATGCATCTTTCTTTTTATAGGGGGAGAGGTGGATAGATTTCACAGTGATGAAATGGGACATCCTGAAACACGGCAGATGCAATTCCATGCTGAAGCAGCAGGATTTCTGCTGGGGCTTTACTTTACATTTCCTTTCCCTGGCAGCAGCATCGAACTGTGCTGCAATTACCCCTCTGAACTCATGCCTCCACTCTGCCCTTTAGCTGCTATTTGCCACTCCCATGTCTCAGAGCTTGCAGTTGTTCTCAGGTGCCTGCTGTCATTTCCCAATTAAAGTTTGCCAAGTGCAATTTCCTTTCTACAATTTCAAAAAAAAAAAAAAAAAAAAAAANCTGACTATCTACTTCAGTGTAACAGCAGATATTCATTCTCCTGGCAAGCATGCTGTCCTCTGAGTAACTCAGTTCATTAATTAAAAATCACACATTTAACATCTCTGAATCCCTAACACACCGACCCTGGTAACAATAACCTGCTAATGTCATAACTAGTTAACAAGCAGCGTTTTCTCACATGCTGACAGAACTCTGTCCCTCTGCGGAAGCATTCAGGTCTCTGAAGGTTAAGTCAGCAAGTTTTTGCACAAGTGTCTGCAGGCAGCTATGACTCTCACACGGACGGTATCAGAGTACATGCTTCTAACTTACGCTTGATGTCTTTACTTCCCAGCTGTTTGCCTAAAAGCGTGGATTCAGTCAGTCAGAAACATTAGATGAATATTTTCAGGTGAATAAAAAGAAAGAAAATTCAGGAGTAGCTGAAGATAGCATGGAGCTGCTTCCAAAAGAGCTTGTCTGGACTGGAGGAAGCTGCAAATTTAAGCATAGTGATATCACAAATTAGTTCAGAATATCTGCTGAAAGAACTTGGTAGGCAATGTCTGCTAGCCAGGTAATGCTTGATAAGCTGCCTTTCCCAGCTTTTAAAGACACTGAGAGGAGCAGGTAGGTTCTGGGCTCAATTCCTTGTCTGATCCAGATTTCAGGTTGGGAGGAGAGTGCCATAAGCCCAAGGAAATGTTTGCACATGTGGAATACTTGATGTAAGAGGTGGTAGAATACCAGACAGCATTGACTGCCTCCTAAAATCCAGCTGAAATCTGAAATCATTTTTCCAGATGTCAGTTAAATATGTCTTTTTTTTATCTTACTCGGCAGAAGAAAATAATTGGATGAGTTACATATGAATTAAAATCAAATACGCTTCTTAAAGAATTTATAAAATAATCAGATAAGCAAGTGGAGATGGAGTAGACAGTACTTGTGCCAGCCCAGCTCCACCACAGCATCTAGAAATGAACAGTGTAAATTGTGCAGTTTCAGTATAAAACCCTTCCCAGGTTGTATTAGGAAGGTGCATACTGCGTTACAAATCAAATGTCTTCAGTATTAAATTTTCAATATAACTGCACCTCCCTGTGGCCACTCAGCCATGAAAATGATTACTCTGCAATTCCCAGAATCTTGAAGGCTATTTCAAATATTGATAGGAATATTAATTAAATCTTCCAAACACTGTAGAAAGAGTAGCCTGAGCAAATGAGCCTAAGTTCCTGAAAAATACAATAACCATTAATTACATCAGGACAATCAATCACCATTTGTTTCTCAGTCAATGAGAACCATAACTAATGGCTGACTAAGCTCGTTTAAGGTTTGATGAAGTGCTATTTTTTAAATAGAGGTTAAATTATTAGCCCACATGGTTTGCCAGCGGGATAAACAGTATGTCATGTCTTGTTTACTCAACATAAATTCACTTTCAAAATGTTCGTATTTCGAAAGATTCAATATCTTATGTTTTTTAAGATGGCCAATCAATCTGGAATTTTATTAAAGAATTTTTCTCCTGATGGATTAAATAGAGGAAAGTCTGGAACATCAATCTTGGTGATCCTTTTACACGTGTTAATCTAGTATCTAGCTTTTGATATCCAGACTAATCCCCGGGGAAGTAGAAAGAGAAAATATATTTCATTAATTTAAGGTCCTCAGTAGGCCTACCTGCTTTGTGACCTGCGGGAGCCCAATTCTTAAGCTATTTCTGGGTTGGCAGAAGAGATCTGCCTGGGAGAAGCCACAGGAGCCATCACTGGAAATATTTAATGTGACATTTTACCAATCTGTTAATGTACTCATTGCAGTTGCCAGACTCTCTTTTTGCTGCTGTTAGCTTCCCACCTTCCATACAAAAGAGACAAAAATGAGAATTCTAAGGTTCACACTGTGATAGAATTCTGCTGCAACCCAGCCTTGAGCATTCGGTGATTCTGGAACCTAAAGCCTCATTGAGCATGAGGAGTGTCTAATGACTGTACTGAGATTTCTTGTTAAAGTCCTTTAATATTGCATCAGAGACTGAAAAAGAAATTATGTAAAGGTTTTGAACTACTAAAAAAAAGTTGAATTGTTTCTTTGAATTGATTTTTTCTACTGGCCTTAACAGAATATATTCTCTTTAAGAGATATACAAGTTAGAGCTCCTAGCAGTACTTGTTTTATGGGCTTTCCCAGAAGACATTCAGATGTCTTCATATATCCATATTGTCTCGGCCAAAATGCAGTTTCTCTTTCTGAATCCCATATTTACTTTTTCTCTCGTCTTCCCTTTTTGATAGTCAAAATTAACACTGAAGTAAAAAGGCTGTTGATAACACCACACTTTGCCCCTCAGTGTCTTTGAGGGCATCCAATACTGGTGTTGTCTCTTCCTGCAAGCATATGACTATTTTTTTCAGTAGAGTTGAAGACTTTCTACTGGATGGAGCCTGGGGATGGGGAAATTGACTTCTGAAAACTCAGATGGTTGTGTTATAGTGTACAGAATTCATCCTTAATTGCTGTCATTACCTTTTTTGAGCTGTAAATAGAGTCCCCAATGGCTCACCCTTACCATCACATCATAGGGTAGGATGTCAGCTGAGCTGTGGTAACTTTGCATCTGTCATAGTAAGTATGAAGGAATTTTAAACTAAGGCACAGCAAGAGCCTGCATGCAAGTATTTTCATTTATTAACTTGATCTGGTGTTTAAACAATCTGATAAATCACCCCTAATATTTATGAGGTGAATACAGTACTCTGTGATTCCACTGTACTGCAGTAAAAAACAATTGATACTCCCTGAATTCTTCACAGAATAACATTATTTATAAAATACTTACATTACTTGAGCGAATTGTACTTTTTAATCCTCTCTTACATACTGAACCAGATGGGATTTCTAATTTCCTTTAAAAGTAGGCCACCTAGTGCTTACTGAGCTGCATCACAGTGAAAAACCTACAGCAAACAGCTTGTTTTGCTCCCTCATTTGCACTCCCTTTAAACTATAAAGCTCTTGCTACTTTTCAACACACACTATGAGTTATGTTACAATAAAACTTAAAGAGCGGAAATTTTAGGTTGTGATTTCACACTGACTGATCTTTCTCATTCCCTGCCTTGCTCTCTGCTACTCACTCAGCTCCAGCACTGTTTTCTGCCAGACCTCTTTGCCAACTACTGCAGCTCCCTAACATGGTCAAGAACAGGCAATGACCACAACAACACGGCAGGGGTCTGCTGGGTTAATGAACTAAATCCACTCAAGTTAGAAACACTGGCAACTTCTTTTGCCAGAATGTCACTGTGCTGCTATTAGAGGAGAGGAAAAAGCCCCAGTCCTTTAACAAGTGCTATTAAAAAATCATGAGCTAAGCAGTTTCCATTCTGGAATGTCACATCTCCAAAGAAAGCTGAAAAGCCCAGCTTGAAATGATGTTGCTAATTTGGTAGCTGCTTGATTAGTTCCTGATGATAGCTATTGATGTAACCGGTGCCCAGGGGAGAGACTTCATGCTAGCTTTTTGCAGGAGCTTTCCTTCCTCATCCCCATGGGACAAAAGCAGAAAAAACAACCACCTGTATAGTCCTTAAAGATCTACGGCAAATTTTAGAGTGTGTCTAAATTGTGTCGATGGTCAATCCCATCTGAATTTCGCACTGGATAGATCTTCTCCACCTTAGCAGAATTTCCGTGATCTCAGTTGAGAGGTGAGGTGTTTTTTGTTTGTTTGCTTGCTTTGTGCTTATGTAATAACTGTAAATACAGAACTATCCAGCCATGCACATGGAATAGCACAGCTAAAATTTGCCCTGCATAGCTGCCAATGCATTTGACATTTTCTCCATTTTTGCACAGATTCAGCCTTTCAGTTACAGCTTTGTTTCCATTCCAAAGATCAGTAATTACTCATTCTAGTTGGCTTTTAAAGAGGTGCAGAGATTTTACTGAAAAGAAAACCAAAACAAAATTAAAAAATAACGCTATTTAGGGGATCAGATCCATATCACTAACAAGAGCATTTGTACAAATCCTATGTTTCAGACTATAAAACGTAAGAAAATGTTTGTCAGAAGTTTTCTGTATGTTTTCTTATATGTTTTCTATATTTGGTCTTAGATAATGGACTTCATGTAACCTTCATGTAACACATCTTTTGTTTACTACTGTTAAAGATGGAATGCAGGCTGGACTGTTAGAGCTGGTGTGGAAATGATGACATTTCTCCTGAGACAGGGGATTTGAAAGGAGAGTAAGTCTGAGCTTCTTTTGGTCTTGAATTTCAAAAATCTACAGAAAAATTCTGATTTTTATAGAAAACATTCAAGAGAAACAGAGCAAACTAAACTGTACTATATATTACTGCAGGTGTACTTTGTGCAGCTGCTCATCAGCTATTTCAACAATCTCTTTGGTGACATTGACAGAATATTTTGCCCTTGGTAAAATAGTCTGTGCATGGATGGACGTAAACTCAGTAATGGTGCTCCTCAATTCTTTGACCTGTTTGCAGAGCTGTGGATATCCTTCCAACATAGGATCATTGCTCATTAGTTTTGAATCACTCATAGTGAAATATTGTTGAATGAAAAGAGGAGTGTGCATGGTCATACTTCAGCTGAATGTCAGAGAGATTTTATATAATGAATATAGTCCAAAGAATAGCAGTCCTTTACGTACAAGGAACACATTAATGTTTAAAATTAGGCTTTTCTTTCTAATAAATTAATACATAGTTTACAAAAAGCCATGCAACATCACTTCAGGACTGCTGTAAAGAATACTGGGAAGAACTTAAGAGGTACTTCGTAGCACAGAAGGTAGCTGATGCAGGGTATGGATGCTTTAAATTTAATTTCTGACTTCTAGATGCTTCTGCAGAGTGGGAGACCATAATGATCTGTCTGTATTGCCTCTCTTGAGCAGCAGTCCTAGCCCTGACAAGCCTCCTTTACCTGCACTGTGCATCATTATCTTTCCAGCATAGAAATAGAAAACACCCACATTAAAAGTTAAAAGCCTCCTTGGAAAAGTTTATTTTAATGAAAACAAGACATGCATAGTGTGTATTTTTCTCCCACATTTATGTACACAGTGCCCCAAAATACACTATTTAGCCATTCTAGGTGACAATTTATTATCTAAATTAATTATATTAATTTAAATTTTAAATGAAATTTTAAAACTTGTCAGCTATAAAACTGAAATTCACTTTACCTAGAAACTTTACCTTAACATTGCCAACACAGATCAACTTTCTGCTCTTGTTTCAAGTGCAACTACATAAAAATTATCCTTCCCTGGGACACCTCAGATAGAAGGGGACAAAATGAATGCCTTGAACTGAAAAAAAAAAAAAAAAAAAAGGCTATAATTTCTGCTATGGATCCTCCACATTTCCCATTTCTCAGGTTTGGCTCTTCCTGCATTGCATACCAGCTATCAGGACTGGACCTGTGTGTTCCAATGCTGTACCTCATTGAAAATTATTTTTTGTGATAAGGAAAATCAGCAAGTCAGAATAGGAGAAACTGCAATGCTTCCCTCTGGGAATGGTGAAGGAGGCAGGATGAGAAAGTATGTCTTCAGGCAAGTCTGTCTTGCCAGAGCCTGAGAGAACTAGGATCTGAAGACAAAATATTCGACTATTTCCTAACAAAGGATGTGTGCAAACTCTTTGCTGATTCTTCGGAAACCTTGAAGTTCTTGTTATTCCTCACATAAGCCATTCTTATCAATCAATTCAAAAAATGCTTCCAACACCTGAAAAATCAATGTAATTTTGCTGATGAAGTAGCTATATCAGATTAATGTAACTTTGATTTCTGATATAAAAATGGTAAAGTTAGGCCCGTAGGGGAAATGCAACCCATTTCCATTTTTCTCCTTTGGTATGATGTGTTCTAAATGCTATATTACTACAGAATCCATCATCTGTACGTAATTATAATTTACCCTTCAGTGACTTTATTATACTATTAACTTCAGCTCATGAAGGATCACACAATTTTGTTTATCATTATTGTATACTTTTTAACGTGAAGTGAAAGAATTATGAGTGGCTTCCGTCACTAATTTCTTTCCTGTAGCCCATCTTTATTGTCCCTGAATAACAGAAAAATTGCAATTTGTCAATCCTTACTTCAGTCTCAGTAGCAGGAAAATGCTTAGGAAACTTTCTGACTACAGTCTTTGAAGATAATCATCCTGCAGGGAAAAGCCTTGATATTTCCACATCTTCAAAGCTGATGAAATGAAAAGTTGCTGGTAACACTGCAAATTTTTTTGCAGATAAGGAGAAAACCAATGATGTTACACTTTTACCACGCAATTTTCAGACTCAAATCACGACTTATCTACAGCACACCTGTTTTATCATGCAGCATGTGACTTGGGCAATTATTTGTAAGCAAATACTATTTCTTATTTTCCATTCACTAATAGATAGAACAGCATCTTATCAGTTGTAAATGATGATACACTGTTAAAGTTCAAACAACTTGATTTTAATATACATTTATTACTATTATTGTTCATGTTTTCAAGCATCCCTAATGCAGTTTCTTATAAATGACCAAGAAGACAATGGATTATTCCCCTTTCAATCAATGGAAAATATATTTTTAATCATTCCCACTGTTTTAAAGCATCAGTGACTACAAAGAATATATTTTCCTTTCATCAAACCTTAAAATTGTTTTTCTTAATGAGGAGAATAACTAATACATCATTAGTATATGGTCTGATATACCAACTAGTGATCTTACCAAGACATATGGTTTTAAGCTATCCTTGAATCTTGAGAAGTCAATTTACTGTCACAATCTACGGAGCTTTAAGAATAAGTTCATGTGGCTTTACAGTGGAATGAACTGTTCTGCAGCTCTTGGTTTCTCATGGTGCAACTGAAGCACACAGACACTGTCACTGTCACTGTCCAGTAGCATCAACAAGCACGAACAAAGCATGGGTGACCTGGGACTTTCAGATGAGTTCTGTTTATTTTAGCCTGCTGTTTTAAAAGTAAGCTACTCTGCTAGCTTCCAAGACTGTATTCACTTCATGTCATATTTTAGCAACAAAGAAATACAGGGACTTGTTCTTAGAAGCTACAGTCTGTCCCATTCACCTGCGGTCTTACTTGTCAAATCAAAATCATGGAGCTACTTCTCCCAGAAAGTGCCACGTTTGCTCTCTTTCAAGCTGCACATTGACTTATTGATAGAATATCTCAAGGTGCAGAAATTTTAAAAATCATTCTTATTTAGACTCGGGCATATTTATTTTTACCCTGCCCACTGGCCCAACAGACTCCAGATGCTGTATTCCATACAGGGAACTCAGTTAATGTGTAGGGTAAAGCTGTATTGAGAAATCAGGGGTGCATGGAGTAATCATCACTGCAGTTCTGTAGATAAACTTGATATATTGTGGAAATACATTTCAGACTTACTTGTTTACACTTGACATTCCTTGCTTCTGTGACAGATGAAAAATTAAGTTGGTGCTAAATAGGCTGCGTAAATGGAGCATTTCTGAGCTCAGAAATGTTCCTGGGAAATCTTCATTGGGAAAATGACACAGCCTTCATTGAAGGTAGCTCAGAAACAGTTGCTCAGAAATCTTACTGCAGCGGGGCAGAACTCTCAGTATTTCTTACAGGAATTTCTACTCTTTGCCTCATTCTAATCAAGATTTTCAGTCTCCAGAGACTTGCAAAGAGGTCCTTGGAACTTCAGAGTGGACATTTTTCACAATGGCAGCTGCGGGGATAATAATTCCCTTTCTGAGACTTTTAGACTTTTAGGGATCCTTTTCCTTTTTATTTTTATTTTTTGAGAAGCTACTGATAATCCTATCATTGCTGAAGAGCAGTACAAACTTTGGTAGTTACCCTTCAATATTTTGACAGAAAAGACAATAGAATGCATTAAAATGTACTGATGTTTAAAGAGCATTTCTTTTTATACATACAGAATCAGGGGGAAAATTGAAAATGTTTCAGAGTAAATTGAGATAAAATTGAGAAAATTAAGAATCAGAAAGACTTAAATGACAAACAAGAGCAGATATTTGTGTGTGGAATACAAAACTGGGCAATCCTAATGGGCATATTAAGACTGACTTAAACATATGCTGAAGTCATTGTATCATCTGTGAGAAAGAGTGCATTTTAAGATATGCTGCAGCAGTGCACAGCAAACTGTAAAACTCCACTGGGAGTGAAGAAAAAGTACACCACATACTGCACATAAGATCATCTTTGTTGTGGGAAAAGTCTCACAAAGCAAATTATTTCCAGTTCAAGAATACACTCTAAAAATAGCAATAAAGTGGGCCACACGTAGAAAAGACAAAGGTCAATGTAAAGCAAAGCAACCACAATAAAAATCACTTGGAATCCAGATGGCAACAGGATGAGATTCACCAAGATTGCTGTAGCATCTCCACCGTAGTTGAATAAGAGAGGACACAAAAATAAAAGTCAAGTTTATTTACAAGGGAAAGGAACAAGATTTAAAACGTAGCCCAGCAAGGAATCTGTTGTTTCTCTGATTTCACAGCAGGAGTGTAAGAGACTACTTAAACAGATGAAGTTGCAGAATGTTTAATTACCTCTTAGCTTTTATAAGGGAATTCATTATCCCCTGGAGTTACCACAGCTGAAGTAACAATGGTATATGACATCTCTGGGCTTTAACCAGCAAGTATGGGCACCAGCTTGTTGGAAACAACTGAGAGATTTCTTGTAGAAACTTTCTAGCAGAGTGTAAAGTATCTGCAGATTTTTTAAAATGATGAGATTTATCCTAAACCAAAAATTATCTAAATATTTGAAAAAAGCAGATATCTTTTATGATGATACCTCAATCTCAAACGGCAGGAAGTGAAAGATGTATTTTTTTTTTAACAAACTTTTCCAATACCTTTTTCAAAACACTGAAACAGAAAGATAACTTCAACATTTCCAGAATTCTTCAATAGTATCTAATGTTACCCTCAGCAAAATTAACACTTATGCACTACTGTACTGGTATTGAACAAGACACTACCAATTATCCAGTACAGCATAAAGATCATGATCTTTACCTAGTTCAGAAGATACATTTGCCCCATTATTGCATTTTGGCAAGTTCATTCTAACTTAGATTCATCCCTAAATACAGACAGAATACAATGAGATAGTGTGTATCTGACAACAGTCAAAAAAGTTGATTTCAACCAAAGAGCATGCTGTCTGTACTAACAGCATCTTCTGGTTAGCAGGCAAACATAAGAGATATTATTATGTATACCTGGCATATGACATTATTCAGATAACAATAATCACAAAACTAGCAATGAAGAACACCCTGAAAATTCCCTCACAGGCTTGAGCATCATTGTTGATCTCTGGGGAAAAATTAATTGATGTCATAAACTCACACCAGGGTGTGTGTGAGAGGGGAAAGGTGCATAAATCACAAGACAAAGCTGAATAAATCCATAAGGAATCCAAAAGCGAAGTGACCTCACCTGGAGCACAGCGTCCAGATGTGGAGTCCTCAGCACAGGAGAAACATGGACCTGTTGGAGCACATCCAGAGGAGGGTCACTAAAACAATCCAAAGGATGGAGCATCTCCCCTATGAGCACAGGCTGAGAGAGCTGGGGCTGTGCAGCCTGGGGAAGAGAAGGCTCCAAGGTGACCTGACAGCTGTTTTTCAATGTCTAAAGAGGGGCTACAAGAAAGATGGGAACAGGCTGTGGTGGTGTATGTGGTGACAGGATATGGAGAAATGGTTTGAAACTAAAAGAGAGGATATTTAGACTGTATGTAAGGGAACGGTTTTTTACATTAAGGGTGGTGAAGCACTGGCACAGGTTGCCCAGAGAGGTGGTGGAAGCCCCGTTCCTGGAGACACTCAAGGTCAGGCTGGACTGGGCTCTGAGCAACCTGATGTAGCTGTGGGTGTCCTTGTGCATTGCAGGAGAGTTGGACTAGATGACCTTTAAAGGTCCCTTCCAACTCTAAGGATTCTACGATTCTATGATTCTAAGTACAGTTGCACTCTTTTCTGATAGTAATCAGTTATATTGAGGCTGTTTGAGCATTTTCTAATTGAACAGATTGGCAGTGGAAATGCTGGATAGTACTGGTTCCATCAAAACTTTTGACAGAAGCTAAAGTCATGCTATGGCTGTGGCAGCTGGCCAGAGATCCAGCCAAGCTGGCTGTTTACTTTAGCTCAGCTGACCGGCCCTCCCTCTCCCTGGCAATATGCCAACCGCTCAGTTGGTTTCTTGGCTCCCCAGGCATGACAGCTGGCAAAGAAATAGATTGTTCCATTTTTGCCAGAAAGGCTGCAGAGCCAATGCATTTTGTTTCAGTGCTTGATGAAACAAAATATTGACAAGCTGGAATTTCCTGTAGAAAAAAAAAATTCACTTCCCAGCTAGCTCTTGTTACTATTGTACACGCTTGTGTAACATAATGACGGTGTTATCACATCCTCTAAGTAAACACAATGCACAGAAAGGATGTGACTCCAGAGAGCGTTCCAAGGCGTTGGATAAGAATCTCGTAGCATCAGAAATAGTCTCTGTGCAGTACAATGCATCTTTTTCTAAAGTTATTTTGTGACACTTTCCACTTGCATTAATAAGTTGCCTGTGAGAACACGTTTGTCAGCAGGACACAACTGGTGAACTGAGTGTTGAATTCTGAGTATAGTCTGTGGGTTACGCCTTTTATGCATATTGTTTTGGAAGATGATTTATGTAGGTTACAGATCAAACTCCTGGGAAAGAAAAAATAATAATAGCGCAACACATTTATATATATATATCTAATCAGTTTCACTGTTTAAACAAAATACTTAAATTATCCAAGAACACGCAAATCAAAATTACTTCTCAAACACGTTGCTGGAAACAACAGATTAGAGAAACAGTCGAAAGAAACCATTATGCTGCAATGCCATAAACGGAGCCATTTGTCAGAGACAAATGCCACGGCCCAGCATATGCGAAAGCCTCCTGACAGGGTGACTAATGAAATAATGCACTCAAATGAAGAGTTCCAGTTTTGTCGTGGGTAGGCACGTCAAGAGTGTTTTCGAGGAGACAGCAAGCAGGATTTAAATGTCAATGTAAGTCAATGCATGGGTATGCACTTGGTGGCAGAACAAGCCAATTTAAGCTGTTTCTGTTCTCAGTTGTCTCCCAGCTATCCCCAGTGCCATGCTGACACATTTATTACGTTGGTGAACTGGATCAGCAAAGAGGAAGGAAAACAGGTTGAATTCTGATTTTCTCAGTTCAACCTCATTTACTGCTTGGTTTCACAAATGTTTATGCTGGCACAGTTCAGAAGCAGTGCAAGTGTAAAAGCAGGTACCTGGGCTGGGGAGCAGAAGCTTGTGCTATAAGCAAATAAGCCACCAAGCATCATTCCTAAAATTACATAATTAGTTCATATTAGATAAGCTTTAGGGTTTTTTTTTTTTTTTTTGAGAAGAAAATAGTATCAAGCACAGCAGATGCTTTCAAGAGTGACAATGAAAAGGCGTGCCCAGGATTTCAGACAAGAAGTGCATGCGGTCTCCAATTAAAGGTAAGAATAGCAAGACTATAAATTATCTATCTGCCTTTGAGAAAGGAATCCATATTATTAGGAATTACATCAGTGTAGTTTAGAGGATGTAATTTAAAATCTTCCCTGGACCTAAAAAAGCTTTAGTTATAGAGGGACATTTTTCAGAGGTAGTATCATCAAAAAATAAAATAAAATAAAACAAAATAAAATAAAAGCACTGACAGAATTATGCAGCTTTGCAGGTTTCATGTACAGAGGAAAAAATCTTAAGAGACTAGTAAGAAAATAGACGAAAAGTTGCCATAAAATCACCAACTAGTTCTTTATTTCCTTTTACAAAACTGGCACTGAATACCTCAGCGAGATGACATACAAGTCAGTCTGAGATAATCCTTCAGAAAGCTGCTCCAAGCCAGTGGTCCTGAAAATATCGAGCTTAAAAGACAGGGGCAGAGAGTGACTCAGGATAATACCAAAGACACGATAACATTTTTAACAAAAGCATTCTACAGATACACATTTTTGATACAGAAAGAGCAGAGAAGACGCTACAGGTTCATGGCCCTCTCCAGCCAGCTCCGTACACATTTTAAGAACTGTTGGCTGACCAGCCAAGTTTCCTGTGCATTTACTTGTACAGTACTTAAAAGTTGTGGAAAAAAGAAAATTAGAAGCCATAATTTCAAAGCCATCTCCATTTTTATTATTGTATAGAAAACATCTCTCTGACAAACAATGGCGTGCTGTGGGCTATGTTTCATGGTTTCCTGATGAGGGTAAGTTTTGACTTTTTTCAAGGTTTTGGCAGGAAGCCATAGGAACTCATTATTCTGAATAGTCTGAGGGGAATTATAGAACAAAGGAAATAAAAGGCTTGAATTTATTTTTAAAGTATGTTTTCTTGTGTTTACATTGCTTCCAGATCTATTTTGTTTTGTCAAACATTTACTTACTGTAAATCTTGATATACAAGAAACAACAAAACCCTCTAAAAATTCTTTTTTACGTAAAGTGAAGGGTATTTTGATTGAAGAGGGGTCAAAAAGAGTTGTGTTTTTTTTTTTTTCTTTTTTTTTTTCTCTTTTTGGTTAACTGAAGGTCTGCAAAACTGTTCAAATTTCTTTATTCAAAAGAATGCATTTCCAAAGCAGGATGGTCTTAATGATGATAAACTTGAGTTAAATTTGATTCAATTATTCATTTACTTTTTTCTTATCCTATAGGGGCCTGCAGTCCCTGGCAACATGAGAAACTTTTTATTTGTCCCAGTTAACCAACACTGTGACATACTTCAGAACCAGTAATTCTTTGTTTATTCCCTCTTCCTAGTCTGTGAGTGGTTTGCAGGCTTTGCCCCATAGCTTATTAGTTTCTAGGGTAAATTAAAATGTAGGTTCTCTGTCTGTTGGCATAATGAGTAAGTGAACACGCATCCCCTGATTTCAAAGGGTCTAAAATGATTGTACAACCCAGAAGCCACCTATGATCAAGGACTAAATAGAAATAAAAGCAACAGCTTAAGTAAAACCAGAAGCTAAGCAGAAGCAGGAACAATCTATAAAAGCTATGGGGATTCATCACTGAAAATTCCCACAGCCTTTTTGCAGGGCTCAAGTGGTACTGGAAAGAAGAAATGCAATGTGTTGTTAGGAAGTTGGGGCAGTTTCTGTCTCTCTGTAAAGCAGACTTTGAAATCTTCAGTACTGAAAACGCTACAAGGCTATCATCTTTTTTCAATTGTTTTATTCTCCCCAGTGTACACGTCTTGGATTCCTGCTGAAAACTGCTTCGGGGACTCTTTCTTTCCTGCCTTCCAAAAGTTGTTGCAGCCACTTGCCAAACAGTTTGTGTCTGTTGTCACGGCTGGACTCGGCGATCTTTGAGGTCTTTCCCAACCTTAGTGATTCTGTGATTCTAACGTTGGTTCTGCTGAGGCGGAACTCCAGGTTCCCCAGAAAAAACAGGATGAATTTCCAGGCCTCGACAGCCAGGTGCACATTGCCATTGCAACTCACAAGGACTTGAAAATACTTATGCGACGGGTAAATTATGTGCTTGAAGAACTGGGGCGTCTGGCAGCACTGAGTTAAAAGGGAGGAGGAAGGGCACAGGAGTTTCAGACGGTCTGAAACTCCTGCCTGCAGCCAGCTGAAGGCACGGCAGGCGCCAGCTGCAGGCTGCCCGGGCAGGAAGGAAGCACCTCACGGGTCCACTCCCTCACGCTCAGGGGAGCAGGAGCACCGTGCCGCCCACACGGCCGCCCGAGGGCTTCACGAAGGCTCCAAGGCAAGCGCATGGAGCGCTCCCGCCGCAGGGCAGCGCCTCACAGGCTGACCTCCCAGCGAGTCACCGACAGCCGCGCACCCCCTCACAGCCGCCGCACGCCGGGACAAACGGCGAGGAGCCACCACACCCCCCGGCGGAGGGCGCGGCAGGAGGCACCACGTGACCTCCGGAGGAGGCGGGGGAAGCGTCGCGAGAGCGGCGCGCGCCGGGGGCGGGGCGTGGCGTGGCGGGCGTGGGGCGCTGCGGCGGCGGCGGGGCTGGGAGGCTGCTCCGCTGCTGGAGGAGGCGACATGGCGGCGGGCGGCGGACGCTGAGGAGCCGCTCAGGTACGAGCTGCCCGCTCTTCTGCTGCTGAGGGGAGCGCGGACACCGCTTCCGGCGAGCAGCGGTGAGGCCGGGGCGCCGCCTCCCGGCCTGCACGACCGCCACAGGTGGCTCTGTGCCTCCCTCCCTCCCTCCGGGCAGGGGATGCTCCGGCCCTGCCCGGCCCTGCCCGGCGGGAGGGGAGAGCCGCTGCCTCGCGACGCCGCACGCCCCGGGGAAGCGGTACCCGAGCGGGGGCCCGGGGCTGCTGCGGGGAATTGGGCCTGTCCCCCCCAGCCCCTCCTTCCTGACGGGACATTGAGCTCCGTGCTCGCTGCTCCGGGCTTTCGAGCGGCTGCTTCATAACTCAAAGCCGCTTTTTTTGTTTGTTTGCTTGTTTGTTTTCTTTTCTTTCTTTTCTTTTTTTTTCTTTGTGGGTCTCTCTGGTTTCCCTCGATATCAAACAGAAACAAATAGCTATGAGCTGTAATTGGGGGTTATGACATTCCTATTGAAGCTCTGAGTTGTTACTGCAGTGAGAAAGGGGGAAAATATGAAGTTCTGCCGAAGCTGGAAAAGATCAGGGGTAGTAAAAGGGCTGTTAACACAGCACACAGCCTCCCACTGCTTCCTATTGGCAAGCTTGTTTCAGATTGGTGTGGTTAGCCTTTAATCCAGTAATAGACATTGCTGATATTCAGCTAATTGCTGAGAAGTTAAGTGTATGAAGTGCTGGTTCCATTTGGCCGGGTGAATCTCTTGGTCTGCAGGCAGGGTGATTTTCTTGAGGCCTGGTAATGGGATTTTGCCGTCTTGGTTCATCCCTCCTAATTTCTTGCTCTCCATGTATTCCCTGAAGCGTTGGCAGTCGAAAAAGTATAGCGATAGAAAAGTATGGTGATACATGTTCACTCAGTGTGGATTGATAATAAAATAGATGAGATTATGCCCTCTTCCTGTTAATCGTTTGTTGTGATTATAATCTGAAAAAGATGCCTCCTGAGCTAGGTATTCTGGCAAAGTTCTTTTAAAGAGGGAATAAGTTTCCTTGAGAAAATGCTACTGCTTGGAAAATAACATGGACTCATAAAGGTTGGGAAAGACCTCTCACATCACCCAGTCCAGCCATCAGCCCATCCCCACCATGCCCACTGACCACGTCCCTCTGTGCCACCTCTCCATGTTTCCTGAACACCTCCAGGGACGGTGACTCCCCCACGCCCCTGAGCAGCAGTTCCAGTGCATCACCACTCTTCCTGAGAAGACATCTTTCCTAATTTTGAGACCTGAGACATGCCCCTACTTAAATAGTTTAGTTATGTGTGAAACACAGCAGAATAAACTACAGAAAATTGCTCAATCCCCCAAAATCTAGGTTTATGGGTATTTCTGGTACACAGAGTAATGTCGTCTTTTTATTTGTTTCAAGGCTGTCTTTCCGGAATCTGGACCTAGGGCTGTGGGGAGATGGGGCCAATAATCTAGCCAGAGAAAATGAAGGATTCTCTTGAAACTGATGAAGCTTGGTATTCGTATCATGTCTCAATGAAACAAACAAGAAAACCCAACCAAATCAAACAAAAAATTCAACATTTCATAACATTTTGTAAGACAGATGTCTTTACCCCCCTCTGCTTTGTGTGGATGTGGCTGTGATCAAGACAACTAGTCATTTTTATAGGCTTTTTCAAGACTGCCAACCCAATTAGTCAAAGTGATAAATCATTAGGAAAGAGAAATAAAAAAGCGTCCATTAGGCTGTTCTGTTTGCTTGTCAGTGTGGGTGTATTTTCATTTGATTTTTAATAGCAATTGCCTTGTGAAGGCTACGAAAGAGTACACGTGTTTAAGGTATTGTTACATTTTGTATTTGGAATGAGTCTCTCAAAGCTCAGTTTTTAGGTGAGCTCTTGCAAATGGTCTGCAGAATTCTTTGGCTCCTTCAGGTCACTGTGTTGAAGTCAAGAAATCTGGTTTAAGATTGGAAAAGCTAACTAGTTGCTTATTACATGGTTTGATGAGAAGGGAGTTCCTTAGCTAATTGTTGGAAAGATGATTTAAAGGTAATAAAACTTGCTAGAAAGACAGAGGTGCTTTAAGGGGTGTTTGTCAGTTGTTCCCATGATCTTTTTTTTTTTTTTTTTTAACTGTATGCTGACAGGTCTGCAGTAACAGGAAGGTTTTGTTCCTCTTATGTCTGATATTTGTGCCATTTATTGCCCTTTTTTGTTGAGTTTACAGCAGGAGGAAATGTAATTTAATAGTCAAATACAGTGTGAAGAAGTAAAAATTATTTTGAATGGTCGGTTTTCTTTACACAAGAGACAAACTATTTTCAGGCTGTTTTGTTTGTCAGTGCTTTCACTTCCTTTCCAGTTAATTCTAAAGTCTAGGTACTGTAGAAAACAGATTATAATCTTATACATCTTCACTTCTTGTTCTTTTCTATGTTGTGTTCTCGGGTGAGAGGGACTCAGATTTCTCTGAAATGAGTGTCACAGAGCTGCGATATACCCTTGGTGGAGGGGAGGGCCTATATGGTACCGGTACTGAAGGACAGGGTGCAGACAAAATGGAATGGTTGTGGTGTTGAGTCAGGGATAAATCAGTACAGTTCGTCCCCTGCATCTTTCAGCATCTTTATGCTGTGATTTACAAGGCTGCTGGTTCCATGAGGCATCGGTGTGGATGCTTGGGTCTCCAGAGCTTGCTAGCTGATGCCATAACCTGTTGCCTGAAAGTGGTGTACTTATAGGCTACTGTACCTGAGTAGGTACTGCACTACCTGTGATGCTTTCTGTATCAGGATTTGTTAAAATTGCTGCAAGGATCAGTCTGCAGATGGTGGAGCTGGAGTCATTGTATTCAGCCCTATGTGAGAAGCCAGCTTTCCATAGATGGCTGTTCTGAGGAGAAGGATGTGGTAAGAGTATTTCCCTGGCATGATTAGATTAGCCAAAGGGATTAGCCAGTTGAGACAGAGCAACAGGAACAAGTAAAGTGTGTTTTTTTTCTCTTGTCATTGTTTCATAGCGCGCTTTTTTTTTTTTTTTTAAACAGACAAGCCTCAACAGAAGTGTCATTGTGTTCTTTTAATCTTTCATCTGCAGAAGTGTTCTGTGATTTGGATTTTTTATTTGTGTGTATTGTATTCATGATCTGGCTACCATCTAGCTTTGGACTTCACATCATTGTCTTAATTTTCCATACTTGAGAGATGGAGTTAAGCGGGATGCTGTGCTCCAGGAATGCAAATGTTGCAGTTTCAGTGTAACTTCTTTTTTATTGAAGGTTCTGGCAAGTTCATCTTTATGAAGGAAAGCAGAAATCAAGGTGAAATATGAAAATATACACGTGCTCATCATTGTTACACTCTTGAGGAAGCTTTAGTTTTTATAGTTGCTGGCAGGGGAGAGAAGAGGAGGAATATGATGACTACACGTCAATACTTCTCTTACTTAAAATACATGAACACAAGTCAAACTAGATTGTTGTTTTTAATCACTGCTGATTAAACAGGGAAAGTTGCAAAACTTGTTTTAATTCACTGCTATGTGCATGTATCTGTTGTTAGAATTGGGCTTGACATCAGTAGGGATAGCTGTCTGAAATAGAAGCTGTGGTGGAGTAGGAGCACTGGGAACGCATCCTTGGTGCCCTGGGCTTTGCCAGCTGAGGCAGATCTGCCCTGAGCAGAGAGAGAAAAGTTCTTGATAGAAGGTATCCTAAAGTGGTTATTGCGGTGAACAGAAGCGAAAAGGCAGGTTAGTTGAGTGGGTAAGTATTACTTTTTTATCTCCACCTTGTTGAAAGGCAGTTCCAGTTCATTGCATGGCAGAGGAATCTGCTGCTGCGCTTCATCCCAGTATCAGGAACAGTGGAACAATATTTCATGCATTGGTGGGAAAAAACATTACAACACTGTCATCTAGTTGAGTAAACAGGTTGGAACTAACAGTAATGTGTGTGGGCTGTTATCATTTTTTAATTTTACATTTTGTGCATCGCTTTAAGTTAAGGCAGTATATTTTTTCAAGGGCAACAGTCTGGATGGCTTAATCTTAGTTTCAAAATACTTCGTTTATATTGATTCTTGTTCTGTGTACTTGCATTTTCAAGATGTATACTAAGTGGGGAAACAAAAATAATCAAGTATAAATGTTTTTGTAGGTATTTTTGAGCTGAGCTGTTTCATCCAGCCCTAAGATTGGTAAAATCATGGATGTCTACACAAGGACTCAGAGCACTCGAATGAAACCGAGACTATCTGTGAAAAAGGTAATTATATTTAAAGTAATAATTTCATAGATTTTTGGATCCTCATTGCAGCAATCTCATAATAAACAAAGTGAACTTTTAGGTTTGGGTGGTGGCATTTTTTCCCCCTTTTTTGGTGAGTTTTAGTTTTGGTAGACTAATGTTTCAAGGAGACATAAAAGTACCCGTGCTTTGTGTGTTGGCATATTCAGCCTAGTAGAATGTGCATAGCCTGGGAGACAAGATACCTTAAAGAAGGGTTGCATGTGCTTTTTTGCCTCCTGTCTTCCTTTTCTGTTTTGAAGTGTTATGATGAAGCTGATGTATTTGTATGTTGAGATTTGCCTTGTTTGTGGAGAATAACTTTTTTATTTTGAGCACACGTTCGAACTTACATGTAATAAATTAAATATGTAGTGTTCATTAAACTCTTCTGTGAAGTCTGTATTAGGGTTTACTGTAATATTTTTAGATCTTTGTTTTTTTACTGGCTTATCCTTACATGTACATGAAGTTGTGGGCAGTGCATTAGTGACAAATAGTCTGTGTGAAAGACATTTTTTTTTTCCCTGCCAGTATTTATTTATTCATTTCAATTTTGTCCCCTCACTTTGCAGAAATAAACTACGTCTTCCTCAAATGAAATTATTACGTTGCAGTTTATCTTGAAGGAACAAATTTATTTGTCCAAATATATTTCTCGAAGTAGTCAAATGCAGATGAGTGTTTTTCTGGATCTTCCCTGGTTCCTGCCTGCGTAGTGTGTGCAGCACTGAAGAAGAGAAACTAAGCAAGGAATAATCACCTGGAAATTGCATTATTTTATTCCATAAAGCAGATTTTTCTGTTATAAGGAGATAGTGTATGTGTTTCCTGTGGAAATGGCTTGAGAGGAAGGTTAGGCATTATAGGACTGCCAGATAATCACTTGTTCCAGTTTCAGATGCAGAATGATAATTATAAACTGCGTAATGCATAGCAGTTATGGGTGATCCTTTCACTTTAAGACACAATGTATAAAACTTCTTATTGGTTTATGAATAAACTCCAGTTAAAGTCGTTGTTCAACAACATTCAGATCACTTTGCATTTTTAACTTCAGCATAAAGTGAATTTTAGAGGATCTTAATCTATTTGTTTTTCTCTCTTCAATTGAAAACAAACACGCAACTAAAGAAAACCAAAACCAGACAAAAAACCATGGGTTTTTAGGCCTTTGCATTGCAGAAACGTCTTTCTAATAATGACAGGGACCAGTGATTCCTCACTGATTGGAATACTTGCCTAACAATACTAGTTTTGTGAGCTGATCTGTTAATTGCCTTTAAGCATTCTGGACTGTGTGATTCTGGCAACGTGAATTCTTATGTGTCTGTGCTGAATTCTGCATTTTCATGCAGCTGGACTCTGATGTTTTCATCTGTAGCTGCCTCTTGTCTTTTCCCTGAGGGGTAACTACTTAGCTGTAGTGTGGAACTTTGGATCTTTCTCAGAGTCAGGCAATAGGGCGATCAGAATCGGACTATAGTTCATCTTCTGTTGATTGTCAGCTTGCAGCCTGATTGCTGTCTCCATAATACTTCAAATGGAAATGTTTCAGTGCATGGTTGTGGTATGCACGCTTAAAGCAAAAGTTTCCATTTTCACAAAACGACTTCAGAATATTCAGTCTGTTTAAATCTTCAGATCAGGAAAGGTCTTCTATCACTTCAGTGCAGAGTAAACGCAATTCACCAGCACTGGGCTTCATTTCTCAGTATTGTCTTTTTTCTGGAAGAAGTGAGAATTTTTCAGGTACTGTTAGTGAGCCTGGAAGTCTCCTCCTGCTAGCTTTGCAAAAGCAGTTTTTTCTGGTGTTACATGCATCTTGTGGGTTTGTGGGTTGTCTGAAACTTTAGAAAGCAGTTGTTTAAAATAGTTCATTAGACTGATCAGTATACAATTTCTTCCAGTATACTGTGAAGGATCTGTGGCTAATGACTTCTTCATTTGTTGGCAACAAGGGAAACAATGCAAAACTTTAAATTGTTCTTTTGAGCTGGCAAGTGATAAGGATTTCCATTGTTCAGGTCTGTTTTGCTCTGCATGTATTTTGGGATATTTGTGTTTTCCCCTCTTGTGACTTACTGAATACAGGTTTTGAACCTACTCTTAAAGCAGGGTTTCCTGTCAGGCATTTGAGGAGCAGTACACAGACTGAGCACGCTGAGTTTTCTTGTGTTTTATATTATCCTTATGTAGATGCTTAAACAGTACAACTACTAACAATATACAAGTGACATCCTTCTGTTGAAGATGGCATCTTGTCCTTACCTACACAGAGCTGATAGTCTTGAGGACTTGCTGTTTTCCAGTTTTAATTCAGCTGAGTATCTCAGTCTGTGGCTGAGAAGACTTGCTCTCATTGCCTGCTGGATAGGAGTTTTTCTCTGAAATGAAATCTAGTCCTCTGCTGTCAAAAGCACAATTTGGATAATATGCAAAAAGTTATTAAATATAGTTTCACAGTTAATGAGGGGAGATTAAAACAAAACCCCACAAAACAAAAAAACACCTACTTCCAATTTCTAATCTTTTTGAACCACACTGCTGTAATGATTAATAATCTTATGAGTTCCACTATTCACAGCAAATGTATATGTTTGTTCACAGGTGTCATGATTCTTCTGCTTAAATAGTTTTAATTTTTTCCCTTTTGCTGATGTTCACCCTCATGATGTATTTACAGTTGTAGGTCTGTTCTCTGTTAGCCTTGATTTTTGGAAACTGTAAGCCAAGGTTTTAGTCTGCTTTTGTATGAAAGCCTCTGCATTCCAGTGATTATCCTTCATAGTCCTCCTTTCTATGCTTGTTGTGAGTTAATCTTCTTTTTACATGTGGATGATATGGTGTGTGCAATTACAGAGGATGCGCTCAGTGACTCAAATTATCCTGCTAAAGGATGCTTCCTAGGGTTGTGTTTCCTATTTTCAGTGCTACATCGTATTGATTGTTCGCTTGTGTGTCATGATGAAAAGGTAAAGTCAGATCTCTTGTTTCCCAGCTTGTGAAGTCTCAATTTTACTTAAACCCTGCTATTAATTTTTAAGGATGTAACCTTGCACTTCGTATGTTTGCATTTTAAACTGCTCTCACCTTGAGCTTCCTGTACATGCTGCTCCTGTTCTTAATTGATGATATCTCAGATTCCATCTGTACTTTTACTCTTTTGTGTGTGTGTTGTATTTCTTAATACTGATGATACTTGACCTCAATCTAGAGCTAAATTTTGAGGAAGCTGGTTATTGGGTTACTGACCCACAGCTATTATCTTCTCAAAAAAACCACGGAACTATCACTGTCTCTATTTAGGCCAGTTCTTCTTTTTCACAAGCGGCTCTTTTACTGAACTCTTTTTTTCTGGTTTTGTTAACTCTCCATTTGGTTCAGCGTCAATAACCTATAGAAGTCAAGGTAGCTGAGAACTTTCCTCTCTGTATGTATCATGCCTAGAAATTTCCATATCTGTTTATTCTTTCCATGTTCTGAACTCTTTAATATCCATTCATATGATCTTAAGGGCACATATTGCTTCTTTTCCCTCCTTTTAAAGTATATTTTCTCTCTTCAGTCACATAGGGCCACTATCAGTGTGCTGTTGGACCTTCATACAGGCTTGTTTGGCAGTTCTTCCAGACATGAGGGAGATTTTTTTTCTGATTGTTGTACATTTCTTCCTGCCTACTTCAACCTAGTATTCTCCAAAATCTTGGATTTTACAACTTGAACTAGAGTAACTCTTAATATCATATTTCTGTTCTGATTTTCCATCCTGCCCTTTCTTTCAGAATAATAAACTAAGGAAAAAAAGTATAAGATGTCTGTAATAGTTTTGTAGCCTTAGAAAACCTGAGAAGTAGAGAATAGTCTTCAGCACTTGTCAAACTGTATCACTGTTGGTTTGCAGAGAGTTAGCAGATGGTGTTGTTTGGCTTTTTTATTCCTGTTTTGAGCGCTGAGACTGATGAAATTATCTCGTATAGCTGGAAATGAGACATTTCAGCACGCTAATTTGACTTCTTGAATGACTTTCCTGTGAGATGAATGGATGAATATGTTTTGGTTAACTTCAGAGGTCCCAAATTTTGTTTTTGTCTATTATTCTAGAAATGCTTTCCTAATTTTGTTTTACTGTGAGCACAAATGTGGTGACACTGGCTGTACCAGTTGAGCTTCCAGTGCATTACTGCTGAACACCATTGTTTTTAAGAAAAAAAAACCTCTTTCCTGAAGTTTAATTGTAATCAGATCAGCTTTTACCATAAAGGGATTGCTTTTGCTGTGGGGTTGTCAGAAATGCAAAGCCTTCTCTGACTAAATTTGGTTATCTGGTACTTCTGCTGCTGTTTAAGAAGCTACGCAGATCTGAAGTAACTTCGGTTTGATACCTTTCTCACTTAATTTTTAACAGGGCAGTCATATGGAGAATAAATAACCGGCTTAACAATGTATAACCACGTCATGATCTTAGTTTTACTCCTTAAACTTTTCACTTGCTAGATGACAGCAATTTTAAAAACAAAAATGGGGGGTGGAAGGGGAGTGAGGACACTCTTTTTTGTGTGGTTTTGTTTTTTAACAACCGGAGAATAGCTTTTACTGTTCTGTCATCTTGTTTTATTTGATTTTAGAAACCAGTGATGATGATTAGTTTGTTTTGCTGCACTTTGTTACATTGGAAGAAGTTCTTAGATTCTTAAGCCTTTTTCAGCCGTGCTTGCATGCCACCATAAATTCAAATAAGAAAAGTTGCAAGAAATTATTACATGGAGTTGAGTTCTTTAACATTTTTAAAAAATGGGGAAGGAGAATATGTAGGGAATTTCTTTTTTTTTTTTTTTTCTGTCCTCCTTTGTTTTGTTTTGTTTCCCTCTGACTGTTGAAGCCACTTCTATAACATTTCTTGGCTGAATTTGCTTTTCAAGTAAGAGCTGATGGAACAGTTCCATATACAGGCTCCGATACACAGAGTGAGTGGGATTTGGATTTCTTCTTGGATTCATCTTCCTTTTTTTTTTTCCAAATCTGCATGTTCTCTTTTAAATTTACTTCAGGACATGGAATTTAGTCATTAAACCTGGTGATTGATAAGCAAAGTTGTTTGAAACAATACTTGGAGGAGAGAAACTTATGGAGGGGAGCTAGGAATAGGCTCTTTGTTCAAAACTGTTAATACCTTTTTGACTTTTTTCATTGTTTTTCGTTTTTTTTCAGAGTTTTGGTGAAGGTGTACTGCACTCTATGAAGTCACTGCTACACAGCAGAAAAGAATTATGCAATGTATCAGCAGAGGAATGTTTAAATCGGGAAGAGCAAGATAATTTTATTGAGGTTTGGCATAATCTGACCATTTGTCTTTATTTTTTCATTATGATGTAAGGCGATTTAGTTTGTGGCATGCGGGATAGTAAATGTTAACAGTGTTGCAACTTACGGGCAGTGATCTCTGTGCCCCGTATTGCTATTCTTGAATTCAGTTGCTACAGTCTTGAAAACAACTGTAACATTTCAAGATCACATTTCTCTGCTTTGTAGGAAATGTGAAACTAAATAACAAAAGGTGTAGCTAAATGATTTTGTGAGAGTTGTGCAACTGGATGCGCTGCATTTGTGAGCACTCCTGTGACCAGGTTGTATGGATGGTACTCTAACAGCGTAGCAGAACATTTTGTTCCAAGTCTGAAGGTAAAGGTAGTAGATTGGTCGTATTTGCCTTTTGTTCAGCCCTAAAAGCTGAAGCCTCAGCATTGCGCATCAGGGCTTCTGTTACATGAATACATGCGAGCTAAAAACTAAACGAGGTCTGGGAGCGGAGAAAATAAGTAGACTCAGAGAATTTAGGACTATCTAGGTGAATGTTGAGCTGTGAGGATGACTAGAGCTGTTTGAGTTACAAGACGTAGATCAATTTATCCAATGGGAAAACAGAAAGATAAGAAACAATATGTACTGTATGTCTCAAGTTAAGAGCTGTAGAAGACTACTGAGTACTTGACAGGCGTTATTGATAAGGAGCTTATAGAAGGGGAGAGTGGCCTTAGGTTGTGAGGGAGAACTGAGAGAAGGGGAAATTAAGCAAAAAAGGCTCAGGAAACCATTAAGGAAGGCTGGTGATTGGATATGGAATAGCTGGAGGAAGGAAAGAAGCAGATTATATGACTGGCAGAGATGAGATAGGATTGCTTGGACACCCCAAGGGCTTTAGGGACTGGCTAGATGGTGAGGTTGAGACTGGATGAAATATTTGGGGAGCAGGCAAGGAGCTATTCTTGTGAAAGATGACTGTACTAGTTTCAGACACGTTTGAGTTCTTAAAGGTGTTTATTTTTCTGTGGAAAATTGAGTTTTTACATAATAATTCTAAATTAATGTAGTTGAGGCAGAAATAGGCAGACTCAGCATTTTATTTGATGGCAAAGTGTTCTGTGGGAGAGGAAAAGGGTTAGAATTGTTATTTTGAGGAAGAGGAAAGGACATGTAAGAAGACAAAAGAGCATACACCTGTTGAAAAACATCCCAACATCAACAAACCCTAAAGCCTACTAAAATGTTCTTCGAAGAACTGGTTTTCCCTCCAAGTCCTTAAGTTGTTTGGCATTCTGTTAGGCCTCTTCAGCTCATATTGTAGGTATTGCATGGATAAGATGTTGGAATTGACAGGTGTCTTGCAGATACTGAATAGATAAAAGATGTAGGAGCTGAGGGTACAAAAGGTGTTTTCATAGTTAGCACAGGGAATATGATGATGTAGAACTGTAATTTGCTAAGAGCCATTTACAATGCTACTGCCAAGTGTTGTTTCATTTAGGATTTTGTCATAACTGAAATAAGGATAAGTGGAGGTAAACAGGAAGATGTTTTCTGGTGCCGAAGTAGTTGCATGATATCGCCTGAAATAAACAAGTCAATTTTTGATATTTTAGTATGATTTCAGTTTGAAAGGTTTTTTGTTTCAGTGTGTGACAAAAAACCCTTATGCTTATTCAAGACTCAAATACAGTCCAAAATAACTGTTTTTCAGTCATTTGTTTTTATAGCACTTCCGTAGTTTCTACATATGCATAAGCAAGTTGCTGCTCCAGTTAATTAGTGCTTGTAAACAGTGGTGTTCTTTGCTGATTTTAGATGTGAACCATCTTACTAGCACAACCTTAATGTGAGCTGTGACTTGAATACTTAAACTCTCTTGCACAGTGCTGTGAAATAATTGAATCCCAGCCATATCAAATTTGACTCTGGACGTCGGTGGAAGTGTTGGAAGTGTTTAATCTCTGTGTTCCAGTTCTTGCAACCTTGTTTTGAAAGCAAATGCTTTTTTTTTTTTTTTTTTTTTTTTAATTAGGAATTCCCAAGTAGCGAAATACC
>WBMW01003898.1:768972-793994 GCA_013396635.1 Penelope pileata
TTTAAGTAGCAATTAGCAAGTAGCGAAGTACCCAGCTGATTAGTCATTCGGGAAATATTAAATGAAAACTGAGGAAATCTGACATCTGAAACTAAGTTTTAATAGTTGGATGTAAAATAAATCATAAGCTGAGGCCAAAGAATGAAGAAAAGACAAAATACTGCCTTTGATCTGTTAGTGTTGAATGAAATGAGATGTCTGTATGTGCAATAAGAAAAAGCAGTAAAATACTACCCCAGTCCACAAGTCCATAACTCCGTGGTATGGTTGACGTTTCAGACATACGCCAGGTTCTTGAGCCTGACAAGACCTTTTTTGAGACTGAGTGTTTAAATCCTTTTAACTTAAAGGTTTGTCTACTTGGACATGGCATGCAAACTTCAATATGTTCATGTCTTTATTCTACAGATTACGTTTATAGGTTTTGCTGAAGAGATGGGTACTGCTCATTTGCAGGTATGGTACATCTGTTTAGATTGGAAAGTAATGTTCTTCAGCACTGGTTATTTCTTCTAAGTACTGCATTGGTCTTTGGATAGAGGAATTCTGATGTTCTAGAAGTATGTTTATACTGAGTTTTTAGAAGAAAGATATTCTTAATCATTGTTGAGAGGTTGAAAATAATTATTTTAATGTGGTCATTACTGGTTTTATATTTATTTAAAGTACAGCTTGGGCCAATCTTTGTATTGAAATAGACTGAAATGGCATACTTAAACTGGTTATATTTGTGTGTTTTGTTAAAATCTGTATTAATATTTTTGTTACCTTAATGCTACTTTATTAATTAGTGCAATTGTCATTTGCAAAGCTAAAATTTCACTGAATTTACTGCTAACTGTGAAATTGCTATTATCCTGGAGAGTTAGGTGAGGAAATATTTAAAAACGGAAATATTTAAAAAGGGAAGTGTAGCCAACTAATGGGATTTTCAAACAGTTTTGAGAAGTTGAGGGTTTAATTCTCATGTACAATTTACATATCAGTATAACATGTTTACAGTGCTCCTTCACATTTTGACTAGATCTCACTAGTGATTGCTGATCTTCAAAAATTAAAAAACAAACTCAGAATCCATTTGTTCAAAATTGTGTCAATGTTGCTAATTAACAAAATGTTAATACTATTAAAAGTTCTCTTGAGTATGGGTAAGAACTACCTGATTGCATAGAGTTAGCCTAATTTCCTATAAACTTCATCTGAGTAGGTTTATCAAGACTTGCAGTATAGATCTGTAATAAAGAAAGTAAAGAAGTCATAATTCTCTTACAGACCTTTTCTCTATTTTCCATAAATGTAAAAGTTATCCAGGCTCATGC
Source organism: Penelope pileata (assembly GCA_013396635.1). Classification (NCBI taxonomy): domain Eukaryota; kingdom Metazoa; phylum Chordata; class Aves; order Galliformes; family Cracidae; genus Penelope; species Penelope pileata. The sequence continues at coordinate 770,292 of WBMW01003898.1, forward strand.
TTTAAAAAATGCCACGTCCCTGTTTCTGTAATAGCATGCTTTATTAGAATGGTGTTTTAGCCCACCAAGATGTAGAGTTCCACTGAGAACCATTGTTAGTGAAGTCTCCTGTCTGTAGATGCGTAACTTGTGTGATGTGCAGTTGCTTTTCCATGCTTTCAGGACTCTCCTTTGTGACCTTTAAGCCTCTTCTGTCTCATGGGAAAGACTGGAAATTCTTCTTTTGGTGGAAGAATGAGTTAGATGTTTGGATTGAGTTATTAGTGGAAATGAGCTTTATGCCAGAGTTAGGGAGAATAAATGGGGAATGGGGTAATAAATAGGGGATAAAAGAGAAGCTTTACCAAAATTAGCAGCTATTGGAGGAGATATGAGATTTAAAGCAAACAAAAAAAAACCCCAACTGTTCATTTTCATTCACTTTTATTTTTTTTTGCTTTGTATTCTCAATGTGTTCCTATATTAAAAACAGGAGCTGGCAGCTGTTTCTGCAGAACTTCCAGATGTCCTGAAATCACTTCAGTTGTGCAAGCTAAAAGAAAATGAGGTTATTTTTCTCAAAGATGTAAAGAAAACCTTACCAAAGCCTTGTGTCATGAGAAGTCAGGTAAATATGTTGTTGTCTTGCACATTTGAAGCACAGAAGCTGTATGTTTGGACTCTTAAAGAGTTTGTAATACTACAACTTGTTCTGCTTTTATTTTTGGGCCACAGTAGTATTAATGTTACGTATTTCTGCATTTTTTGTTTAAAATGAATGTTAGGAAATCTCAAAATTGTTGCTTTCAAGTTAAAAGCTGTATTATTAACACAATATCTAACAAATATTACAATGCTGATTCCATCCTTCTGCTCAGCTGTAGTCCCTTTCACTGCCAATTTGGAAAGAAGATGAAATTTGTCACATTGCCCATCTCTGCTGTGCTCAGATATAGCTTCTATCCTCTGCAGACTTTCTTCATTGAAGCAGATGCCAAGAAATTATGAGAATATTGGGTCTTCATAAAACTCAGTGGGTTCTTTTATTCTCCAGTTACAAATGTCATTAAAGCAAAAAACTTGAAGCCGTATTGACTTGCATGTTAAATTAAATTGCATATAAGATCTTGAAAAAACAAATGTCCTGTGAACTGAAATACTGTTCAGCACAAACATGCTTTAAAATTTGTGAGTTTTGTTTCGTGAGTACATATTGACAAAGTTGTACTATACAGACTTGTTTGTTTTATTGAAATGATTTATTCAGAATGCAGAAGTCATTAAAATGGGTGATATTGACTATTGCTTTGCCACATTTATTTTCTTATCTTTAAAGCATTTGTAAATTGTTTACTGTTGATAAAAGTATGTTGAGGGAATTCCTTGTTATTCCTTACAGTTGATGTTGTTCCAAGGTAGTTCATTTTCTTGTTTCTCTTCTTCAAGAGTCAACTTCCTGAAGTGCTTTGTGTGGTGCGACTGGCTCCTTCATTCCCTAGGATCAAAGCGGATTATGTCTTTACCTTGCTGAGCAAGTATACCACAGGTGTAAGATATGCAGTTGAAATAAACTCATTGCAGAAACAACAAACGGAGACATCCCGTGCAGAAGATGATGACACTAACCAGTCAGTTTCTTCAATTGAGGATGATTTTGTCACTGCTTTTGAACAGTTAGATGAAGATGAACCTTCAAAGGGGCAAAGTGTTGGTAAGTTCTTGCATGCTGCTGCCTTGTAGAAGTTGTTAATTGAAGTTTAGGCTTTCAGAGTTTCATGAGAAAATAAGTATAAGTAAATAGTAGTGTTATTTTTGGGTTTTATAAAGTGATGTTATGCAACCGTAGATGTGATTTGTTGATGTTCTTTTTCACAACAGCTTATCAAATCATAAACCAAAGATTCTAATCTCTATGTCAGATGCAGATAAAATAGAATCTTCTGCTTTGTGTGCTTAAAAAATATGTGATTTTCAGTAGTGTAATAGGGTTTGGGAAAAAATGTAAGATTGCTTTAATTATGAAAGGTTTAAAATGTTGCATATTGCAGCAATAGCAAGTCCAGACATTGCTATCCAATTCTGTTCTAGTATTGTTCTAGGATAATTTCTGCATAAATTCTTGTTTTTGAAGGAGTTGTTATTTTTTCCTTTTCAGGTGCATGCAGCTCTACTTCTCGAAATCATCGAGATGCTGCTTCACAGACCATCCCTGGTCAGTGTCCAGAAGCTGTTGACTCAAAGATCCTTGTGGGTTCTGGACGTCGAAAGTCATCTACTAGATCTTCTGCTTTGATTGATATTTTGGAACTTAAGGAGCTGTCCTCAGTAAAAAATTCAGTTACAACCTCAATTTCTGATCCTTGGATACAAAGGAGTTTCTATAAGCCATATAATCCTTCTGGTCAAGGTGTTAATTTTTTATGTAAAACACTGTTTTCTTCCTCTCCAGCTGAATCCTCTGAGTCAAATTGCTCCAGCCCAAGCCCCATTATCTTCTTAGATGAAGAAGGGTATCAGAAAAGCTTGAAGGCAAAGCTCCAGCTGCCAAAAATCCCGGTAGTGAAAGATGGTATAGAGGATTCAGACTCAGAAGTTAGTGAATTTTTTGATAGTTTTGATCAATTTGATGAACTGGAACAGACCCTGGAAAAATCTGGTAAAGTTATTAGGGATCCCATCCTAGGGAATCCCTCCCAGAAAAGGAGGGCTGCCCATGAACACTTGTGTTCTGCAAACATTACAATGAATCCTCAGAAATTCAAGTTTGATCGTCCTACTCTTCCAGCCAATGTAAAGAAACCAACTCCTCGTAAACCAGAATCACCGTACAGCAGTGTCTTTGATGTCCCAGATTCCCCTCGTCCAGTTAAAGCATCAGGGGAAGAAAGTGGAGGCTTGTTCAGCCCCATTAGGTCATCAGCTTTTAGTCCACTGGGGAGCTGTGGTTCTTCTGAATGTTTATGTCGGATCAGTCTTGGTGGAGATGGGACAAGTCAAAACCACCATGATGCACTGTATAATACTTATTCAGAATATGCTGATAGTGTTTCATTTGAAATATTGGGTTCTGTTTTTCATTCCGAGTCCTCGTCAGAACAGATATGTGCAGGACATGATTCCAAATGCAACAGGATTGCTTTGAAAGAAGAAAAAAGTCAAGCTGCAGATCTCAGAATAAAAACTGGCAAGGAGCCAGATAAACAAGCAAAATCTAAACATAGGTCATCAATGATTAGAGATAGCATTCAAAAATTTGCAACTGACTTAGTTGAAAAAAGTTTTGGCAGTGCTTTTAAAGACCTGCAGAAAGGTGTTTCTTCATGCACCAATGCACTTTGTCATTTGGCTGCTAGGTTGACATCTTCAGTCTTTCAAATGGCTTTCTATGAAATTGGAAGACGTAGAGCAATCTCCCTGAAGGAGCGTGCCATTAATGGGCTAGCAAACTTTTTGGTGAGTGAAGCTATAACTGGTGCTTTGAAAGAACTGCGACATGTAAAGAAACAAATATTTACCAATACCGTTGCACGATTTGCGGCAGACCTTGCTGAAGAACTTGTGTTTGAAGGAATCATGGAAGTATGCCAGTTTTCATATCCATCAACACCTACGGCTGCACAGCTTTCTTCCTTTGATTATGAGGACAAGGTGGTAAGATCCTATGCCAGAGACCTGTCTGAATCTGTCATTCAAGAGGCTTTTATTGAGCTATCTCAGGTTGATGTGACCTTCACAACACAAGCAGCTATTAGTGTTTCCATGGACAACGTTAAATATGTGAGCGCAGAAAGTACGTTAGAATCAACACAGACTTCCACAGTTTTTCCTAATTTTAATGATAGGGTAGCACTGAATCCAATCCAAGATTCCAAGAAAGAATATACAGTACACCAAGCCCTATTTTGTACCTCTGGTATTGTAAGTTCAATACCTGTGCCCTTAGCTGGAAGAGCTCTTTGTCAACGTCAGACTTCCTCTGATGCTTGTAAAGCAAAAGCATGCACTGCTCCGAATTCTGATGACAATGTGAAAGTATGCAAAGACTGGACTCATCAATTTTTCACAAACAGAAAGAGAGAGGAAGAAGTCTCTTTCAGAAATATATACCTAACTTCAGATCACAGTCGAAGTTCTGAAAATAATCCATCACTATTACATAAGCAGAACGATACCAAACAAACGACTAACAGATCTGGAATGAACAGTAACTCAGAATTAACTTGTGGGTCAAAAAGCATTAACAGTTTCTCTGGAACTATGGTAGATATGATAGTAAATGAAGCTTATGAAGCCATATCCTCATCTAGAGTAACAAAAGCTGTAGAAGAGTATACAGAGCTTTTAACAAGAAAAATAGATAAAAAACCTTATGTGCAATATAGTGGTGAAGATTTCCCCAAGAATGCGTTTGCAGATCACTTGGCCAAGTGTATCATAAAACAATCTGTGGATGAAACTAAAACTGTGTTATGCAACACCAGTGAGAATTTGTCATGTAATGTGGGCTCACAGACTTACACAGATATCAGTAGAAAAGAACAATGTGTAATAAAGAAGCAAGAGGCTGAGAAACAAAGTAATGCTTCTATAATTGTAGAACAACAGATGCCTTTGAATAATCAGTGTAAATTTCTTCTTACTCCAACTAATTCTGTTCAGTGTTTTTCAGAATCTAAAGGTTGTTGGCAGGAACAAAAAGGACATGGGTTTTCTTCGAAATCACCGCCACCTTGCTCCTCTGTGACTTCTGCTAGGCATGTTCTGGAGGACTTGGCTGACACGGGAAGCTGCTCAGTGACAAACAAGCCCTCAAAAAACCGTGATACTCAAAAACCATCATCGGGGCGTTTGTCTTACAGGCAAGCTGATTGTTTTCTGCATGCAAACAGCTTTTCTTCGGTGATGTTCGGCAGTGAAGAGGCTTTGCAGATGGTTGATAAGTCAAGTATCAAAGAGGGAAATAACGGCGTAATGCCTGACACACCCCCACCAACTCCTTTAGTACCATGTCAAGCTAGTTCTGAAAGAAACCTAAGAAAACTGTCTAAGAAACTCAAGGGAGAATTAGCCAAGGAATTTGCACCTGCAACACCACCATCTACACCTTACAATCCATCAGTGACAGGTTCATCTGAAATTGAACATGACTCTTTGGAAAATGAGGAATTTATGCTGAAACTCATGAGATCACTTTCTGAAGAAGTGGAAAGTAGTGATGATGAAGATCATTCTGAAATGATTGTTGAGAAAGAACATTCAGAAAAAACTATTCAGTATGCAGATTGCTTAGCTAGTCATATAATTTCAATAGCAACTGAAATGGCTGCTTCCTATTTAGATGCTAAAACAAATGAAAGAGAAGCTGATAGACAGATTCAGTTAAGTATGCAAAACAAAAAATGTGGATATACTACATTTATAAGTACCCCAGAAGAGACATGCAGTTCTTTATGGAACTATGCAGGTGATATGGCAGGAAAAGTCATCAGTGAAGCCAAGAAAATGGTGAAATCAAGGCATTGTAAACTGTTGAGGTTGAAGCGTGTTAACTGTCAAGTAGATTGCCTTTATCTGAGAAAAGGTGATAAAGATGATAATTCAAAGGAGTGGTGTGGCCCAGTGCAGGACCAACCTCCTGGCGAGAGAGATTCATCTGTTCTTTCTTTACCACAAGGTTCAGACATGACAGGTTTGACTTCCAAGTACCCAAGCTGTGAAAGTGTGACGGATGAATACGCAGATCATATTATTCGTGTTTTGAAAAGAGAAGGTGCTAACTCTGAACTGTTAATGGATCAATATGCTAGCAGACTTGCTTACAGGTCCATCAAATCAGGCCTACGGCAAGCTGCTAGGAAAACTAAATTGAGGTGCAACAGAAAGACGTTTCCTGGGCAAAGTGCACCGATAAATGGTAAACTAGAGCTGATCAAAGCGGTAAATAAAGATGCAGTACAGCAAGTGAAAAGCAGCATTCATCACTGTGCAGACCAAACTCATGAAAGAAGTATCAGCACACGGAGAACAGAGTGCATGGAATTGTTACATTTTTCAGAATCCCTTGCTTGCAGCATAACACGTGATGTCAGGAAGAAATTGAAAATATCAGGAGCATGTTTGCCAAAATCTCTGACAGATTCCTGTCTATATAAAAAGACTGAACTTGAGGAAGTTGCAGGGGATCTTATTAAAACACGATTTTCTACACTTCTACCTTTCTCCCCAAATCATAAACTGTATCATAGCACGGGCAGTTTAAATGAAAATGGCTACAGTGAAGGCATCATTCAAGCTATAGAACAATACGCTAGGAAAGTAGCAGATGATACTCTAGAAATGAGTTTAGAGTCTGCTGGTCTCCAGGTTGCTGAAAACAGAAAAAATGGGGATAGGCTTTCATATACTGAGAAACTCTCTCCTTTTTCTGGAACTGTCTGTAGATGCTGCAGTATGAAGGAACATCAGTACTGTACAGAAAGCTTATCTCATCACTTACCCATGCAAGATCCCTCTGTTCCAGTGAGACATTTTCTTCGTTCTAGGGTGGATGGTGCCTGCCAAAAACCAAGAGTCTTTCAGCTTGATATTCCTAAAATTCATGTTGATGTAGATCAGAAGACAGTGTTTTCTGATAAGGTGGCTGTTGCAGCTGTTGAGAAAGCAGAGGGAGAGCTGAGTTACACAAGCGTGGCAGCTGACAGTGGTATTGGACAAGATGGAGTCAGTTTTGCTGAAAGCCTTACTACTGAAATAATGACTTCAGCTATGACTAATATTGGTCAGGTGGTTAACATAAGGTAATAATTTTTTTTTGTTGCATTCTGTACCACCAGGAAAGGGATTGTTAATACAGACATAATGTGCTTAAAAGGGCTTTTTTTCTATTAGAAATAAAATTTTATGTTCTGAATACTTTTATCCTTCTAGTGATAAATGATTCATAACTAGAAAAAAAGACTTTTTTGCACCTGCAGGAACTTGAAACAAAGACATCTATGTATATCAGCATGCTTATGTTCCAGTAGGTGACTAATAATTGGAGCTTACTGTTTCAACCTGAAGTGCTGTTACTTTTACCTACAGTAGAACTTACAGGTTTTGTTGATGTTTGAGCCATGAGAGAATCCTGGTTTGTTTCCTACCTATATTTCTTCTTCTGTACTGAAAAATAAAAGTAACTTACTCGTGATTGTCAGTACAACCAACATCTGGTACTGTCCAAACTGGACTGTACCTTATAGTATGAAGGGCTTATTTTAATTATGACTGTTGTGATAGTGTCCTTGTCAATGGAAGAAAGAAAACACCTTAGCTTGAAAAATAGTAATACGGTAAGCACGGAACTGACTTTCAGATTCTTGTATGCTTAGCAAAGGCTATTTTACTGTTTATTTTCGTAGCCCTGTAGATAGGAAATGGTGCCATAGTCACTTGAGGGCAAACAGCAACTGTTTGCAATCGCAAGTGATTTATTTTCCTAGTTTCTGGAGGGCATCATGACAAATAATAAAATAGACCTTAGTGTGGCTAAAGGACACAGTGTGTCTGAATTTGTTTTTTTCAAGATTTGGTTTGAAACACATACTAGCTTCTGCCCCACAAACATCAGTGGAAGTTTTTGGTTTTTGGGAGTGATGGTTGAGGGTAACATCTGCAGAAAACAGTAACCTCTGTTTTAATTTGTATGGCCTTCCAATGAAAGTGTGTAACTAAATAATCCAGCAGTGTAGAATTTATAGTAAGTTGTATATTTTGTCTCTGTACAGTGGGGCTGGATCCTTAATCTGCATGTGACCACAAAAAAAACCAACCATGGTGATATTTTTCCTAATGCCTACAGTATCAGAGGTGGCATTTTGTTTGGAATGACTTCTTAAAAATATTACTTGAAATTTCTAGTTAGAATGTGACAGAGCATCTAAAATGTAGGGTTTTAAGAAACGTGTTTATTATTATGTCTGTGACAATGAAGAGATGTTAAGGCTTTAGTATGACAAAAAATTTGCAAACGCTTCTTACCGCATCACCTGATGCATGTCTCTTCAGAAGTGCCTTGTGTGGTGAAAGGAATGACTGCTAGCACTGGCATAACTGAGTAAAAGTGGGGTTGGAATTCACCTTTGTTGCCTGGGTGGGTTGTGATTCAAACTTATTCTAAGCTGTATCTCTGCATGGAAAAACTCATGCTCCACGGTGTGAAATGTTGCCAGTGATGTGATTAATATTGGCTTTTTAAATAGTGAATGCTCCAGTGAATACTTGCTGTGGTGGCAGTAGGATGGTCATTTTTCTTGAGCTTCCTGCCACTTCATCTACATATAGATAACCAAAGTTTGCACCTGAAAGTTAGCTCAAAATGGTGTGTTTTCATACTGTAACCTCTTTCTGAGGAGTTCAAGCTTCTCTGAATTCGGATTTTTTGAAGGATCTTCTAAGGGCAAGCTGATATTGAGCATACTTGCTTAGTATAAACTTATTTTCTGGGGAGGGGGGAGTTGTATGTTGCTGCACATGCTTGAAACAGGAAGACAAATCTTTATCTGCAGGAAGAACTCATTTCAGAAGTGGAACAATTTTAAGCTGTTAAACACCAGTGTGTGCTTAAGGAATTCACCTATGGTAGCAGACCTCTTAGCTGGTAGTAATGAGAGCAAAGAGGGGAAACAGCCGAACTGTCCTGTGGTGAACAATATCAGAAATATTAATTCTTCTGCTTGAAAAGTGTACCCTGATCTATAGTCTGTAGATTAAATGCATAAATGGTAAAACTGTACTATGCTTTGTAGCACAGATAAAGCAATCTTCTGAATTAGAGTTCTTTGTGCCATTCCCTCTATCTCCTAGCGAAGGAGCTCCAAGTAACAACCCCTGGTCTAAGCCTCTTGAAGTTTGATTTATTTGGTTGCTTTATTTTTTCTTTTGAGAAATTGGAAATTGTTGTCTTTGAAATAGTGTTAAATTGCTGTAAACGAATTCAAACAGATTGACACGAAATGCAGTGATGTTTTTGTCTTAAATTTTTGTTTAGCTCTGTTGGAAGAGAAGGATTTCACTCTGTTGAATCTATTGTTAGCCAGCAGATGAGCCTTAGTATTGGTGATGATAGCACTGGGAGCTGGTCAAATCTGAGTTTTGAAGATGAACATCCTGATGAGAGCAGCAGTTTTCTTCATCTCAGTGACAGGTAACTATAAATGTCTTAGCACAGTCAGAACCTTGGCATCAAGGAATGTGGTATCAAGTGGTTTTCTCCAGGGGGATGAGGGAAAAGAACTTATTTTGTCTTCAGACAATGAGTTTTATATTAAAAATGGCTCTAATGTTGTGTTTTGAATGGATATTTTCCTACAAAATGTTTTGCTCACAAATGTTAAGACTACGTACAGTGTAAAATACGTAGAGTTTGCATTGTCACTTATGCCAGGGAGCTGCATCAAGTAACTCTGTACATGTAGAACTTACGTATTAGTAAAAGATGCAGGTATTTTATAAAGAATCAACATGTATAAAATACAATTTGAAGGTAGTGTTTATTTTGCTCTGAAAAATCATCAATGTGTTTTCTGTAAATTCATGTATTCTTGGTAAAAAAAAAAAAACAACAAAACAAATACGTGCTTAGTTTGCATGAGGAGCTTTAAACAGCTATTTTTAGGGTAGAATTTGTAAGCTGTTCTTTCTGATACTGCTTGTGTATTAATGTATTACTAACCAGGACCTTACAGATGTGTAGGACTGGAACTTGCCTGTTCAGGATATTAACTTTTCCCACAGAGCTTCTTGCTGCGTTTCCGCTGACTGATTGATAGCCAGCTAAATGAAAAGAGGAATTTTAAAAATCTGCAACGTCTCTGTTGCCAGACAAAATTGTAATGAGTTGTGACCATAGCTCCTGTATAGGACACGATATGAGGAATGAGTAAGGATATATCACTTATGTAGAATGGGCATCACTTCTGATCAAGAACAGCAGAGATGTGGGAGAGTGTTTTTCTTCTTCTTCTTCTTCTTCTTTTTTTTTTTTTTCCTTATGAGCATGTAATGAACAAATAGATTGTTTGGTACCAAAGTGAAACTGCTCAAATGTCTGTAGTATTTTTTGTGTCTTGCTTAACCAAATATTTTAATCAAACCAATACTAAAATTTCTCACTCATGCAACTAAATACTTTTATGAAAGAAAACATTGCCTTAATGTTATTTTAATAATGCGTCATCTGTTGAATGAGTGAAAATAGATTTGACTTACATGATGGAATTCAGACGATAAGGAAAAAAAGTTCAGTGTATTGGCAGTTACAAATAGTGAATAAAATATGAGTTAACTGATGTTAGGGAAAAAAATATATAACAGATTTCTGGACCTGTTGTGCCCATGGCTTTCTTACTATCATTCCCCAAAACAGCTTTAAATGAAAAGAAAGTAATTTCTATGATTTTAAAGACAATCTGTTCATTAGAAGAGGAATGACCTACATTAGCATTTAACTGAGGGAAGGGGAGGCATAATTTTGATAGCAAGATACTGGCAGAAGAAACTGGCATGCACAAATGGCCCAGCCAGATTTACAAAACCAGGGTTTCATGATTGTTAAGAGCACCTCTGTGTGTTTGTGTTGCTGAGTTCTAGCAGGTGGAAGTGAGAGTATCTGGGGTTATAGCCCTAAGCACAAAGACATTATGGGGAAGGGAGCTTCTGTCATAGAGCAAGCTTCAGTGATAATGCTGTGGAACAGTGGTATCTTGCCAATGTCAGGAAATAAAAAGTTATGTGGCGTTGAGGATTTATTGCTTTAACTTTTTTTTTTTAACATAAAACATTTAACAGGAGAATGGCATTCAGTCATAGAGCATTCATCATGTAGTTACAATAACTGAAAATGTGGGATTTTTTAAAAAATTTTGTGATCAGGGCTATCTATTTAAAATATATTGCACTGATGATATGTAAGCCGTGTCATTGTCAATTGGAAACGTTCAAATGTTCTTCAGGTAGCTTTGTTTCCTTGACAAAAGGAGCATTTGTTAACACACGTGGCTTTCTTATATCTAAGAGGCTCTCTTCAGTCTTGTTTGTGCTATCCTTGAGGTATGAGCTATTATTAGGCCAGTCTGTAGTGCTGGTACGTTGCAGTTGGGTAATACAGTGAACAGTAAGCAAGCTTTACTTCCAGGGAGGACCAGCACTTTCCCCCAGTCCTTTTCAGGCCATTTGCAGTATTCAATGGATACTGGTATTTGAGACTCCTTTAGCCGACATCCTGGAAATTATCTTGATAGTAAATCTAGAAATTCCAGTAATGATAGGTTAAATCAGTAGAACATAGGATCAGAATCTTCAGAAAACAGCAGAACACAATGTGTAGCTGTCCTGTTCAGTTTAGCTTGTTTTGCTTTACTTGTTTTAGGACAAAAAAAAGAATATGTTTTGTAGTAGCTCTGTTGACAAGGTACATGCTCTCTGGGTCTCGGGTCAGTGTAAAAACTGTGCTTCAGTACTTAACAGAGGATTGAGCCAGATGTAAGCAAGGGAGCAAGACAAGTTGGAAAGAATTATTGAAGTGTGATCTCTGTAGTTTTGTTTGAATGGAAACACAAATGAAAGTTCTTCTGTGGACTTGGTGAAGTTAGTTACTCAGGGGAGTGTTTATATTGTTTGCTCTGCATTGACTAATGCTGGCAGCTTAAGTTTGGAAAGATAATATTAGGCTTCTTCTGTAGTTAACTTACAGATATAGGCATAGGCTTTTCCAGAGGATGAATCAGAGAGCCCGGATGAGGTTATACTTCAGAGCAGAAGCCTCTTGCCTCTGGCTGTATTATATATGCAATATAAAATCTTGAAGCAGATGATCTGACACAGTTCCCATGTGTATGATATGTGTATATGTGTAAACTGAAAGCTTTTTTTTCTGGCAGTTCTTATGCTGGTTCGTGTCGAAGAACAGCATGTAGCATTATAGAAGCATTATAATGCCTTCTTCTTTTTATTGCTTGTTCTGTCGTTGCAGATCTTTGTTTTCAAGACTGACATTAAGATGCTGAACTGAAGGTCACATTCCAAAAAATAAAAAACAAAACAATAAGCCAACCCACCCATTATGTTGCTGTTATGTTGTAATCACATGAACTGAAATTACAATGTATTTAATATATTTAAGCAAGATTGACCCCTGTAAAATATATTTAATGTGTCTGATCAGAATAAGTACTATGTGCGAGGTCATTTTGTTAGGTTGCAAATACTTTTTCCTTTAGTCTGAGAGCTGGGGCAGCTTTTACTTCTACTTACATCATTAAGCAGCTGTAATTCTCAAGGAAAGAGGCTGTTGGAGCACAAAGCATTGATACCAATAGAATGTGTTTAAAATCTTTTATATATATGTAAATCAGAACCTAGGTTAGTACTAATACTTAATATATTCAGTGATAGCCTCACATAATAACTTGAAAAATGTTCTTAAGAGTAGATTTGCATTTCCTGTGCAAATCTAACAGGTAATTGCAAAGTCTTGGTAAATGCCTTTAGTGCCTTTTTTCTTTTTTTCTCAGTTGTGCATTTTAATAGGTTTGTTTGCAGTTCTAGGGCCACCTTAATTTGTTTGGAAGCTTCTGCTCTTTAATTTTTCCTTCTCTATTTTTTTTTTCCTCAGTTAGGGTGTGTTCATATTGCAAGCTTGCTAACCTGTAACTGTGTGGAAATTAGGATTTTGGCAGGCACACTGGGAAGCAAAGGACACTGATAGGTGATACTGTTACTGACGGCTTCTTGAAAGAGATCAGTATCTGGGTCTTGAAATGTTCTTTTTTACCATTTATTGCTTCACATTTTACTATTTTCTCTGAATGGAACGTGTGGAAATGACCTTTAGCAGTCACACAAAACTTGGCTGAAGAGCTGAAGTAGACATCTTGCAGCAGTTGTTCTCTGGAGTTGCTTGTCATACCATCTAGAATAGATAATTTTGGCTTCTCATACAGTGCTGATTGTCTTGAAATCCTGTTCTTGCAGACGTGCTCTGGGGAAGGTATGAAATTGGAAAGCAGGAGATTTAATCATATGAGTAGCTCAATCTCGTACATGAGCACAAAGCTAACAAACTGCTAATTGTAGTACCTAAAATATATCAGTGTAAGGACACCTTCAATTTTTTCAGTTCTTCAGATTGACTTGAACATAGTCATGAAATAAATGCAGTATGTTTGTGAACTGTGAGTTAATCTTTTTAGTCTTATTTTCTCTTATAAAATAAAAAATAAAGATCAGCTTGGAGACAAATACTCAGAATTAATTAAAAAACGTTTTTCTGTTTTTTTTTTTTTTATGAGAATTGGCTCAACCAGCTGTTGGAGATCATTGCTGAGCCTTTGGAATGAGAGGGAAGGATTTAATTTATGCAGTTGCCTCTGCAATATACAATTTTATGAACTTCTAGCTAGCCTTTAAGCAAATATTGTATTTTAATTCATATTCTTGTGAGTAATCACGGAAATTTTTGAGCTCCTGTAAGTGACAAACAGTATGCTTAGTGCCTGAGGACAGAACAGAATTACTGTTAGCACTGATCTGGAAAATTAATGAGTACAAATTAATACTTTCACCTATATAAAGAAACTTACCATTTTTGCATTATTATGCAAATTGCTGCTCTGAGTGTCACTGACAGTCATGTTTGTACTCTGTTCCAGTAAGCCTGTTTAGGAAATTTCAGTGTTCTTGTGTTAAATGTCTTGACAAAACAGCTCTGAGGAAAACCAAGATTCAAGTTTGAGCTATTGTTCTTTTCTAGTTCAGCTGTGTTCTCTTCTTCTCCTGGCAGTAATGGTAACAGCAGTAGCTGGAGCAGTCTTGGTTTAGAAGGGGATATGTATGAGGAGAATTTATCCTTTCCAACATCAGACAGGTTGGTTGAGTTGAGAATACAAACCAGATGAGTTCCTCATAATTAATGCATGTAATCATCATTTTGGACAGTAAGAATATGGCACTTTTTAAAAATACTTTTACATTATTCACTCTCTTTGCACTTTATCACAGTATGATTTTTTCATTAATTAATCCATACTGAATGGTTAAATTTTGCTGTGCTAAACTGACGATTGTGTTCTGCTTGCAAATTGAAAGATCCCACTTATGCATGTTCTTGCTTGCAGTTTGAGTCTTTAGATTTACTTTTTCATGCAAACTAGAGCTTGCTTCCTACAGGATTTCTGTTTTTCACTGAGCTTATGGAAACTTTCAAAATTGCTTGGTGAATGATTTTTGTAGAACATTTAACATGCAGCTTTGAATAATCCATAGCTGTTCATACTTGTGATATAAGATGGCTCAACTTTTTTGCATATGAAGCAAAACTTAACAGTCCTCTTTAATATCAACAAGTTTTCTTCCCACTTTAAAATGTCTCTTTACGCGTTCCTTGCCTTTTCTCTCTTCTCCTAAGAGCAAATCTCATGAACTTGATGACAAATCTGTTTCCAACATGAAATGGTGTGAGAAGCAAAGCTTTTCATTGTCTTTTTCAAATTCTTCTATGATATTGCTGTCTTTACTGTTTAACCTTCGTTACCGTTGTAGGATTGACTGTATTTCTTGTGCATATATTAAATAAATATTTGTTATATCTTTAAAATACAGTGATGGAACAGAAGATAAAGATGAAGACTCCAAGGATGCCGTAGAAGGTAATGTCAGTTCCAGGATATACTGCTGTTTTTGACCTGTGCACTTGACGTGAATTATTTTTGTTAGTTCTTTGCTTTTGTAATCTGCAAAGCAAGGTGACAACCATTTTATCTCTGTTGATCATAATGCATGTCATTCAAGTGTCGGAATATGTTCTTAGACTAATATTCTACAAACATCTCTTAATGCACTGAAATACATAGCATTTGAGAAATATTGGTCTCTGATCTTCAGATAACACATACACTTAACAGTATAAGGTAGTGAACTCTGATCAGCTTCTTCAAAGTGTACTTTAGTGAGATATAAAGTCTGTCCAGAATCTTGTTATAACTCCTTGTTTCTTAGAGAACTCTGCACAGGTTCCAGTCTGAGTGAAGTGCAAAAGGTTGTTAACTCATTACCTTCTGTATTTTGATCTCTCACTATGAGACTGATTTAAAGACGAGCCGATGTTAGAATTAGTTAGAGCTTATCATTCTTTTGGGGATGTTCTGAAGATGAAATAGTGTTTCTAGGAGGTGTCTATTTCATTTTGCTTAACTTTGCCAGCTAGCAATGAATACCTTGTGCACTTAAATTGTATGAACTTGACTGGAGGAGTCGTGAGGTTGAGGAAGAACTGCACATTAATACATGTTGTTACGAATATATTCTTGTCTGTATTAAATTCCTTGTCATTTAGAATATGCATTAAAGCTTAGATGCCTGTTAATACTCAGATGTTTGCATTCAATTGTAAATGGGATAAACTGTACTTCCTTATATAAAAACACAGAACTCTTCATACCAGCGTGGTATTTTGCCCTTCATATTGTCTGTGTATACTAACTTGAGGTGCTTAAGGTAATAGTCTAAACAGTTTAATTAACTGCAGAGACTTTTTGAAACAATTTGAACCCATACGTTTAATGTCTTTCTTTTTAATGTTAGGTTTGGAGCAAGTGAAAAAGACTTTAGCCGTAGTAAATATTGATCTGGAACCAAATCTAGTGGACCCCCAGCTCAGAGCAGCACTCCAGTGGGTGGCAGCTTCTGAAACAGAGGTGTCTGATCTTCACTTTCATGGCGCTGCTACAAGGGAATTTGTCTTAGTAAGTACTTGGGTTTGGTGGACTCTTTGGGAGGGGAGGGTGTGGTGAGAGCAGGATTTGCTGTATTTTCATTTGCTGTATCAACTGTTTCTACTTTTCCACCCAGTAATATTGAGGTATTTGATGATGATGAAAATCATTATTTAAATCCTGATAGGCCAAAGTGGAACGGGGTGTATAGTCTGTGCATGTACAGTAAATAACAGCTCATTAATCAAAGCTGAGTTATCTTGTTTCTCAAGTTGTTTTCCTTGGCTTACTCTGAGGAAGGTACAGTTACAGTACTTCTGTTCAGTGAAAAATGTACTTTTCCAAGCATTTTTTAACATAATGTTTAATTGTGTATAAATTAAATCTTCTCATTTCTGAGAACTTGCTCATGCAGATAATTTTCTAACATTAGTGTGATGTTCTGCCTCAGGTTTTTATGCCGGCAAATGCACATTTTCTTATCAGAATGAAGTTTAGATTCTAATTAGTTATTTCTATTTTTCCTGGAAGCAACTACAATCAAAGCTGTTACGAAAGAACACTCAGTAAGACTGTTTCATTTTAGGTGCCTTTGTTTTGGTTTTGGAAATGGAATTGTATGTGACCATAGAGAAAACTGAAGTTAAAAGAATGAGAGATTGGTATATCTGAGGATATTTCCGTCACAAATGTGGCAGAAACTTCTTATTCCAATAAGATCATACATTTTTTTCTTTCGTGTGACTTAACACCAAACTGCATGTGATGATCCAGCATTTATTACATGACCTATTTTTTTAATCTTCTACCAAAGAATTTTTTTCTTACCCAGCTACTGAAAGACTTAACTAAACAGGTAGCATTAGAGACAATGCCTATATGAGGTTCATAGGAATGATAAATTATCAATTATTTTTATTTTGTGACCTGATAACATGACAAAAGTGTTACCATAATTCCATTACTATGAATTTATCTTGTTAAAAACAATTAAATGTCTATCATTATCTAAAGAAGCAAAGACTTGCTCTCAGGTCAGAAATTCGCTATTGAGTTTTCAACTTGATGTTTTCCAAAACTCAAATCAGGGTTGTGTAGGGAAATAGAGGTCAGTATTACAGAATAGACTCCCCCACTTAGGTGGATGTGTGTACAAATGATGCTGTGTTACTGTGGAATTGTGTAGAATTGTATTGTAGAATTGAGTGTGAAAGGTATCTAAAGGTCAGTCTGGATCATCTGGGCTGAGTTTTGCTGAGAGTGGCTTATCTACTTCTAGCTGTAGAAAGACCAGAAAATAATGCTAATTCTGTTTTTCTTTGTTGTAACTGTGTGATGTATTTGATCCCAAGAGAGGTAAGTCACAGAATGACCAATGTGGGAAGAGCCCTCTGGGCCCACCCGCTCCAGCCCTGCTCCAGCAGGGACACCCAGAGCAGGGTGCCCAGGGCCACCTCCAGGCGGCTCTGGCAGATCCCCAGGGAGGAGACCCCACAGCCTCTGGGCAGCCTGTGCCAGTGCTCCGGCACCCGCCCAGCACAGCAGTGCTCCTGGTGTTCAGAGGGACCTCCTGTGCTCCAGGGTGTGCCCATGGCCTCTGCTTCTGGCACCGGGCACCACTGGCAAAAGTCTGTCTCCAGCCTCTTTGAAACTTCCCTTTGTGTATTTATGGATATTGATAAGATTCCCTCCCTGAGCCTCTTCTTCTCCAGACTGGACAGTCCAACTCCCTCAGCCTGCCCATCACATGAGGGATGCTCCAGCCCCTTATTCATCTTCGTGGCTCTTTGTCAAACTATCTCTAGTATGTCCATGTCTTTCTTGTGGATCAGAAATGGGAGTCCCCTCACCAGTGGTGAATAGATGAGAATGATCACCTCCCTCAATCTGTAGGCAATACTTTGTCTAATGCTCTAATACAGGCCAGGATACCGTTGTCTTTTTTGTGGTAAAGCTTTCTTCGCAGCTCTTGTTCAGCTTGGTGTCTGCCAGGACTCCCAGGCCCTTTCCTGCAGAGCTGCTTTCCTTCATTTCCCAACATGTACTAATGCCTGAGGGTTGTTCTTCCCCAGGTATAGAACTTTGCACTTGTTCATCTTCATGAGGTTCTAAACTGTCTTGTATTATTTAAAATAAGTCAGAAAATTGAGTAATATTTTTGGACAAATTAAAATATATCCCCTGTGCTCCTTTTCTGGAGGTTGGTAAGTTTGGCTTAAAATTATTTCGGAAACATGTTTTGTGGTGCATTGTATAAGCATGAAATATACTTTGAGTATCACAAATGAAGGCAGTTTGGAAACACTTCTCTCCATATATTACCTTATTTGAAACTGCCAGCTTTCATCCCACTCCGCTTACGTTTCTTTCCTGTTGTTTGTAAGTGTCTTAATGTGAAGAAGAAAATGCTTCACTTTTTTTGTTCTTGCATGCCTCCTCCATAGCTCTCTGAAAGTTCTTGGTAAGTTCCTTGAGGTCAGTGAGCTATGTTTAATGGCTGCAGTCATTTTGACTTCCTGGGTAGCTTTTGTCCTTTGAAGATCCATGGGTCTTTGACCTGTGTGAACTACAATGTTGCAAACACTCAGACTGAACAGTGGTAGGATCCACAGGGGTTAGTTAGTAATCTCATTTTCTGTATGTTTATCCTATGTCTTGCATAAGGTATAGAACAACAACAACAAAAGTTGCCAAATGTCTCTTTCCCCGCTCTTCCAGTGTAATTCTTCTGCAGGGTCTTGCTTGGATAGAGTCCAAAGTTGCAATGCTATTTTTTAACTAATGCCTAAAGATGCCTAGGAAATGTATTGTAGTTAATAAGAGAACGTGTTGAGAAAAGCATTCTGGAAAATAAGTGTATATCGTGTATGCAGTCTTTTTTTAAAATATTTTTCTACTTGACACTTAGGTAATAAACTGATACTAAATTGACACCTAAAGGTAAAAACATAAGATCTTCAGGCAGGCAACGGTCATGCAAATGTTATATATTTATTTTTTTAAAAAAAACATTTGATTCGCTTAGTTTTACATATTAATTTTTAGATCTCCAAAGGCAGTTATATTCAAATGAACTGAAATGCTGTTATTCCTTTTGGGTACAGGAAAGATTAACTGTTCTTTATTCTGTTCCATTTCCCAATTGTAATCTGCAACACCGTCTATCTACAGACTGATGTCTAGTTTATGTCTAAGCTGAATTGCCAAACCCACCTGTTATGTTAACCAGACAGCATCTTTATCTGTTTCTTTGGATTTGAAGGAAAGCAGTATCCTGGGCTGCATCAAAAGAGGGGTGGCCTGCTGGAGAGGGAGGGGATTGTCCTCCTCTGCTGTGCCCTCAGAGGTCCCATCTGGAGTACTGGGTACAGGCCTGGGGCCCCCAGCACAAGAAAGATGTGGAGCTGTTGGATTGAGTCCAGAAGAGGGCCATGAAAGATGATCAGAGGGCTGGAACACCTCTCCTGTGAAGACAGGCTGAGGGAGCTGGGCTTGTTCAGCCTGGAAAAGAGAAGGCTCCAAGGAGACCTCACTGTGGCCTTCCAATACTTGAGGGGAGCTTACAAGCAGTAGGGGGACCGACTTTTTACGTGGCCTCCAACCTAAGCCATTCTATGAAAATACAGAATGCTCGTAGCA
The DNA here is from genome assembly GCA_013396635.1 of Penelope pileata. Classification (NCBI taxonomy): domain Eukaryota; kingdom Metazoa; phylum Chordata; class Aves; order Galliformes; family Cracidae; genus Penelope; species Penelope pileata. The sequence goes on from WBMW01003898.1 coordinate 789,659, forward strand.
TCTTCTCTGTTTTTATTATCTGGTATACGAAAGATTAGGATACATGTAGTTTTTAAAATGGAAATACCTTTTTAAAATTGTCAGCTTATAAATTCAGATAAAACTTTCTGGAAGGATGCTTTTAACTTTAGTAAGGTGATCCTTCTGAAAAGCCCCTTTCTTCTTTCAGGATTATATTTAATAAAAATTAGTTATTTAACAGTGCTGTGTAATAAGTCTTTTAGTCAGTCCCAGGCTGATTCTCATGATCTGACTCAAATTGAAATTCTTGAATTAGAAATAGTCATTCTCAGTTCTGGCACTAGTAAAGTTAGATAGACACCTCCAGAGGGCACTGCAGCCCAGCAGAAAACTAAACTGACTGCTACTTAAGTGATCTTTTTCCCAGCTAAATTGACCTCTACATATAATCTCTTCTTCAGCTCTGCGGTTTTGGTCATCTCATAGCTACTTTGGTAAGGTACCACAGTTACATAAAGAGTGAACCTGGGCTTTTAAAATCACATGGAAAACAGTAATTTTCACTTGAAGCAGTTGGAGGATTCAGGAAGGGAGGAGAGGCATATGTTAGTTGATCAGTGGCTCATTATCCTGCTCTGATGTGTTGTGGTTGTATAAAAGATAAAAAAAACTACTAGCGTGTACCAGGCAAAGTATTACTAGATGAAACTGAATATGAACTCTTAAGGGTTCACACTCTGCTCAGCAAGGCAGAAAAGTTAATTACCTGTGCATGAAACAAAATGCATTGGTTAGCTGTTAGGACAAGAAGCTGGTCAATTACTGTAGATAAGTCTTGGGGAAAAAAACAACAAACAAAGAAGCCCTGACAGCATGGATTTAAAAATGCATGCACACGCATACAATTTTTAATCAGTGTATCTGGCTGTTTTAGGGTTTCTGGTGTCTATTTTGAGTAAACTCAATTGGTTCACTGGTTAGAAAACATCAGTCATAAAGAAATGATGGGATTGAACTTTGAACTCAATTAAAACACAAAGATAAGTGAAGCCAGGTGCCAGCTCTCTCATCTTTAGCATGATATCTTTTTCTTTAGAAAGAAACTTTAAACTCGATTTGCCTAAGTAGATCTTTGGACTTGAGCCAAACTTCCCTCTGGCATAAGAAAAATTACTAGTCTTATAAACCATTTACAAAATTGCCTGTTGTAGACTACAAAACTCTTGTTTGCCATGTTGTATCGTAAAAGATACAAAAAATTCACAGAATTAACTTCAGAATTCTGTTTCCCTTTTATGTAGAATGTATTATTTTTTGTTTTTTAAATTAAATAATTTTTAGCATTCGAGCTATATTTTGTTCAAGATTAGACAGGTCTTTTGCTCATTCAAGATAATGCTTACTCAGGAAGATAACTATTTTGTGCTTGTTTTTAGGAGTGGATTCTGTGCAACTGAAAATGCAGACTGAAGTGTTCAGTGTTCACACTCTTCCTGTCAGTTCCATCACCTGTCTCTTTGCAGTCTGAACATCATCTAGGTGGAGAAGTTGTCTTACTCTTTTTTTGCTAGAATTTTCATATTTCAGTCTGACAGGTCTCAGGAAAAAAACACTGTTTGGTAGCTGTGGAAGCTATTTCATTGAATGCTCATGGTGACTTTTTAAAACTTAATTTATAGAATATCATAGTAAGGACTATAAGCAATAAAATTCAACAATTCCAAAGAATAAGCAAGGTGTATGTCTAAATTGTTGTTATTAAATGCAGCATTGATGGTTATGCTGAAAGCTACCAAGAATATACATATTTTAAACTGAAAGATTGTTTTGTTTTGTTTTGTTTTACTCCTGGCCAAACTGACAAATACATCGTCTCTTAGTGTAGGCTTTCTTCCATGTATAGCTAATCTTGACACATAAGCAAAGGAAATTTCTTGCTTGGGCTCCTGGGTGAAAAAAATGTTTTCAGCTATGCTGATCTCTGTTTGCAAGTGGTAGTTTAATGTAACCCTCACCTTTTCCTCTTCTCCAAGATGCTATAATTTCCGAACTGAAGACGCTGTTTCCGTTGAGGGTAGCATCTGTGCCACCCAAACCACACTATATGTTGTGAAAGGAAAATCCACATCCTTTTATTAAGACTGAGTTTTGTCTTTTTCTATGTGCGTTATTGGCATGGGAGGGGTGGCAAATGTCTTAACCTTGTGTTCGGAATTTCCTGTTTTCTGCAGTCTTGATGAACCACAGCCCTCATACCTATGGCACCACATCATTTGAAAATGTCACTCCCTCCAGAAGAAATTTTTGTGAAAAGTGCTTGATCCTTGAGGAAGTTTTTGTTTTTATAGATGTGGGAATAACGATTAACTTGTTACAACTGATGTCTTATGAGCTAATGTTTCAAGAATAACTTTTGTAACTGTTCATCAGGATGTGCTGGTCAAAATATTTTGTTTTGTGTTCCTCCATCTCCCCTTTAGCTTTCCAGAAGACTGCGAGAAAGAGATTGGAAAGTGGGAGATCTCTTGCAAGCAGTGTTGAAGTACTGTGAAATGCTAGAGAAGGCGTCTGATGGAGAGCAAGCCCTAGATAAGCCTTTGGCTGGGTGGCTTCTGGAAAATGTCTGAAAAAGTCCAAAGATGCAACACTCTTCGCTTCATTCCTCTTTTAAAAGGAGATAGGAAGAACATAGATATCTAATGTAAAATTCTATTAATGAATGTTCAAGTTAATTGTCAGCATTTAAAAGACTGAGGTGAAAGTCAAAATCTGTGCTGTGCTTTGTGATACTGTGCACATGGTATGTTTATTCAGTCCATAATCGATATTGTCCACCCATGCATAACTTGTATTTACTGCTGTGTTCAGACCATTGAAATAGTTATGAAAAAATACCTTGTCTGTGATAGTAGTTCAGAGGAGACAGTCTCAGGCATGATGTTCAGGATTCCCACTGTACCAGGATTGGTCTTTCCCATTTGTGCGTGTGCTATATTTGCAGTGGGACTATGAGCACTTACGTTCTGGAAAAATCTATTCTGGAAAATCCTGCTGCAATGAGAATTACCAATCTTGGCCAGGTGTTAGGTGCACAAAGGCAGAATTGCCAGGAGGAAAATTATGACGTGCCCAGGCAGACCCTTAGTACAGTCTGGCTTCAATTAATGGCTTCATAACTGTCTTTATCAATTCAAACTTTCTATGAAGATGTGAGAGTCTGCTGTGAAATTGAGGTGCAAATGCTTGTTCCCTTTTGTTGACTATAGACCTGGTAACCTCTGGCAAAAGGGCAGAGTGGGCAGCTGAGCATAACTTCATAAAGTCTTCAGCAAAGTTTCCTGAAGTTTGCCAGTCAAGTTTAAATTGCTAAATTTCTTACTGAAGTTTCATGTGTGCAAATACTTGTTTGACATTAATTTTGTGTCTGAAGAATTTGTATGTTAGTCTCTGTTGTGGTTTAACCCCAGCAGGCAGCTTAGCACCACACAGCTATGTGCTCACCACCCTCCACAGTGAGATGGCAAAGAGAATTGGAAAGATAGAAGTGTGAGAACTCATGACTTGAGATGAAGAAAGCTCCATAAGTAAAGCAAAAGCTGCACTTGCAGGCAAAGCAAAATAAGGATTTCATTCTGTACTTCCCATCAGCAGGCGAATGTTCAGCCATTTCCAGCAAAGCAGGGCTCCATCGTGTATAATGGGTACTTGGGAAGACAACCACCATGACTCCAGATGCCACCCCCCCTCCTCCACATCCTTTATGGGTGAGCATGACACCACGTGGTATGGAATATCACTTTGGTTACTTGTGCACCCCCAGCTCCTCGCTGGCAGGTCAGCATAAGAAGCGGAAATGTCCGTGGTTCTGTGAGCACTTTGCTGCAGCAACCAAGATATCAACGCGTTATCAATGTTATTTTCATCACAAGTCCAAACCATAGCACCGTACAAGTCCCTGTGAAGAAAATTAACTCTGTCCAAGCCAAAGCCAGGAGAGTCTCACAGATGTGTTAAAAGCAAATAGAATCTTTTTCCTCTGAGAATTTTGGCCATCTTTCTGACCAGTCTAATTCTTTGTATCTTACCTTCCACACATGAAACTTCTTTTTAGTAATAATTCTGTTACTTGTAGAGCACTTAAGTGTTAGCAAGGAAGGCTAATTAAAACATAAAGGAGAAATTTATTGCAAATTGATTTTTCATTTTTCTTAACTACCTTTGAATATTTTTAAAGGCACTTTTAATCAAGTGTTTTTAGCAATCTAATCATGTTTCTTACTACTACTGCTGACTTGCCTTTCTGTCTGAAGGAAAATCTGGATCTTTACGTGTCCGGTAGTTTGAAAGTGCTTTTTGGGTTTGCCTTTTTTTTTTT
>WBMW01003898.1:794020-1074604 GCA_013396635.1 Penelope pileata
TTTTTTAATGCATCCTTTTTTAGAAAAAGGCACTTGCTAGTAATTACAAGTCTGCCACCTCAAAATTCATATCACTTGCAAGAGAATCATGGTGTCTCACTTAGTTTGGATGAACAAAAGAATCTTAGTGGCTTTGTCATGGGAAAATACGCTGTTGATATGGTGTGAGTTTCAGGGTGTGATCTGAAATGAAGTCTTTAAACGTGTTCATGAGTTTTAGTGCAATATATACAATTCCAGTTCCTCCTGTCCTAAATTACTATAAGGTGTCACACTGGTAAGAGCACTTGCAATGTCGTTGTGTGTCAGGAAGGCATTCCACTAGTCAATGAAGGTCTTTTTCTACAGAGACCTCTTTATTTTAGTCCTCATTTGTCATCTGGATTTCAAAAGGGACCCTGTCTTGGATCTCAAAGTTTACCTTTCAAACTGAGTTAGATTTATATATGCAAATGTGTGTTCACACTTGTGGATGCACACACAAATAGATATGTTTATGTATCTATATATGTATTAGATCTCACCTATATGAATTTACAACATAAATTTTTATTACTAACTTAAAATTGTTATTCTCATAGTTTATTACCTCGCTTCACGTATCATTTCACTGATAGGAAGATCTATATATGCCATATGACAGAGACCAAAAAAACATCACAAGCTCTTTTGCCTCTTTATAGGTAATATGGTATTAAGTTACAGGAATCAGTTTTCTCTAGAGTGCAAAGAGGGGAGAAAAAAATAGTTTAAATTCTATATGTGAAAGATGGAGCTAATAGCAAATACATTTGAAGGGTTGTACAATTCTTTCAATTTTTGGTTTTTTCCTCTCCCCCCAAATTTTCCTTTCTTTTCCTTTTCCTTTTTTTTTTTTTTTTTCCAGGTGTAGCCTTTAAGAATGTTGACTTTCAGCGTTGTTCCAGACAAAAATTTGGAACCATTCTCTGGCTTTAACATCTGCCCTTTGACAAAGCAGTAATGAATTTGCATAAATTTAACTTTAACATTGAAATGTTGAGAAAATAAAACACAAAAAACAGTGCCTGAAGACTAACTTTTGGTCTGGGTTTTGCTATTCCCATTGAAGTGAAATTTCTAGACATGAGGATAGAATGCTAGTACAGTGTTTCTGTATGTGTCCAAAAACAAACTGAGAATTGTATTGAAGACATTGTAAATGTACAGAGCTGTCTAAGTAGACTTAAATACACAAAACAGGAAAAAAACGAAACAAACAGGAACAGCCATTTTCTAACTGATTTATTCAGTATGTTGGATTTTATAAATTAGGTGATTTTTCTTTTTTAATTGCCTTTACTGGTGGAAAGATACAAGATTGTGCAAGTCCCACAGCTTACAACTATTCAAAAAAGTGAAGTGGACAGTAGTTGCACTAGAAATGATTTTTATAAATGGATTCTTCTTTTCATAGTGGATCAAATGCGTAACTCCATTGATTGATGTTAAGGAAGAAATGATCTATTAGTCTCCAAGGAAATGAACAGTTTCTGAATTTACACAAGGAGAAAAGTTGCTTCATTTTTCCAAAAAAAAAAAAAAAAAAAAAACAACAATTTTCTACACAAATTGTTTTAAACTTGTGTTCTGGATGCCCTGACTTTTTTCTTTGGTATTGAAATTGGAAAAGTATCAAAACAGCCTCACAAAATTACTGTAATGTAATAATTTTAATAGCCTTTGCAGAAGTCTTTCTTTGATTATATGAAACTGGTGCTGTCTGCTGTATTAGTAACATGGCTATTCTTTTCTAAAGTAAGTCTTAAATAATGCTATTACTGAGTTTTACTCAATTTGTGGTATTACTGACCGCAGGTACAGAAATGTAAGTGAAAACTGTAAAAACATGGAGGACTATATTTTGGTTCTTTTAAACCAGGCAAATGTGCTTTATAAACATGCAGTGAAGTATAGTTTGTTTCATCTTGCATTTTTTCTGTATGGGGAAACTTGACTTGGTAATTTAATTTTAAATTGAGGAAAATATATTCAATGGGGTTACCATTCCAGAAGGCACCCTCTCTTAAACTCTACGTAAATCTATGTGGTGTTTTGAAAAAGTGAAGTGCTTTGATGTTTTGTTAGATGCTGTAGAAAAAGCACTTTGAAACTAGTCCTTCTATAAATTAACAATTAAAGTGGCCATGTTTAAACAAATTTAAACATTCAGAGTGAGGTGCATAAATAATACAAAAGCATACATAAAGCCTGAACTTTAAAAAAAAAAAAAAAAAAAAAAAAAAAAAAAACAAAAAAAAAAAAAAAAAAAAAAAAAAAAAAAGACACCAAAACCCAAGTCCATATCCTAACATTAAAAATCTACTGTCTGAAAATGAGAGTGTGAAAAAGGAGTCAATACCATGTACTTGAATGCAATTTGCGTAGTAGCTTTGTTCTTGAGTTTAAAATGATTATGTTGACTTTTTTTTAAAAAAAAAAAAATTAAAAAAACACCAAAAACATAAACCCAGCAACCCACATTCCGAGACTAAGTAGGTCTCCCAAAAATGGTACCGGATTTTAAACATTACATTTTCTAATGTTACTTTATCTAGGACCTTTTCTATAAAGAGTCGCATACTGTTGGAGATGGGAACACAGTAAGTGCTAAACACTGTCACCAGCGAAAAAATTAGTTTTACAGAGGTGATTTGCAAAGAAAAATATAAGATTCAGGAATGATTTTAGTGTAAGAATTATGGCTTCTCAGCAAGAGCCACTACTGTCAAGCATTTACTGTACTTTAGCTCTGAAGAGGCAAGTACAGAGCCCAGCCACTGTAGTCACTTTATTTTATACCATCTTTGTACATTCCTGTTGTATAGCTGGAGTTGTAGCTGTAGAGGGTCTTTGTTCTGTTGTAATGTCTGAATAGTATTTAATACTAAAATTTATTATAATTTGCTGGAACTGCTGCTTATTTGTGCAGTGTTAAGATAATTCACGGCCCAGTTAGTGATGCAATTGTATACCAAAAGCAGTTTGAGTAACTATAAATGTTTATGTAACTGTACTCAATGAATATGAAGGTCTTGTATAATGGTGACGAGTTTTGCCATTTTAATAATTTAACTATATTCAGTTTTCAGATTATGAACTCCAGGTTGCACTAAATTTGTCCTTGTTTTAGCAGTGGCTTAAAATAAAACACATTTCACTGACTTTGAGAGAGCTGTCGTTTTTTATAAATCCATTATTACTTTCTTTTCAGCTAACACAGCTAAGATTGGTCCTGGTCAGTGGCAGCGTGAAGGCACTTGAGTGGCGTAGTCAGCAATGCTAGTGCATCGGTAGATGGCATAGTTCTTACAGAATTAAATTGCTGTCTATGAAGAATGTGAAAGCACTGTTGTACTCTCTTTGGGTTGAAAGGTAAGCCCAAAGTTCCAGTCCACATGAGGTAGACCGTTGTGTCAATTCTGTTAGGAGATAGTAGGCCAAGAAATCAACTGTAATATCTCAGTGTAAGAAGGGTGCAATAACCATTCTACCTCTATCTCATCTTGCCTGGAAGCTAGGTCAGGGAGGATGGCTTGATAATTCCATGTGGGCTAAGGTTGGTCTTTGGCATGTTGGAAAGTATTTGGGGAATCAGAGTAAGACCCGGATTTGGAGTCTCCTTGAAAAATGCAAGAATATACTGCTAATTAAAATGTATGAAACACAAGGTTTCGTAGGCTTTTTCAGACTCCTCAGATATTTTGATGTCTTGTGAAATTTACCATATTGTCAAGTACCCTGAAATAAAAATGCTGACCAAAGTTGCTGTGCACTGATACGGTTTCTAAGTTTTAAAGATGCTGTTATTGCAAATAGATGACAATGGTTTGTTTTTTGATTTCTATGTTACAAATTAATAATTTCAGCAGAGTTCCATTTAAGGAATAAGGAATTCTTTGCTGAAGTTACTTTTAAACCAGTAAGCATACACAGCTCTCTGTGATTCTGTATTTTTGTAATGGTTGTTTAAAGGAGATTTCTATAATAATCATGAGATCTCTTCCAAAATAAGTATGCTTCTATTTCATTACCATATGTGTTTGAAAGGTGTTTGAGTTTGGCTATTCATTCAAGTGTCTTGTAGAAAATACATGTTAACTGAATCAAGCAAATGTTTTAACTTATTCTTAAAATACTGTGTAACCAAAAAAATAAAGAAAAAAGATGGGTGGTGAATTTGGGAACAAAAAAAAAGATTTTGTGAAGCGAGAGGATACTCGTGTTGAAGATCAGTCTGTGCTTTTTTCTTCCTGCCTAGACTTTATTTTGCTTTCTTTCAGCAGTCTGGCTCTGGCTGGCTTTATTCAACCACAGAACAGTATCCGTGCACTTTGTTTAACCTTGATGTATTAAATAGAGCGTTGAGCCTCCAGCTATTCCATAGTCCTTGCCCAACGTGTGCTGCTCCCATCTCCTGCTCCTTTGCTGGTACTTTCCTCTAGCTCCATAGCCTGAGCTGCTGGTGTGACTGAATTCCTCAGTTCCTTGCTGGTCGCTGCTCCAAGCCTCTGACCGGAACGTGCCTATGGAAAGCGAGTCATGCCAAGGCAGAAGAAATGTGCAATCAGCACTAACCTTACTGGTTAATTAATGAAGGCCAGGTTACTCAAATGTGTCTTCTGCTGTTGTTAAGGCCTGCCAACCGACATGTGACTGCTTGGGGCAGGGGAGCTAACCATGACAAGCCTGAGGTCGTGTCTGCAGTGAAGGTGCTGGCTCTCTGGTCCATGGCCACGCAACACCTTTCCACAGGAATTACAGTGACTGAAATGGAGGCCTTTGCATAGTCAAAATGTGTAGCCTGTCTTGCCTCCAGTTCTCCAAAAGTGACTGCTGCTGCTTCTAGGCTTATAAAGAGCTCTGTGTGTGTATGTGAGCGATTTTTGGTTTTAATTGGGAATAGTCAAAAGAGAAACACTTGTGTAGGTCACTTGACTTGGTTTCCTAAAGCTTCAGTGCTTTGGGCAGGAGTAAGGCAAATATCCAGAATGAAAAGGTGTGATAATGTGGTATTTTTTCTGCCCTCTGTCCCTGTAGCCCACTTAGCACCGATCTCTTATTTTGTACAATCTCTACCTCCTGTTGCTTCCAAGTCTCCTCCCACACTTTCCTTGTGGCTGTAGCTGCTTTCTGCTTATTTCTGACCCATGTCCAGTCTTGTAGTATGGCTGTTCAGATTTTTTTCTTGACCTTGCTCAGCTGTCCTGATGTGACTTCTGGCCTTGGCTGGCGGAAGTGGTTAAAAACAAGCAAGGGAAGTCTTAGCTGGGAGGCTATGGAATAAGGCTGCCTACCAGTAATCACCAAGCAGTAAAGAAGAACTAAACTTGCTTTTGGCTGAGTTTTTCACTCCTGTAGGAAAGTAATCTGTGGTTGCTTTGGTTTGGAACCCAACTTGTTGCTTGCAAAACCCTTGGATTTTATGCTGATCTGAAAGTAACTTTTAAGCTGATACTGGAGTATAATGTAATGTAAGTCTAATATTACTACGTTATGCATATGGATATATATTCAGCTGGCTGCAGAACAACAGCTTCCAGACACACGGCAAAACGCATTTCTTTTGAAAGCTGGCAAAATCCCAATTGTCTCACCCACCTACATCGGGTATCAAATTTAAATGATAGTGTTTAGAAACAAGCGGTGGACGTAATTTGTGATGTGTCTGTCTCTGAGAAGAACATACATCTTTGTAATTGTTGCCCGGTAATTCTGTACTATGTGCAGGTGTTGCAACCAGACTAATTAACCTCACAAAATCAGATGTACTACTCACATTGCTACAACAGTGCTAGTGTGATGCGGACAGAAATGGAACAAAGAACCGTCTCTGTGCCCTGGAAGTCACAGATTTAGAGGAGATGCACGATGTTTCTCTTGGAAACCTGAACATGTGTCTATGGACAACAAACTGTGGAAGAAACCCATCACAACATAATTGTTTAGATAAATTATTTCCAGAGAAGTAGCAATACTTACATGTCCTTTTAAACAGAACTCTATGCAGTATGTTATGCAATACGTGTATGTCAGTGAAGAGTTCGAGCTTACTGAATGTACTGGAGTTAGAAGGCACTGGGGATAAGAGAGGTTCCTAGTCAACTGTTGCAAGACTGCTTAGCTAACATTTCTGTAACAACAGGAAATACACATTTTTGGATGCTTTTTACTATAGCTTTGGGACACAAGCCGAGTTAATGCTGTAACATGAATATCATCATCAGAGTGGTCGGAGTCATGAAAGGGTTAAGCCTGAGACATCGTGACTCGCTGAGTACATGCTGGCATCTTCAACCAAAACCTCTTTTCCTGTGACTGCCTGAGAAAATAAAGAGGTGGGTGTTGGAAATTCCCCAAGGAGTCTGGAGGGCCCTCATCAGTATGATCAAAGTGCTTCTGAGAGGCTCTTAAAGACATGGTTTTAGAGAAGGATTAATGCTAATTTCTGTTTAAAATTGTTCTGTGAGGTTTTTTCTTCCTAAAGTGTTGGAATGCTGCTGTTTATGGTCTATACCTATCTCGTGTTCAAAATTTGTCTTATTTTGTTTTTCTTTGTGTTTTAGCTTGCCATTACTGTTAAAGAGAAAATATGAGTATGTAGAGAAGTCCTCATTGCTGCAGTCATCCAGATTACACTGGATGAGCATTCTGGACTAATTAGGGATATAACCCTTAATCTCAATGCATGCCAGCAGTGAGAAAGTTGTTTGTTACCACCATTCATTTTTAATTTTCTTTCTTAAAACATAAACCTTTCTTAGATAACTAAGCTGGAAGTGTACTGTAGCTAAGGCTCATGTAATTGTATCTAATTAACAAAGAGAGAGAATCATCTGTGGTCATAACACAGTCTTGACTCTGGCATCTCAGTTAATTTGAACATAAATTAATTTTCTACCAACTGCCTTCTGTTTGTAAGTCCAGCGTTCAAACACAGTCATGTCATAAATGGAACATCTGGTTTTATATTGGCAGTTTCAACAATCTTGGGATGTTGAGAAGTGTCAAGGTTTCAAAGATTTCCTTACTTCTTGTTTGTGATGTCCTTGCTGGGTAAGAAGTCCTTCTCCAGTCCTTGCCAGTGTAAAAACTTTTGGTTGGGTGTCATGAATTGCCATAACCCCACAAGGTACCCTGGGACTTGCCCTCTGCAATTCCTCTCTTTCACTTCTCTGACTTGGCTTCAGTGCTGATTCTAAGGAGTCCTCCCAACCAATGAGTGTTTTACAATTTCAGTTTCTTTTCTTTTTTAAAAAAATCTTGAAGATTGTATGCCTCTTCTGGCAAATCCATAAATCAGTCAGAGACAACCCCAAACTGGTTGTGCATGGAAAAACCCTCAGAATTTTGAAGCTGGTGACATTGTTAGGACAAGTACCTGACTCAGTTTTGGAAATGTTTCTGTGGTGGATGATAAGGATAGAACGTGTCTCTCCTTGTCTGGTCTAGATGATGAATTACCTTCAAGGTGGCACAAGTGCTGACTGCATGGCTACGAATCTAGGAATTTCCAAAGACAATGTAAGAAATGCAAGAATTTGAGGTTTCATATGATATCCTTTTTTTGTGTTGTTCTTCCAAGGGCATAACATTGGCATAAAAGCTAGCGCAGTGAAGATTACTAAGCATTAAGATGAATGATGTCTGTGATGTTGTGCTTTGGCCAGAATAAGGGATTTCCCTACACAGCTCCAACATGGGGCCGTGAAAGATCTTTTGAGTTAGTCTCCTGTCTTACACTGCTTGGTTTTGGTTTCTGTGAAGCTGACCAATACCTACAGCCCTTTCTGCAGGGAAACAGTGGAAATTGTCTCACTCCCTTCTCCTCTTGAAGGAGTGTCTTCCTGAGCTGAATTTGATGAAGCACCAAGGAAACACGTTAGGAGCAGAAGATGATGAGCAGCAGATGGATGTTAACAGGCATGTTAAGAGCTGGTCATGGGTTAATTGAGGTGCACGTAGTTAATTCAACAGCTGATTAACCACCTCTTGTATAGAGCTGAAATAAACATTTCATGATTGTGATCCTCTCCCATTAAGACTTTGGTTATGGATTGCCATGGAATTGCACCTTAAATGGTGGAAATGTTGTTTCAGTTATGTCTGAAATAAAAAATACTGTAAGTAGAGTTATATAAATAACTAGGTGATGTTTCCTGCTCATTGTATGGTTGTTCAGACTAAAAATGCTCCTTGTTAGGCTAAAACTTTATTTTGATGCTTAAGGTCCCTCCAAAGAACGGTTTCTTCATTTTGTAAAGGGTTGTGTGGAAGGGGTTCCCTGAAATGATACCAAAGCGCAGGTAATGGTGACAGAGAGAGAACCATCCTGGCTAAACTGCTCACCTGGCAAACACTGTGTTCTCAAGAAAGCCACAAAAATGTTTTGAAGAAAGCAGCATAACCACTTCACTGCTGGTGGTTTAGTGAACCTCACAAGGCAGCCTGCAGTCGGATGTCAGCCATACTTTCCAAACAACAGGAGGACTGGTCAGTGGTTGAGATGAAACGCAGCCAGGCTTGTGCTTTGGCTCCAGGTAACGCCACCACAACCTGTTTATAACATTTGCTCTGTTTTTATGGTTAGTGATGGATGTGTTGGCTGAGCTCGACCATCACCTTCACGATTAACTACTTTGCTCAAATTGCCCAGAGCCATCTCACTCTTCTGGCTGAATCTCATGTAAATGCTAAATACTGAAATGTTTACCCTCATTGAAATATATAGCTTGATGCTATGGGCTTGCATCTTTGCAAACTTTGCCAGGTTTTTAGGGAAGGGGCCAGTATGTTAAATTATAGTAAATGTAGTGCATGCTTCTTTCTGTAGCTTGATAGCTGTAATTTGTTAGCTAGAAATGCACTATTACATACATACTGAGGTTTTGTGGATTTCCTGGCTTCGTTGTTGCAATGAGGACAAGTGATTAATCATGTAACGTGTTTAGTGATGAGTGAGTACATCCGGTCCAGTTTTTATTGTTGCTTTAAATTACTTTCTTTTTCTAGCTCGTATATGGTTTTATACCAGTCCTTCTGCTTCAACTTTAAGCTTTGCACAAATCACTGACAATTACGAAAAGCATTTCAGGAGAAGAATCACAAAAAGTTAAGACTCTAAAATGCTGTAGAAAGATTGTTTGTACTCAGATTTTTCCGTGGAATTGTGGTCTCTTAATAGGTACAGAGTTTCAAATGCATGTATCTCTTACATTAAGGGTGAACATACAGCCCTGGAGGTCTGAGGTAAAGTTATGCTTTTTGATGTCTTTAGAAGCAAAGCTTTCCTATCAAATCCTTACTAATGAACTGTATCTATGAGGAAGAACCATCTTTATTTTCAGTGTCAGGGCAGCCTTAAGTGATGATCTGTGTCTTCCACCTGCCTCCCTCTCCTTACTATAAGCAATCTGTAGGAACTAGAAGACAATGGTTGTGCCAAAACAGCATCAGAGACTGATCCTCAGCAAGATCCCTTAAGCAATGTTCAGGGACCACATCTCCTCTTAATGTTGACCTGGTTTTAGTTCTTTAAATGCTTCTTTACGTGCTTCTGCGCTTCCTTTTAATCACTCTGATCTCTAAATGACAATAAAACGTGGGTCACAACTGAGTATAAAGTTTACCTCTACAATCCTTACCTTGCTTTAAAGCCCCATCTTCCTTTTCTACACCAGAGTAACAGCAGCAGCTCCAGACTATAGGAAATTACTGTGAATGTTATGTCAATGCCAACCTTAATAGAAAAAGCACATTTACCCAGCTGCGAAGATGACACAGGTGGGTTTCTGCAAAGGGGATTTTCCTCTTTGGTTTGTGTTGCAAGGGGTGAGAAGAGCAGTTGGCTGAGAGGGGATGAGGTTACCCACAGGCACCAGTGACACACCCGATATGGCTTTTGATTGCCGAGTCGCAGGGATATGGGTCATTGAAAAGGCAAAGATTACTGGAACAACAAAAAGGTGTTGGAGGTGTGGAAATCTAAGTGATTGCAAAAAAAACAGGCGAGTTGTAATGCAAAAATGAGACCAGATAGTTCTGCTGTAAGTTGTAATGCTAGATAATGAAACTTCAGAGAAAAGTATGGATCTTTTACCTTGTACGTGCACACCTCCAGCCAGTGGACAGCTGAAGAATAAATGTTACAGTTTGCAGAACCAGAAACAAAAGTCAGGTTTTAAGTTAAAACTGCAGGCCTAGAAAAACCCTATAGTAGTAGCAGACCTTCATAGATGAACATATAAATTGTTATGAGAAATATTGTCATCAAACTTGGCATCATCTCCCTTACGTCTAGCTGTTCTGTTTGTTCTTCAAATTGGTTATTAGCGTGGGCTTATGCTTATTTAGATGCAGAATTGCTATAAATGTGTAAATACCCAAGCGTAAGCCCAGCTGAAGATGTGTGTATGGTGTCAACATGGTTCTGCATAATTAACTCTTGGATATAAACTCTGTAGCTGGAAGATTGGGAGTCCACAGTTCTTAGCTCTTTAGAGAATGTGTGCAGTATCACCAGTTTCAGATTTTGGCAGAGTTTTTTAGATGGAGAGAGGAAGAAGATACATAGCATTGTCAGGTTCACTGTTTCACAAAGCTTCAGTTACTTGAGGAGATGAGTTTGAGTAGGCATCGCAAATGGTAGTAGTCTAGATATTTCAAAGCCAAAATTGGACACTGAAAATTTTGGTATTGAATTTTATTTGGGCAATTATTTAAGCTGTCGTGTCATTCTTAGTTGTTGGAAGATCTGTTAAGACTGATGGCATTTTGTAAATAGAGGAAGATTTTTGGAAGTACAGGAATCTTATGGGAAGATGACGCCTCTGTTATTGACTGTTGCCAAGAACAGAATGGAGCTGGCACAGCTTGTTATTCTATGAATCATAATTCAATATTCATATATTCATGTCAATATCTTGATATTTTTGTCCTGAGCTCCATAAAGTGTCAGTGTATCTGACAAGATGACTCATATATGGTTGACATGAAGACATTCAGTGTCTTCACTAATTGATAGTGAGGTAATTTTTTACGGAAATTTTGGAAGTATTTGACATATCCTCCAATATCTCACGTATGTAAAAGAGAACAGCAGAATACTCACATTTCTCAAAATGAAGGTATGCTTAGAAAATGGCCAGTACAGTACATTAATGGGTAAGAACCCTGAGGAAAAATGTTATGTCTTCTTACTGGATTATTGTCTCTTCTGAGGTTCTTAGTCAGAAATAAACATACAGAGATGTCATCGGATTTATTTTATGCGACTGAAAATTATATCAGCAGATTTTTCGAGCAGTGTGTTTGTGTAGACAGAATCTTTTCCTTCTGCTTGAGGCTGATTTTACAGCACTTCATTATTGCTTTTCAGGAATATGAAGAATGATGTCCTTAGCCTGTGTATAAATACCAGTGTTTGACAATATAGAGGCATGCACTGGTTGCTGCTGAAGATGGCATTATCAGCCTGTTAGAGGAAAACAGACATATCCCAGCCAAAGGCACTCTGCTGACTACCTCTGTCAGTTTAGCATTTATCCTCAGGTGTGAAGACAGCTTGAGATGTTGATGGACAGGATGAGGATCTGCTAAGAGTTCAGATAGGCATTCCCATCAAAAACTTCTGCAATGAACTTCTGAAGGGAAAGAGCCTAAAACACCTATGTGCTGACATATTTTTATTTTCTCATCATGATTCCCCTTCATTCATTTTGGCATAGCTGGCAACAGTAAAGCTCCAGCCAGATGAATAGTCAGGCCAAGATCTTTCTGCTAGAAGGGACAGGCAGTGACCTTTTCCAAAGCATTTAAGTCACATTTTCAGAAGTAGGCGGGAGACCCCCTTTTTGGCAGCCCATATTACAACTGTTCATGCATTTTTTTCCACAGCTGCTTAAATGGAAGTGTAAAATTGCTTAAGCATGCCTAGAGGAGAAGCCAAAACATTCCCTGTCTTTAGGGAAGATTCCAGTTTATGGAATTAGAGTCAGATTGCTCTTATTTATTTCTAGTGCTTATTCCATGAATCTTGAGATATTTTACAACAAGTAGATGAGCCTTGATTAAAACAGTGAAATCTAATTTTACCATACAGTATGGCAATAAGGACCACCTCTTAGACTGCAAGACCTTGGGGGTTTAAAGCCCACTCAGATGAGACAGGCCCGGTGGTCAGTAGACATACCAAGCAGTGAGTATGCTAAAAGCGAGAGGCATCTCAGCCATCTTTCGAAAGGATGGATCAAGTCTCCCTCATGAATTTGGCAGGGTTTTGGAGGCTCTCTGATATGGAACTGTGGCAGAGATTTGGGCCATAGGTGAGATCTTGACTGTAAAACTCAGAATGTGGTAGAAAACTCCTAGCTTCCAAAGCAAGATCTTACCAGAATGGAAATGCCGAATATAAGTGTGTAAGGAGGGATTTACCTTATTGGAGGAATGCGACAGCTGGAGTGAGTTCCCTACCGTAAGCTCCATAATCTAGTTAGTGAAGGAAAAGATGCCTCTTCAAGGACATGATTTGTCTCATCCTAACATAGACATTTGAAAATAGGTCAAATGAATTGGGAATTAGGCATGGTTATTCCTATCTTTTGGCTGTAAAGGGGTCTGGATCCACTAGATCATATGTTGATGTTTACACAGTAGCAGTTTGTTGTTAGTAGAGATGAATCCCCACTTCTAAAGGAAATCTGACCCTTTGCCTCATATGCTCAGTCTTGTAAGGGGTTTGCACTTAATTTCTGTCTGTATTACCTGCTTGTAGGAATAATTTTGGAGATTGTTAAGAGATGACTGTATTCTTGGAAGAAATCAGGAGGAGGGAACAGATATTGCTTATGGCCAGCACCTTTGGTGCTGTCCCAGGTGACATCCTTGTCTCCAAATTAGAGAAATGTGGATTTGATGGATGGACCACTCAGTGGATAAGGAATTGCCGGGATGGTCGCGCTCAAAGAGTTGTGGTCAAGAGCTCAATTCAATACAACTGTCAGCTCATCCTGTGTTACATTTTCCCCAACCCGTATGACTCAGCTAAGTATTTGGATAGAAAAGCACAACTGCTCCACTTTATTTCCACCAAGAGGACGATTACAGAAGTCTCTAGCCATAGCAGAGAAAGTAATTAAAAACAAACAACCAGCAGACTGGATGTACGTGTGTTCTTTTCCATCCTGCTCAGTTATCAGTGGTCTTGAAATATTGCAAAACTTCTGTGGCTAACAGAGTTACTCTTAAAAAAAGTCATAATATCTATCAAGGGAAAGACCTATTTATTTTACATTTGATGCTTAAAAAAATAATAAAGTATTCCGATAATGCGGAAGAAAATGTCTTGGAGCTGTGAGAGGTTGTCTCACCAAGGAACCTCAGCCCCTAAGCATTGGAGGCCTGGCACAAAACGGTAAACCACATGTTCCTTGGAATGAGTGATTATTAGTGACAAACAAAAGCAGTTTTGGCAACCCCAGACTTTCGACACTCATGAGTCAGGACCCCAACCAGTCAAAACTGAGAGATGTACAAATAATGTGTTTTGTGTTGTTTTTATTTGCTTGCTGGTGGTTGAGCTCACATTTTTGTTTTCTTCGTAAGATTCTGGGACAGTGAATGAATTCATGCTGCTCGGTGTTGAGGGAAAAAGGCTAGTTATCGTGATACCTATGATGAAACCGCCAAAGGTTGCAAACCCACGGTGTTTGTTTTGAACCTGAGACTTCTTTCCGTTTGCTAACCAGTGGTTCCTGGTGATTATGGATTTGTTTGTTAGCCATAGTTAAGAGTTGCTTGGAAATTCTATCTTAAAAATGGAAAATGTGGTTCTCGTATAAATCAAAATTTACCACAGGAAAATGGTTGATTTATTTTTTTCTGAAGTGTTTCCATCAAGACATAACATTTGTTGCTTCAGGTTAGGAGAAATCAGGATGATTGGTAGGTTGCTTGACAGAACCCAAATGAAAGCAATTTGATTAAATTAATGTTAGTGTTCATTCATCAGTCTTCTGAAATGCTAAGGGGATTATTTTTGTTCCTAGAGCCTCATTGTTTTCAAAAGAGGGAGCTTTCCAGCTGCCATTCAAGGCTCATGACACATCACGGTTTGTCTTCTCTGTGAGATGCATCACAGATGTCTGTGGCTGACAATCTGACCTGGTAGTATAGATGGGTGCCTGGGCTGTAACTTCACTAAGACTCATTTTTCATGGTCCTTCCTCCGGTTGGAAGGGCAGAGATTTGGACGTACCCAGTTTTCTCACTGGACAGAAATTTCTTTTGGACATAAGTGCTATTGAAACTGCATGTATAAAGGCATTTTTCTGAATATTGTAGAAAATATTGTAGAAAAGCTGTTTATTTTGCCTACTCACAACAGGTGTTTTGTCAGAAAAATCACACAAAATACTTGCTTTCTTTAGAACCAGATAATAATGAAAAAAAATGTACATATTTCTGGTGGAAATTTTAGATAAGCTAATATGTGCCGAAGTGCTTGAAGTGTTATTGACTTTTTAACATCTTCATAAATATGTAATGGATTTTCAAATATTTGTGAAAAAAGAATTTTACAATCCCACAGGAATCTCAGCTTGCTTCTTTCTGTCATAAACGACCAGATTTGCAAGAGGTTTTTGTCACAAAATTGCCTCAGCTCTTACTATTCTCAATAGATAGACAGAAGCATTTCTGTAAGAGGACAAGGCAACTTTCCCAAAGTTTGAATCAGTTTCTTATTGTTCCTGTCCATTTCCAGCTCATGGAAGGAATCTAAGGGCACATTACACTGCCAAACAGAAAAGGGCTGGCGAATGAGTTTAAGCACCCACTCATCCGCAGTGTTGAAGAGTTGGCTTGCTCTCCAGCACTGGTTTGGACATCTCTCAGAGGCTGTCTCAAGGGCAGATCTTCTTTCTCTAAAGGGGTCTTAGACGAGTGCAATGAGGGCACAAGCCTGTCTGGGCCTCAGATCCCAGTTTAGGCACCTGGCCTTCCTTCATTTATCTGTTAAGACTCTAAATTGTACAGAAGAGCTAACACTGAAATGTTGCAAACCTCAGTCCTCTTTGTAAATCCAGCCTCAAATACAAGCAAATCCCTATTTATGCTGTACCAACAATTCAGCTTCATTTTCTAATCAGTCTGAGTATTTGTCTAATTCAATATTTTGTGTAGTCGTGGACTATTCACAATAAACTGTAGAGAACAGTGGCCTCCGATTTTCAATGTGTAAGCATTTGGGAGACTGGCTAGAGGCTAAGAATTCAAAGGAAGCTGCAATCGAAGTCAAGGTGAACTGCAAGGAGTTATCACCTTTAATAGCATTGCTCAGGATGTGACATGATAGGTGGCCGTGAGAGGTAAAGCACCTACATTTAAAATCCTTGAATTCTGAAAATCTTGGGAAACTTTGGCTGTAAAAGCAAACCAGGAAATGAGGATGAGAACAGTGATTCAGAAACCCATCTGCACCTCAGAGGTTCTCTTGAGAAGAGGCAAACCAGCAAACCTAATCTGTCTGTCTCCTGTTGACTGGCCAGCCATAGAGAAAAGTGGTGGATTGTCTTTGGCAGTGTTTGGGATAAGTGTTCTTTCACCCTTGATCAGATCAGTCCTAGTTCTGCTTGAAATTGCTACATGATTTCAACTTGAATTGTTTTGAATTCAGTTTTCCTGTTCCTTGGACTGATCCTCCAAACCCTTCCCTCCATCTCTTCCTTCTTACTCCTCTCCCTTGTTGTCCAGTGCAATTGTGTTTCAATAATTAGGAGATGCTGGCCTGGCAGTCGTTAAAGTTGCAAATGCTTCTTATGCTTGGTGATTACGCGCTGGTTAAGCCAAACCATGCAGGACCGTGTGACAAACCCATAACATCTGTGTCCTGCCCTGTCATGTCATTAGAA
Organism: Penelope pileata; assembly: GCA_013396635.1. Lineage (NCBI taxonomy): Eukaryota > Metazoa > Chordata > Aves > Galliformes > Cracidae > Penelope > Penelope pileata. The sequence goes on from WBMW01003898.1 coordinate 809,947, forward strand.
TGCATATATTCACAGGCTCTGTGAATATATGTTGGCTGGGAGTCTGAACAACAAACCATAAATAGGATAATGGATTTCCTCAGTACATTATCATTATTCAAAAAACAAAACCTCAGTAGTTCTTGAGGACCTTTTTGGTTTCTCTGAATTTCTCCATGGATATGGCTTTCTACTAGGGACATATGACAGAGGTGCGCGTTTGTTGTCATCTTAACCACTGAAAACTCTGTGCCCTGTCTGCGGTACACGACATCCTCCCTGTGTCTCCTGTTACGTTTTCTGCCCCGCGATGCAGTCGGTCCTGGCGTGCTGTCAGGACAGGCAGTTGCTTGCAGCTCATCTCCTCTCTGCTCAGGCAAGCTGTCCATGGGGCTCTGTGTTTTCTTTCAGGGACCATTGGGTTCATGGTTTATATCTTTTTATTTTTTTTTCTGAAATAACTTTCCGAAAAATGTTTATGCTGTGTAAGGATGCTTTGTAAATACAAACAAACCCTGCTGCCTTGAGGCTTGGACAATGAAAGCGAGTTATTTATGAGTGCATTTTGATGCAGGCAAGCATCTGATAATGCCAGGGCTCAATATAACACGTTTTTTAAACTCACTAAACTGGGAGATGATGGTGAGATTACTCAGCACGTTAAATGGAAGCTGTGAGCCATATCTTAGTCCAGATGGACTCCTCTACTTTCAATGATATGAGATGGTTTTGGACTTTTTATTGTACAGGAAGAGGTAAGTATGTGGATCTCAACCAGGTGAGAAGAATTAAAACAGGGCTACAGAACTGCAGCTGATATTTTCTCTTTTTTCACCCGCAAAGGAAACACAACATCTTCCTCTTTCACACAGTTAGCACTCAGACTGGCCAGGGCTTTTGCTATGTCTGAAGAGAGATTCCCCTCCCCTCCTTTCTCCTTTCCTTTCGCTATGAAGCTCCCTTGACTCCAAACTATTTTCCTTTATTTTTTTATTATTTTGCTCTTCCATTTGTTTTCTACATTTTCAGACCCATGGAAATATTCATCATCTGTCAAGATTTCTTTTATAGAAAATCACCAAGTCCACAAAATACTGCATAGATTCACAGCTATTGGGAAGAATCGCAGTAGCCAAATAGCAACGTTCTTACCATCTTCTCCAGTTCAGCTCTGGGTCCTTCACCGACATCATTTGTAGCACTGACAGCAGTAGTTTAAAACCATACTGAAGCTTTTATATATATACATATATATATATTTTTCACCCAGTCGGGGAAGTTTCATAAATAAGCATTGTATTACTACAGTAAAATGATCGCAGGCATGCAGGTGCCCAGGGCTGATCCCAGTATCCAGATCCCAGCCTTTGCCTCCCGTGAGCAGCCATCACAGCATACATTGCCCTGTCTCATCTTGCATTGCACTGACACGGGCAGCTGGAGCTTGCTGCCTGTGCCAGCGTATGCTGCTGGGGAGCTTTGCCGTACTTCTGCCTTCCTGAGCAAGAATGTAAGACCTCACTTTAACCTCAGCTTCAGCCTTCAACTGCATGGCCAGCAACTGAATTCATGCACTTAAATGAGCTTAGAGGTGTTTGCCCTTCTTCATCAGTGCGTGCTCAGGGAGTGGAAAAACAGCCTTTGAGTTTCACACCTTTGCTGAACAGAATGGTAATGATAATTAAGAAATCTGTTGTCTGTGATTGCCACATGTGGTTAGTTAGAGGAATTAAAAAGTCCACAGAGAAAGATCTATCTCTTTTGTGTGGAGCTTATACTAGTTCTTGGTGTTCGTTTTCATCATCAGCTCTTGGCAATGTAGAAATGAAAAGAAAAATGCTTTAAAATGGCACCTGTGTTCTCCCTGCTCGCTACACCTGTACCCCTTAACTCATACTGTCCTGGCACTGTTTGCAGGATGATATGGCCAAGGGACTGTTCCAAGCTGACACCATGGAAAAATCTGTGCTGTTGTGGGATTCATCCATGCGGAGATGAATTGTGCTGTGCCTCTCGTCTTCGAGCTGACAGAGGGTCCACCTTATTCACCAGCAGAGATGTGCCTGGGGGTGAAGTAGTGCAGAGAAATGGTTAGGAGGAAAGATGTCTTCAGTATCACAGACAGCAAATGTGTCCTATCACCACCCTTACATAGCATTTGGAATTTGAAAGAATATCCCATTTGCGTTTGGCGTGATGGCTGAACAGAAGGAATGTGGATAGCAGAAAGACTGAGACTGCAAGGAGATGGAGTGGGGTGGGAGGAGAGGACTGAGCTCCCCCTGTCCAGAGGGCCTGAGAGGAATTCCCAGGCAGCAGCTGGAGCAGAAGCCTGGCTGACTTGTACAACCAGTGCATGTGGACGGGGAGTGCTCGTTAAATTCCAAAGGTGGGGCCTCACGGTCAGCATTTGCTCCCAGTGCCCTGCTACCTTCCTGCAAGACCCCCTTGGCATCCCTGCACCCTCTCTTACACTGTCACCAGCTCTCGTGGCCCCTTGGCTGCTCCGATCAGCAGCTGGAAAATTCATCTAGCACAAATGATTGAAAAGAACCCAATTTGCCATGGCAAAGTGTGTTTGCAGACTGGTTTAAATTAAATGTGCAGCATTTTGTGTTGGCCTAGTGCCCTCATGCAGTTGGGCTGCAATCTGCTTCCATGCAGGCTGTCAGTGCTGGGGAGGAAGGGAGGTTCCAAAAGAGAAATAGCACCTTTTGACTAAAAACGTAAGCTTCCAGTAACTCAGCAAATGCAAAGTTGTTGTTAGCAGAGCAGGAATCCAAACCGTCAGCCAGGCAGAGCTTTTAACTTTCCTCAGAAACTTTCAAGTAGGTATTTTTAAGGCAAGGCATGAACTCTCAATCCTTGTGTATCAGGTGGAGCTGCCAATAAAACACAGTTCTGAAGACAGATAGCGCATTTGAGACATTGATGTCCATTCAGAGCATAAAGCGACACAGTCTGCAGGAGGGAGGGCTGGGTTATTATTTTCCTTGAGGCTTTGAATGGCAAACAAGGGATTTATAGTTCTGCACTTTCCTGTGCACCTGGAGGCAGCCGTCAGTAAACCAGATGGATGGAAGAGCAGATTGCTTAGGTAACCATTAAACACAGTCGCTGTTTTCTCACATCACAACACATCCCACCCATGTCAGGATGCCTCCATTCCAAAACAGCTACCAGCAGGGACGAAGGGTTCAGAGGAATGCAATGCTGTGTCCCAAAGATGGGCTGCACGAGCTTTATTTGATGTGAGCTAACACCAGACATCTCACACTCAATTTCTAGGTATCTCAGTTCCTGTCCTGCCCCATCCCACTCTGCCTTTGCTTGAAACCTGCCAGGTCACAATATCAGTCAAACTTACTCAGACTGAAAGCAAGTGATGGACGTGGGCAGAGATTTGGGAAATGCCAAATGCTCAGGTTACTAGAAACAGGCAATAGCCCCATGTCCTCAGAACCTGAGTCAGCCTTCAGCAAATCAAGACATTTGCTTAAAAATAATAAGGCTTCTGAAATAATTTCTTCTGGATTACTCTTATTTTCGTATTTAAAGTTCAAATTTTCAATCAATTTATACTCACGCATTTTCATTTTTCTCCATTCCCTCATAGCTCCCCCCACCCTCGCTGCAATTATAAGGTCTTTCAAATGAAAGTTGTAAAATTCTCAGGTAATAACCTGATTCTAAGGACAAGGACTTGAACAAAACAAACCAACTATGTTTAGACCCAACCATCAAACCACAAATGCTGGCAGCACTTCAGCGGTCATTTGGGAGTGTTTTTCATTGTTTGCAAGTTGTCAGAGAGCAATGATACAGCCTCCTTGGCCGGATACTCAGCAGGCCACTTTCTTTAGATCCTGCTGCTGGGCTCATAACTTCTTAAGCCTGTGTTTGGACTGAATACATGGGCTGGTTTTTGTATTGTTTCATTTTTTGGGGGTACCTGTGCCTCTGCAATCTCTCTGTCCCTCTCTAATTCAGGCTGCAGAAGGCAGTCTCAGGACTGACATTTTGTCTTAGTTTCTAACTGAAACTTTCTCCCAGTGTCTGCTACAAAGCTGTGTTTTGGTTCTAGAAAGAAAACATGGCTGATAACACCCGGCAGCGCTGAACAGAACCAAGGACATTTGTATGTCTCTGCCAGGAGAGTAAAGAGGCTGGGGGGGCCGCAGGGAGCTAGGAGGGGACAAGAATGGGGCAGCTGACCCAAACTGACCAAATTGATATTCCATACCATATGACATCATGTAATATAAGGAAGGGAAGTGAGCTGGGAGGGCCCGTTTGCTTGGGGATTGGCTGAGCATCGGTCGCGGTCGGTGAGCGATTGCTTTGTCCAATCACTTGTTTTGTATATAATTATCATTACTGTTATTTTACTCTATTTTCCTTTTTCTGTTAGTAAATAGTTTTTATCTCAACCCCCGAGTTCTACGTTATTTCTCGATTCTCTCCCCCATCCCAGCTGGGAGGAGGGGGGGGGTGAGCGAAAGGCTGTGTGGGGTTTCCAGGCCTGCCTGCTGAAACCAGAACACATTTCTACCAGACAAACATAAGGGAGTTTCTGAATTCACTCTGCCTCAGTTTTCTCATGAGTATGATGAGAAATTTGTGCTGTGTGTTTTAAGAAGTAAATAGCTGTATAGTTATTGTCGGTATTCCGCAGTACCGCATTCAGAAGACAGCTTCAGTAGTCAAAGCAATGCACAAGCTTGAAGAGTGTCACAGATCATTCCCCAGCACCATCATCCTACAGATTTCCTTCCCTGTTATTCCTCAGCTAGGGTTTATCCACACCTTTCTGCTCCCATCTCTTGCTTTATTTCTGCTGCACTCTCAGTCTGACTGATAAGAGGCTTGGACATTTGCCCACGGAGATGGGAAGACCTATATGGCAACAAGGCAGATTTCTGCACATCTACAGCCAAGATGGCAGAGAGATGCTTTTCTTGAAAACATGCACTTCCTTGGATTCAGCCCTTCCTCACGTGATGGACAGAATGATGGAGAATGGAGAAGAACCATCCTCCTCGTGCTTTGTCTGCCTTCTTCCAAGCACCACACTGGCTCTCCCCACTGGTGTGCTTCCCTTCTACCAGCATGGACTGCCATTGCCAGGGGTTTGTCCCCTCAGTCACTGTGTGTGGCCTCAGTAGCACAGCCATGTGAGTCTAACACTGTTACATCACTTTTGATAATTCACCAGAACGACTGTCTTCTGGCATTTTCACTGACGACATCCAAGAGCCTTGGGGGTCACATTGACCTGAGTATTTGCAAAAGTGATGTTTTTACTTGCAGCACTGAGAATGAAAATTCCCCTTGATGTGTTTGCCTGTGTCCCACAGGTGCTGTTTCTCAGCCCCTTCCTCTAGTTGATGACAGATTAGGCTTCAGCCAGCCACTGAGGTCACTCAATCTGATGTAGAGAATAAGGTTTTTCTCTCTCTTTGCTTCCACGTGGCCTTTGCTTGTTTTTCTCTTTTCCCTTTAATTAAATTATCCTCATCTCAACCTATGAGCCTTATTTTGTTTTCCAATTTTATTTTCTCCCCCACCTCTTCCTTTGAGGAGAGGGAGTGAGAGGGTGGAACTTAGCTGTCCATTTTGACTTCTTTCACCCAAAACGTAGCATACTGCTACATGTCTAGCTCTGTTCCCAATTTGCCTCTACCATTGTACATACAGTGCTGCACCCTTTGATGTTTGGTATGGTCCTGACCTGGACATGTAGCATTATACATAGGAAAAGATTCACTTGGTTTCAAAAGATCTGATCACTTCATTTGGAACCACACGTCCAAATGACTCCTGAGAAGCTGCTATTAAAAGCCCCAGTTGGAACATGTAAAATTTCTCCATTTTTATCATCTACAAATTGGATAGCCAGGAACTGATACCATCAAACTTTTGAACTGTTGAGTCTCTCTGGGTAGATTTCCTATTAGCAGATCGTAATCACCTTTATCACCACTGATTCCTTTTACGGTCAATGAAGAAGCAGTTTTATGGAGATATTCATCTTGGTGATCTGTAAAGTAGGTCAGAAAAACAGGGTGGATGACTGTAGTAGGAGGGTGGCTGAAGTGCAAAATGCTACATGGAAGTGACCTAGAGTTGGATGAGATGCAGGGCACACTCAGCGTCTGTTTCTCCATTTCTGCAAGCGAGAAAGCAGGGGATATTTTGTGTGGTGCTACAAACACCTACTTGCCTCTTGGGCAGAGGCAATGTGCTTATAAAATACCACTTTGCTTGTGAATGGCAATATCTGGGTGAGGGCTGTTGGTATGATGTGAGACTCTTGTTTCAACAGGCCTATGGACACAGCCCATTGCTTGTAGATATATTCAGTGAAGTTGGTTAGCTCTCCAGCTCACCAGATGAAACCTATTAAATGCCATAATGTTTTAAGCAGTATTCTCTTCCATGCAGGGTCCTTTTTCTTGGAATGGTTTTGCAAAGCCTCTGTTCTACAGAATTAAACTACTGCAAGTCAGTTGGTGTTGGCCTGGCTTTCATTAAACTACCAACTAATTCTTATACTTGGTGAGCACACTCCGCTTAAAACAAACTAGAGGGGGCTGTATGACAAAGCCCCAGTGGTGACCCAGGCTGTTACAACATTACAACCTGTATTTCACAATATGTAGTACCATGTCTGCTCTGACCCTGAAAAACAAACTGCAAATAAGATAATGGATTTCCTCAGTGCAACATTATTAGAGGCAAAACCTATGTTATTTTGAGGTCCTTTTAGTTTCTTTAAATTGCCTCATAGGTAATTCGGTCTTTTCACTGTCATTTTCTGCTAGGAAATGACGTCAGACGTGTGTATCTTAACAGCCGAAAACCCCTGGCCTTTCTGTGGTACATCACATCCTCCCTGTGCTTCCTCTTAGTAGGCTCTGCCCCATGGCGCACACAGGGCTCGCCTTTCTGAGGACAGGCAGAAAGAAGCATGACAAATAGCTTTGCCTGGCTTGTAATTGATGCATTTGTGGAACTTTTGGAGTTACAAAACTGTACCATGTGGAGAAAGAACGTTTTTTATGTTTCCACCAGGCAGTAGCCATCATCTCTTTAGGTACTCTCTCCTCGCCTTCCATGGCTCACTGGCAGAGACGTATAGCTTCCCAGCATCTGGGGACCAAGCATTGGATAAGAGGAGGCCTTCTCACTGGGGAGGCATTAAGAGCTGGAAGCAGAAAGGGATTTAGATGCCTATAAGCTTTTGGCCCAGACCCTGAGGTGAACGTCTTGAACATCCTGTGTTATGGAGTTCCCTGGGGTCTAGGAACAAGCATGCTGTTTGGGGAGCCACTGTCGCCTCGTCAGGAGGAAAGACTGAGGGTACCTTAGACCCCTCCGCTCAGAATATTTTTTAAAATTATTTATAAACCCACATTCTTTCCTATTACATGCACAGGAGGGGGTGGGATGGATGACTAAGCCAACAGATCATCAGTCAGTGGTGGCAACAAGCTACATGCGGTATAACACTTCAATAACACTTGAACCCTGGTTATCACAGAATCACAGAATCACAGAATCACAGAATTGCAGGGGTTGGAAGGGACCTCAAGAGATCATCGAGTCCAACCCCCCTGCCAGAGCAGGTTCCCTATAGCAGGTTGCACAGGTAGGCATCCAGGCAGGTCTTGAATATCTCCAGGGAAGGAGACTCCACAACCTCCCTGGGCAGCCTGTTCCAGTGCTCCGTCACCCGCACCGTGAAGAAGTTCTTCCGCATGTTGGTGCGGAACTTCCTGTGCTCCAGCTTAAGGCCGTTGCCCCTTGTCCTGTCCCCACTGACCACCAAAAAGAGGTTCCCCACCTCCATTTGCCTCCCACAACTAAGATACTTATAAACATGTATCAGGTCCCCTCTCAGCCTTCTCTTCTCCAGGCTGAACAGACCCAGCTTACTGAGCCTCTCCTCATAGGGGAGATGCTCCAGGCCCTTGATCATCTTTGTGGCCCTCCGCTGGACTCTTTCTAGGAGGTCCCTGTCTTTCTTATACAGGGGAGCCCAGAACTGGATGCAGTACTCCAGCTGAGGCCTGACCAGGGCAGAGTAGAGGGGAAGGATCACCTCCCTCGACCTGCTGGCAATACTCTTTTTAATGCACCCTAGGATCCCATTGGCCTTCTTAGCCACCAGGGCACACTGCTGGCTCATGGCCAACCTGTCATCTACCAGGACCCCCAGGTCCCTCTCTGTAGAGCTCCTCTCCAGCAGGTCGTCCCCCAGCCTGTACTGGTACATGCGGTTATTCCTCCCCAGCATGTATCTCAGTATCTCAGTATCTGTATCTCAGCAAGCATGTATCACAGAATATCACAGAATGGCTTAGGTTGGAGAGAACCTTAAAGCCCATCCAGTTCCAACCCCTTGCCATGGGCAGGGCTGCCTTCCACCAGATCAGGCTGCCCAGGGCCCATCCAACCTGGCCTTGAGCACCTCCAGGGATGGGGCATCCACAGCTCCTCTGGAAGTTGTATCAACTGGTTGCATTGACTGCTCCACCTGCTTGGGGTCCAAAGCCTTAAATCCTCTTCCAAGAGACAGCTTCTCTCCTGGGAGTTGTGCTGGGCAGTCTTCTTTCTCTTGGCCTGGTGCTACTTAGGATTGGGAAGGCAGGATACAGGCTTTGCTTTCGGAGCTGCTCTTTGCTATGTCAGAACACAATTCTGCCTGCACTGCTGCTCTCCCAGCCCTTCTGGTCAGTGCTGCTGCACAGCCAGAATCATCAAAGTTGGGGAAAGAGATGTTGAGGGGAGGGAGGACAGATATGTAACTATGTAGCCTAACGAATGTACTAACCTGGTGGGGGTTCATGCAAAATAGCTTGTGCGACATCCCTGGGTGTTCTTGCAGAAGCTGCCCTGGTGCAGTGGAGTACACAGCTCCACAGGAGGAGTGGGTAGGACTGCTCTCACTGGCACTCCTGCCCTCAGGTTCTGAGCCTCCTGTTGCGTCTAAAGCAAACAGCCAGTACCCTCAGCTTCCTCAGGCACTGCCTTTTCTGAAGTGTCCCCTGAATGCAGTGCCAGGCCCTCACTGTCCATCGCTGAGGGAAGCACCGCCTGGCTTGCCCCCCGTGCCATGCAGCGGTTCTCATTGTAGCCTTGTCTGGCTGAGAAGTGAAAAACACCCATTTTGCCATCAGCATAACAGAGAGCGTCACCTCTCCATCTCACCCTTCCCACTCCGGGAAGAGGCAGTCAGTCAGCCGATCGTTCAGGTCATGAAATAAAGCTCTGGCAAAGTCCTTAATGAGTGAAAGCTTTAAAAATTGCTGTTGCAAACACTGGGGTTGGCTGCCTTGCAGGCTGGGGTCATCTGCTGAAGGAGGCAAAGAAAGGAAGAAGTTTTTCCTTTTTTATCGTGAAGCTGCTGCCTGCAGAACGTGAGACTTTTAGCAGGAGTGCTGACTCTGGCAGCAAGTCAGCCCCAGTGTCTGCACAGCTGCTGGCAGAGAGAATCTGGGCTCACAAGATTTCAAAATATTTTCTTTTTCTCTCCTCCTCATGATTTTCTTTGTTTACCCAGGAGAAAGAGATTTGTTGGTAACCTCTGAAGATATAATAGTGTCACATTTCATTTGAGATCGGGGCTTACAAGGCATTTACTCCTCTTAAATCTATTGTAGTCCAGGATCTATGAATTACCCTATAGATTATAATTGCCTCCAACAAATATGTTAGTGAAATTGCAGTGTTTCAGGGTGAACCATATAATCAGTCTTCTTGGAAGACAGGAGTTAATAATGGGTTATCTTCTCAATTACGCTATGATAGACCATTTCCTATCTGGAAATAGGTCATGTCAAATAGTAACAGCAGTTATATTTTTGCTATTATTTATAACATTCAGTAGCTGCTATCAAAACAGAACCTCATTTTGCTGTGTGTGTGTGATACACGTGAGAATCAAAAGCAGCCCTCAGCCTATAAACTTTGCTAACAGTAAGACGTGCTATGTGGATGAGCGGATCGGTCACCAGTGGATTACATGTTGGCCAAGTAACAGCAAGAAGAACACGATTATGAATGCTGAGTGCGTGTGTGAAGCAGTTTGCTGGTTGCCAACCTGCTTGCCGTTGGCTGGGTGGTCTGGCGGTACCAGAGCTGAAGTGTGGCTGAAGGACCTAAGTGTGTCTGATTGACTGCCCAAGGCTGCCACCGTGCTTTAAAACTTCGTCTGATTCACTTCTGAGTTCTGCATATATGAAGGATCAGTTCGAAGTGACCTTTGCACTTCCAAGATTTAAAAGGACAACATTGTATTGAAAAGAACTTAGGATGGAGGCTTTGGGTGGGGTTTCCAGAAGCAAAGGGATCAGAGGGATCTGAGTCAGAAGCTGTGGGACTCAATGCTGCTTTAAAAAGCCCAAACCTACTCTCGTGACACTGATGAGGTGTGGTATCTGCCACTCAGCTAGGACTCATCACAATTCTTCCACATTCTTCAGAATCAGTCCTGTCTCATGACCATGAATTTATAGAATTTGCTGATAAATTTGGAGGAAGGGAAATCAACTTTTCACAAGGGCAGAGAGTGATAGGACAAGGGGGAATGGTTTTAAGCTGAAGGAGGGAAGGTTTAGATTGGATGTTGGGGGGAAGTTCTTTACTGAGAGAATGGTGAGGTGCTGGCACAAGGTGCCCAGAGAGGTTGTGGATGCCCCATCCCTGGAGATGTTCAAGACCAGGTTGGATGGGGCCCTGCACAGCCTGATCTAGTACCAGATCTGGAGGTTGGCGGCCCTGCCTGTGGCAGGGAGGTTGGAACCTGATGACCCTCGGAGTCCCTTCCAACCCAGGCCATTCTGTGATTCTAGGATTCTATTTGAATTTGGTTGCTGGGACATGTTCCCAGCCTACCTAAAGATACTAAGAGTAGAATTTTTGGCACTTGAGGATGAAAAGGTACCACTCCATACTTTAGCAGGGGGATCATTTTACTCGTTTTCCTCCTCTCATCTCCATTTTTTTTTTCAATTATTCTGAAAAAAAAAATAATCAAAGGAATCAGAATTTCCAAATAAATGAGAACTCATTGCACTTAAATTGTGATTCAACTTTGACGTTACAAAAACAGCAACACACAGATCTTTGTTAGGAGCGTCTTCCTGACTCGATGTCATGTGTACTCATTCACAAGCAGTTTTACATGTCATATAGGAAGGGAGAGCACGCGTTCTCACAAAGTCATTTTTCCAGATGTTTAGGAGCATAATTTCTCAGAAAAGTTTGTCATCCCGTCTAACTGTATCTGCTTTCTAATACAGGATGAAAAGCTAAGAATGGCATCTTCTCTCGAAAGTTCTTCCATTGCTTGGGTGATTCCTAGTGTTAGAAATGCAGAAGCATAAATCAAATTGCAGAATAACAGCCAACATACTAAGAGGGAGAAGTCCCGCATCACCTACTGATGAGTCACTTTGCATTGTTTCCAAAAGCTTTGAGCACACCAGCAGTTAACCACAGTTGGCCACCTTTGTTGGGGTATTTCCAGTGATCTCCCTGTATGGCCTGGAGTTGAATTGGATCCTGAGAATGCCATGATGGGCTGATGTAAGTTACAAAATAAATGGGGAATATTCTGACTCTTTTGCTTCTTTCTTCAACTATAGGCAAATGTAAGGATATATGAGAAGGATATTGCTGCTTGACTTCATATTCTGTGCTATTATTTCCCACCCTGTCGAGGGTGGAATCAAGATCATTCCCTCCAGTAATACATGTAAATAAGCTAGTATATATTTTTTAAGACAATACTGAACAGGAAACAAACAGAGAAAACCACAACGTATTAATTCATCGTAGTAAAAATATAAAATGCAGTAGGCCACTTGTGGCTTTGTGCAATTCAGGGTTTTCTGTTGCGCTCTGACATCTTGGTATGTGAGGTTTTCTGATGCAAGGCAGTGCAATTTCCTAGCTTGATATAATCTTTTCTAATAGAAAGTGTGGAATAGTAAAGAGCCATTGCACGAGCCTCAGTGGTCACTTTCTTGGCTTAAGGAAGTTCCCAGGTGAAATACTAATCACAGGAGATTTTTCCCATGCATGATCATATTTTATCAACACTCACATTTCAGTTATGAAGAAAGGTTTTTTTCATCCAGTACAGTGTTGTCCTTGCCACTTCATTGTATCAGATATCCCTGATGAGTCTTTTATAATGAAACTTTGTCTTTTATCACAGGGCTTTTGTGGATCCCAGGATGTCGTAGCATCCTGTCCAAGGACCCACACGGTAGTTCTAAAGTTTGAGATACATATTTTTCCTCCTCTAAGGGAAATGCTTCTTTTCCCTGTCTTTCCTGACTCAGAACCCTTTCCGGCTGGGACACTTGAGGACTCTTCTGAAGTGCAGCTGCCATAAAGGTATTTTAAACAGACCAAAACTGCTATTTAGGCATCCTCAGTCTTGTTATTACCTTGTTACCTCCTGCAGATATTCAGAGATTATGAACTAAAAATGCAGGGTATTAGAAGTGAAGGACCAAAAGCATCCCACTGCTGTTCCGCCTTCTTACGGATTGCTTGGGAAACACATCCACACCGGTCTGGCCATCTCATCAGCTCTCTAGGAAAGAAGATCTTATTCACGGCTAGTAATTATGACTGTAAATCTATCATTTCTTCCTACATTGCTCTTCCACCACTCAGCCGCTGTGGCTGCACTGTACTGTCCCTACCAAACTGTTCCTCTTGCTTCTTGTCAGAGCTCCAACCACTTTCCCTTGCGCTCTCGCTTTTCTTGCTTCACACATCCCCAACAGCCCTGCTCTCTATTTCCCTGTCCCCTCTCTGTTCCTCTTTTCCACCACCCAGCTGCCACTCCTGGATCAAGGCAGCATCCAGCCATGGTTTCCTTTTGGCGTTTTCCCCTGGTGCTGGAAATGCTCAAAGAAAAGCAGAAAAGAGTCATCATAACTGAGACAGCGGGATAGGATTTCTATTCATTGGAAACTGGCAGAGATGGTAACTCTCCTCAGAGACGGCTCCTTTGGATCTTCCTTCAAAGGTCTGGGAAAGCAGGCAGCGATTGTTCTACGGACAGACTCAGCCCTGCACTGCAGTTCATGGAAACCATTGCGTTGACGATTGTGGATAAATTCAGAATTCATGGGAACATTTTTGGATTTAAGACTATTAAAGGCTCTTTGAAAATTCCCACGTGAACAGAACTGCCAGAGAAATTCAGTGTGGCAACTTCTGAGGTTTCAATTGTTGTTTCCATTCTGCACTTGCAGGAAAATAAAAGCCTTCCTTCAAAATGGGAGGTGGTTGGTTATGGTCTAGAGACTGGCGGCCGATGCAGAGCTTGGGATGGGGCAGATGACTCCTCCAGTTTAGAGAAATCGGAACTGCACAGAGAGGGACCCAGTCTGTGCCTCCCACATCAAGCTGGCACCCACCTCCTGTGTCCCTCCTTAGATGAGGAAACTCCTGGGAAATCGAATGTGCAGCAACTGTGTCTCGGAAATGCAGGGGAAGGGGACAAGTCAATGGAAGGAATCGTGAACTTGGTCGTCTTGTCTGCCAGGGCATTGTATCTCATTAAATGCAGAAATATTGGGGGCAGTACACAAAAAGGGTAAGATATTGACAAAACTCACCAATATTTTGTTGATCTTAAAATGTATGTCTTTCTGCACTTATAACTTTAGGCAAATAAATGCAAAAAATCAAAGCTTTCACCAATATAAAGGCAAAAACAAACACACAAAAAAGCCCAGCAGAAAACAAACATTTTAGATTGTGGAAATGGATTTTGAGCCTGAAAGCAGAAAAGTTGAATAAGAAGAACTAAAATGCATATTTCTTTGTGATTTTATTTTTTTATTTTTTAAGGCTGTCGTTATTCTGGGGTCCTGTCTTGTAATTTTTGAATGCCTGAGGTTAACAGGAGCATTGTCTCACCAAAGAGTGTCCAGCGCATGGTGGCTTTACACAGAGAGCAGCATGACGACAGTGTTGCTGGGAGGGTGCAGTATCAGAAAAAGAGAATAATTCAAGATTATACGGCACGAGGCAGTTGCAATAGAGTGATGTAGCAGTAGAAAATGCCCTTGGTAGCTGGGAAGAGAAACTTCCTGGCAGTAAGAGTTGTTATTTTGTTGTTATTTTGTCTGACATTAGCAGTGAGATGAACCGGGTGATCTAAGGAGTGTTTTGTTATCTCTTACTTCTAGGAACCCTTGAGCCACAATGCCACTTGGATGCGATTTAGGGACAGCTTTTCAAAACAAGCATTCGAAACATGAATGTGCATCCAAAGGAAGTTTGGGCAAAGAATGGCATTTTTGTTCTTGCTCTTTTTTGCTTACCAGTCAAATACAAATATTTGAATAAATGAATAATTTGGCAGCCATTTCAATTTTTCGTACCTTACACATCCTTTCCACTCACTAAAAAAAACCACATAATTTCTCCCTAGCTTTTGAAAGAAAGATGCCATTTTGAGAAATAAAAGAAATACAAGATAACATTTTGAAGTTATGGAAAAAAATGGTTAATTGTTCTTACAGTTCTTTGTAAAGCAATTCTGTATTTGAAAAAATCATATTCTCGGATATGGGCAGAGGTGTAAAGGTGCACGTACCTAAGCTGGGAGTTTGCTATGTTTGTACATATTTGTGTACACTAATGAATGTAATATAATTATTCTTAATTTTTTTTTGCAAATGTTTCTTAGTCACATTTTTGTTGCTGCTATACCTGCTCAGTTTCAACTGACATCTTGCAGTTCAAGTCTCACAAATTTACAACAGTGTGCAAAAATTATCTCATTGCATCATGACTGAGATTTCATAGGTGTATTTAGCATCCCTTGCCAGTACTGTAAACACGTGCCTATAACATTTGTTATAGGTTCACATATATAGGTTCATATATATCATTATAGGTCCTGATAGCAGCCTTCCAGTACCTGAAGGGGGCCTACAGGAAAGCTGGGGAGGGGCTTTTTCCAAGGATAGATAATGACAGAACAAGGGGTAATGGTTATAAACTGGAAGAGGGTAGATTTAGACTGGATATAAGGAAGAAATTCTTCACTGTGAGGGTGGTGAGACACTGGAACAGGTTGCCCAGGGAAGTCGTTGATGCCCCCTCCCTGGAAGTATTCAAAGCCAGGCTGGATGGGGCTTTGGGCAACCTGGTCTAGTGGGAGGTGTCCTTGCCCATGGCAGGGGGGTTGGAACAAGATGATCTCTAAGGTCCCTTCCAACCTGAACCATTCTATGATTCTATGATATGATTCTATGATTCATTCTTTAGCTTTGTTTAGCTCTTCTTAATTTTTCATTCAATTAAAATTTGGGCAAAGGATAGTCTGAAATGCTTAAATAGAATGTATCTGTGTAGGCAATGGGGCTCCATGTAGATTGCACAGCTAATTCCAAATTCTACCAAGTGATACCAAGTGGCCTGCTGCCCAGTTTTAGCATAATGGGCATTCTTTTTTAACCACACATTTATTAATTTTGCAAGTAGCACTGCATTTATCAAAATAAATATATAAGCCTTTGTATTTTAACTGTTCTTAAAAATGTTTACGCTTTTGAGCTGGAAACCTTGCCTGCTGAATTAAAGAACTCAGTCTTGAGGGATTTTTGGGGCTAACTTTCCCTGTTTAATAGTCATCTCTAAGGGCTGTCCTTCAAACGCAGTGGTAAATATTTACATGGGCTTCTCTTTATTTCTTGATTTCATACCATAGCTGCAATTTGTTGTTGTCTGTATTTTCTTTGGCTCGAGAAACGGGGACTGTTGGGGACTTATTTCCCGTCCTTGTGATCACTGCCGTTAAATCCTTGGAGCTCATCATGTTTTGTCAAAGCAATTTCTGGTTTGATTACATATTTAATTCTCTTAAGCAGTTACCTATAGTCTTGAGTGGTTAATTTTTAATTATTTTTAATGTAAACAGTTTTCTTTTTAATACTGTTGTAACTGAACTTGTAGTTTATGTGGTGTTCTTGCCTCCGGCAAACACTAACGAGGGATTTTATAGGTGTATGTGGAAATGGATTTTGTTTCTTACAGTGTTTTTGTAAGCTTTATATTAAATATGCCTAGGAAATTCAGAGCATGCAAGTCATCCAAATTGATTGCTTATCTATTGGGTTGGCCAATTGTACTCCTACTGCATGGGCTTTATAGCATGTGGACTATAGAGCCAGGAAAGTGCCATATGGAATAGACATCTACCCTCCGGCAGAGGAAGGCGCATGTTGCATCACGTGGGCTGGGCTAATTACAGTGTCTCTGGCCCTGTGGGCGTTCAAGATGGCCACAAGCAAAATTTGTGTGAAATGCTGCAGAGTGCAAAACCCTGTGCCATCTATAAACTTACAGTTGATTTTTTTTTTTTTTAATTTAAAAACAAAACAGAACATTGTTTCCTGCACTTGGAGCCTGATCCTTCAAACCCTTTATATGAATCATCCCACAGGCTTGGAAAACTACTGTTTTCTGTTTTTGCATTTCTTTATCATTAAGCACTCACATAGTAAATACCAAAGGACAAAACACGGTTTGCAGAGAATGTATTTGTGTTGTTGAAGTAGTTACAGAGACAGGCTGACTGCCCCTGTGGCCTCTCAGCTACTTTAGGGGTTCTACACATGAAGTCATTAGGATCACACATACAAAGGCACTGCTTATTTTGTTCAATTAGGCAAGTAAATTTCACTTGTGATTTTAACACACAGCTGGAAAAACCCTGGTGATTTTTAAAAATAAAAACAAAAACCAACAACATTTATTCTAAAAGGATCAGTATGACATTGTAGTGTAGTTTGTCTTTTATCTGTGACTTCGGCTACTGCAAATTATACTTATTTTTAAAGTCTTTGTTATATAATACACTGTAGGAGTCTTCAGACCCTTTCCAAATGCAACCATTTCCCTTCTGTACATTGGCATTAACTTTGTCATCACACCTCTTTCTAAAAAGTGGTGGGCTCCGACAGTGCCTTACCTGGACACTTGGCATACAAGGGGGCAATCACTCCAAACAATCAGTCTGCTCTGCCCGTGCACCTCCATCCATCGTCTGGATTGCACATAATTCTGTAGCTTTTGGCAGCATGAATTATTCCTGTTTTGGAGTTACATGATTATATCACCGATCTGAATGCCACAAATACATGGTTCACTGCCTCTTCTCTTTGGAGTAACCTCATGCTTCCTACCAAAATTAGGCAGTTGATGTTGGAGTTTAAAATCTCCTATTTTTTAAAAGAACTTAAACTTTGTGGAAAACTCTGCATTTTTTTTTTCTGCCACTAATTAATCCCTTCCATTTGGTGTAATCTGGCAGAAGAAGACATGCAACAGAGGAATCAAAGGCTTGCCAGCCAAGAACACCAAGCTGAGAGAGGGGTGCCTCCTGTCTGAAAGGTCTCTAACCACACCTATTTGTCTAAATCCTTGAATAGCATGATGGAAGAGGAGAAATAAAAGGGTGAGAACTGGAAATGGCTGCATTGATCCCAGCATCTGGAAAGAGACTAAAAAATCCTACACTGTGTTATAGACCAAAGACTTCGAAAATAAGTGTATTTTGTGGTAGCCAAAGTCACAGACAAAGGCAAAATTAAAGCTTCACAGTCACTCCTAAAAGTTTAGTTTTCTGGAGAATAGGTTGTTTCAGTGCTGCCAAAATGCTTTGTGTTTTGAAGACGTCCATTCATCATTTCTCTATTCCTTTTCCAGTGCATGTGCCATCATTTGTGAAACCATCCTCCACCTGATCCATCTCCTGCCTTTGAACAACCTTATCTTTCTTGGCAAAGGTGTTTGGAGCAGGTGCAGGATAACAGCTCACACATGTGTGACTGCATTCTGGTAGACAGAAAACATTTGTAGCTGTGGCCAGGCTTAAGATCTATACTCACTCAGGGATGTGTCTGTGTGTGTAGACATACTAAGTCTTGAAATCTAGGACTATTTTGCAGTTTCCAAATCCAGGTGTGCATCCAATAATTTTGTCTCCATTTTGGGGTGGGATGTTGCGTTTTCTCTTCTGCCTTCTCACTTCTCAGATATTTTAGTTTTCATTTGGGCAAAGAAAACTTAGGTGTGATGATTCACACAGGGATTCACAGCATCCTTGATTTGGTCCTTGATCTGGAGCCACTTGGAGTATTTCTGTGAACAAAGATTCACACGAGAGTTTCATGTAACCCTTATCCTGACTGGAAGGATGAAAATAATAGATATTCTTCACATTTGTTTGTTTGTTTTTATGTCCACTTCTTACTTTTTTTTTGGTCAAAATAATAGAAATGGTTTATTCTTCTAAGCTGTATATACTTGCATGTTATCCTGTAGATGCTATATGTAACTTTAAAATAATTTTTAGATTGAAGATTTTCAAGTGAGGTTTTCAAGGGTATGTTTTCAGTTTTCTTTAATATTTCAATATGCTTTCAAGACAAAATAATATTCCTTAAGTATATTACTTTTTGTAATAAAAATTAAAAACAGACTAAATGAGATAATTGTTTTATTTTTCTTTTCAAGTGATAGATTTACAGAATGAGGTTGGAAAATTGTGTGTAGGCTGATGTTTTACGTTGTAGCTGGTTATTACTCAGTGAGTCACAGTAAGTTTCCAGAGCCTACCACACCTTAAGGTTAAACTGCCTCAAACCAGGCAGCAAACTATTGGCGGAGGTGCTTTGAATGATTTTATTTTAATTTAAATGCAGAAAGATATGTTTTTGAACAATATCTGTAAATCTTAGCTAAGAATACTCAAATCCTGTTTCCTTTACTACTTGCTGACTGGTATTTCTGATAGGTTTAAAGATGACTAAAAAATATTTAATCGAGGTAATTGTTAGTACTTCCTAGGAAGAATTAAAGGCCACTCTCTTGATAGGAAAGGAGCCAGGATCCCACGTCATAGCCACATTTAATTGTCTGTGATTGCATCTGTGTGCTGGAAGATGTGCTTGCAGCAATGCAGGCATAGGGAGTCCATCATCAAACATTTGGTGCAAACTTCTTGTGTGAGGCTTTTGGTATTTTGAAAATAGAGGCGTAAATGCACTGTGTACATTCAGTAAGCGTGTGCATGAGTGTTGAAACAGAAGAAAAAGGTTGTGTAGAGTACACATTCATCTTTAATACTGATGCGTCAATGTTTGTCTTACTGAACGCTGCATACAGTATTCAGAACAAACACTGGGCAGCTCTGGAAACCATATGCTAAAATAAATATAGTATCAAAATAAATGTTAATTGCCTAGATATTTGATGCCATATACTATCACATACTCTTTCTTCAGTGCGGGCTTCATTCTGAAAATTGCCAGCTGCTTCAGCAGTGGCCAAACAATTGATCTGAATGAGCTTGAAGAACATGAGCTGTTCCCCTGGATGCTGAGGAACACCAATGTTTTCTGGACTATGGACAATTCATCTTAGGGAGGTAAAAATAAATAAATAAAAAAAAAGATATTTGCTACTAAAACCTACTTCAGAGCCTAGCTGTGTACTCTTTCAGTGAATGGTGGTAGAGATTAATGTTCTGTCTGTGATCCCAGCCTGACAAACGAAAAGGCAGAGCAGTGTCATAGTATAGTTGCTCCTAAAAGTTATTTTCACATGCATTACTAGAAACTAGAGTATAAAAGAAAAAAATTCTATAGTCTTCCTGTAGGCTTCCCCTGTGCTGTACCTATGTGCTGCCCAGTACCGAGGTGCTCCAGCGCTGCATTGGCATCATATGGGTCAGTTCTCCTCCTGTGCCCAGGTCATCTCTATCAGGGATACACTGCTCAGGCAAAAAGGTCATCTTAGAACAGAAGGGATTAAAATAATCCCTTCTCATAGACTAGATTACTTTCTAAGAGAAATAAAAGACAGAACAACCCATCTAGTGGCCATGGGACTCTCTGTGTGTGGGCATAGTTTGAAGAAGTTTGAATGCATATCAAACAAATGTATTCTGGAAAATTTGGGCAAATCATTTTTTCAAGTTGATTTTGGGACCATTTGTCCTCATTTGTATTTCTTTGTGTATGTGTTTGTGTATGTTATAGAATAGATTTCATAGTAGAAGCGTTAATGGCAACAACTGATTCAGAGTCTACTGGGCTGCACAGTAGTTTCTATTTGTTTCTTAAAATTTTTGTCTTTATTTAATCTACTCCTGTGGGCGCTGTATTTTCAAGTGTAAAAAATTAAGGTATTTTCAAACGCAGTAGAACAAATAAATAATATTCCTAAATTCCTTTTCCCATGATAAAAACATAAAAACACTTGCAAACTTTTCGTTTAAATTACCTCAATTAAAAAAAAATAGGAGAAAATAAAAATAGGAAAAAACAGATTAAGCAAACAGGTGTTGGAAATATTGTCAAATTCTGTCAAAAGAGTATTAAATTTACTAGAAGAGATGAAGGGATTCACAAGACAGAAGTCCATCACAGTAAAGGAAGCCAAAACACAAGCACTAGTGTTGAAGAAACTTCCAAAATATGTATACAGAAATAAAATAGTTGTTTTTTTCTTTCCCCCTAGGTGCAGAAATGTTTTTCCTTGGAATGGTGGAGTGAAGAAATTTCATATTTTCAGAAGCTTTTCTGTGATTGTTTGTTTTTATTGTCCCTGTGCAGGTGTTGAATGTTAGCATCACACTATTTTTTAGTAACTACATTAACGTATGAATCATATAAACCAGTAAGTAGAATGAAGAAAAAATATTCTTCCAAGTTACTTACCCTGTTTCTTCTTTGTGCACGTACAATGGCAGGCACTGACCGTCTTGTAGCATCCAGCTGCAAGCCTTCACACCATGGAGGGACAGAGGGGATTGTTTTCTTTTTCTTTCCCCATTTTTTTGCTGCTCAGCTTCTGCTAATGCCACTTGTTACTCCTGTATAACACGGAGAACTTGTCCCTCAGCAGGGAGCACATGAGAAGATGGTTTGAATTTCTTTCAGTTTGTGATAAACATTTTCCTCTTTGAGTTATGGGCCAATAATTACACTTCTGATTTTTAAATATATCTGAAGTTTTTAAAAAGGAGTCTTTGAGATATTGCAGAGCAGTGGGAGGTTAGCGAAAAGCGAGCTTATCTGGTCCTATGGAGGTGGGGGCTGTATGAAAACAAACAGTATCAGTTTGCTTTCATAGCCCATTGAATCTCTCCAAAGGACTTCAGCTGTGATGTTAGTAGAACTAATACAACTTTTCACGGGGGCCTTGCAGAGATGGAGCATTCCAATAGATTGCTGGAGTGTCTCCAGAAAGCAGCAATGCCTTTGAGGAAAATGGACTCATTGAATGGAAAACTTGACGTTGTTTTTTTTTTTTTCTCTGTGGCAGAAAATAAAATACAGAGCTCTCCACAAATTTTAAGATCTTTAAAAAAATCTCAGAGGCTTTTAAAATCTCCTTGTGGGTGAAGAGAATAATTTTAACAAGCAATGCCATGTCTATCATCCTTTGTTAATGGCAAGTGAAGACCCCTGGGGCTGCACCAGCCAGCTTCACAGGCACTTCCTCTCTGTTGGCCTGGTGACGTTTGAACCAAGGGTATTTCAGTGGAAGATGGACACCTTGTCCCATTACAGCCACTTTATCCCTCCATGCAGAACAGCTTCTTCTTGCCATACTTCACTTCTGTGGCATATCAGAAAGCCATTCAGGTATATAACTATCCAATAATAGTTACAGAGACCTCATGAAAGGACAAATCATCACAATCAGCGTCTCTGAACTTCAGTAAAGACCGAGACTGCATGATTCCTTGTAATTAACAGCTGCTCATAGTAACTGTTTGGATTTTTGGGATGGGATTCAGTTCTTGTAGACACTTACACCTTGAGTCTAAGCACTGACTGCTCAGCCAAGAGTCAAGCTGCTGCCGCGTTACAAACAAGCTGGTCAGCCCCATCCGTGCGGTCTGGAGGGCTGCTCAGTTGGCCAGACATGGGGTCTGTTGTAGGGAGATCAGAATAGCTTTCCAGACTCCTCTGACCCTATTGACTAGTCTCCACCAGCTATAAAGGGAGCTCAGACACCTGGATCACATGAAGACACTGACATTTAGAAAGTATATTTAGGTGTCTACAGTCTGGACCTGAATATCAAACACTTGTGGCTTAAGGATTCAGCTGCCTAAACATAGATGCCCTGTGGTGTCTGAGACATCCAGGGGGGCTGAGACGTAGGACACAAAGCCTGCAGGGAGCCATGGACCAGCAGATGGAGTCCAGGCAGGAGACTGGATGGAACCTCAACTGCCTCTAAATGTTTGTGTGTGGGCAATAGGCTTGAGTTCTCAGTGAAACATTTACATGTATTTACATGTTTCTTCCAATTTCATTTCTTCTTTTGGTGTACTTTGGCATCTTTAGTTTTTAATTCCCATTTTCCATGTCAAGTGGCTAGGCATTTGTCAGTGCAGGCAGGAATGTAGTATGACCAACTACAAAGACAGAACTGAGACTGTTTTTACCTGAAGTGCACTTATTAGAGCGCCCATGAACAGTTGATTCATGCCCCTTGAAATAGAAGACCCTTCCCCTGTCCTTCCTCCTTCTCATCCACTTCCTTCCCAGATAAATCCGGAGGAAAAGAAGACAGAGTAGGAATGATAAGGCTTAGAAGAGGAGCTGCTCTGTAACTTTAACTGAACCGCAATTATTTACTTGGCTTGTTATTTTAAGGCAAATTTCTGATACATGCCTGCATCAGTGCCGGCCATGGGACTAGTTTCGGGAAGCAGGCTGACCATTGCTTAAGTGGTTTGAGAAAGCTCTCTGAACAGCTGACATAAGTTGAACACGTTGAACAAGTAAACAAACAGATGTGTAGTTTACCCCCTCAGTGGCCTTTATTCTGGGGCCCCAGCAGCTGGTGATGGAGATAATGTTTAATAGCAATGTGAGCAATGTGACAGCTACTCATGTGCTTCCTGCTTTGCCATAGACCCGGGTCTCATCATATGTCATTTTTCATATGGTGAGAGGAGCAGAGCAAGCAGGCTGAGCTGGGTCTGATAATCTGCAGCCACTTCAGACTTTACAAGAATGCCAGAAAAAGATTCTAAGGGTGGTGGGGAAGGATGATAAGCTTTTATGACACAGAAGCACCGACAAACATTGTGCTTTCCTCTGAAGAGTTGGAGATTTTATTTCTTGGGTAAAGGTAAATCTATGGCACATTGCCGTAAAAAAGAAGCAGCAATCAAAACATAGTAATCTGCTAAGAGGTTTAATGTGTCTTCTGTAGGGGCAGTAGAAAGACTGCCAGGGATTTGTGAGGCTGAGATATGGTCAGATATGTGATGGGCCAATCAATGAAAACTCATACAGGTGGGTTAACTTTGGTTAAACTGAAGATATGTTTTTTTTTTTCCTTTCTTTCAATGACTTTTTTTTTCTCTCTGTTGTCCCTATTCTCTCCCAGTTTAATATTCTGTTCACATAGAAAACAGTAGGCACAGACTCAAATTTCCTTTCTATAGTTGCTTTAGAGAAAACATTAGGTCTGAAAGGAGAACACGATTTCAACATTCACAATAATAGATTTTAAAATGCAAACATTAAAAGCTCACATTCATAATATGGAACTCCATGGGCAATTTCCTAGACAAGATAACTTTGATCTTTCAAAGGCCACATTTTTCATGTCATGGGCTCGCTGTGGGGTCCAGGGCTTCAGAGCACTTGTCTCCAGGTCACGAGAGGGCTGAAGCTCACTGCCGTAAATACGTGGTTCCTTACTGCAGAGTGTGTCTCTTTGAATAAAGATACGTTCATTATGAGAGTAAGAGTAAAGCTGAGCAACTAATTAGTACCTTGATCCTCGATTTAATGCTGCACAGGCAGATTTTAGTCTGGCCAGGATTATTGGCTTGGCCCATTGACATTACACAGGCATAGTTTTACTGTTATGAACAGATAAATATTCATATGGATGTTATTTTGAAACTCAATGAAATCTCTTGCAATGTGTGTATTAGTTCTAAAGTTAAAGATTGGTTACTAGGAAACAGAAGCTAGTTGTTTTCAAGCATGTAAAAAACATAACATGGGTCAGCTAATTAAGATGATGAAGGTAAAACCTCGTATTTCTCTACAATCAGAGAGGTTAGACAATGAGCAGGTCTAAAAACAGCTCCTTCCATGACGCATGCTTGTGCCAGATTCTGCTGCAGTTTGGAGAAGCAATTATGTAAATATAGATGTGCAAACAATTTCACAAAGTGACAAAAACAGTGTTAATTACCAAAAATGTTAGCGATCTTTCTAGCCAACCACAAAGTGATGAAATCATGGTCATGTTAAAAATGAAAGCCTGATGTAATCCCCCGCCCTTTTTTTTTTCAGGAACATTATCTTTCCTTGTATCATTGACTTAACTCTCAAGAGCATCTGGATTTATTTATTTTTAATCAAGGCCCAGGAAAAAGACGCACATGCACGCACTCAAAATAATGTGTCTATTCCCGCTAAAAGCATTTACTGGTGCCTTCAGAGGTCTTCACAGACAAAAGAAACAGTTCCTTTGTGCCTAAATTCTCATCCTGAACTAAAAAAGATTTCAGCTTTGATTTTGATCCAACAGAGATTCAGACTGTTTTATTTCAATGTGTGAAAAATAACGTTGAATGTAACTTTTTCATGTCTTTGACTTGCACAGAGTTTCTTAATAATTGTAAATCACAATTGAAAACTCTCCTTTAATCTTCATTTGATTCTTCAGTTATCTGTCTGCCTGTAAGCCCAGCAGTTCAGTTTTACAATTTAAAAGGCTCAGTTCTCAAGAATGCAATCAGTGTCTTCATTGTACTCACTGGCTACTGAGGTATTATGAGCATAATTGATAAATAGTAAAAGACAGAGTACGCCCTACTGGTACTAAATATTGGTATCCAGTTACTTCACTTTCCCCAGATTATGGCTATGGATTTCATATAAGATTCACTAAAAACATTCCTTGGAAGAACTGTACAAGTTCACATCAAGTTTAGAAAAGGTTCTGGATGCAGTTAACCATAAATAATGGTTATTTTGTAATATTCAGAAACATCTTATTTCCATGGATAAATTACTACTTTCTCTTTCTCTGGTGAAATTTTAAACAGTAGCTTCAAACAAAAACTGCTTCTACTCCCACCACAAGGTTATACAACACAATGTTGATACAATTTTGAAGGAGCTGACTTACTGCTTAAAATATGGATGTTGCATATGACTTAAATAATATGAATTATATGCTGAAGTCATTACTGAGCTGTTACCCAGGCAAAACATAATGTTGCTTCAATAAATATTTTAGGATTCAACACTATAATTCTTATGAGACATCTTAAAGAAATAAGGTGGATAGCAACTTAAAAATTGCTGTTGAATTAATATCTCACTGTTTAAATATTTAGCCATGAGCTTACTAAAATAGGATTGTTTCTCCATATATTTGTTAGACAAATATTAAATTTACCAAAGACAGATCATATTTCCTATCTTCTCTCTTGCCCATTAAATGTGAAACAAGAAACCATGACTCTTCTTCTAATACTCTCTGGGTGAATCAGTGTAGCTGCCTATGTCGTAGCGTGAGAGTTTTCATGAGAATACACTCCTGAACAAAATAGTATCTTCTAATCCTAAAAGTTTTTGTGTAAAAGCGTTTGAAAAGCCTCACAGAATGTTTCATTTAACTTCTCTTTCTGCGGCACTAAGAAGTGGTCTGACTTCTAAAGAAGTGAAAACACAGGCACAGGTAGATAATGTATGTATGTTTGATAATAATCCATAACTCTGAGCACCTGAATTTCAGTGTCTTCATTTAGGGTCTCAAGTTTGAATGACAAGAGATGCAGAAGACGACCAAGTGCTTCACATTTAGTCTTATGCAAAACCCAGGAAAACTCTGGAAGTTTTGGCACTTCTTTGACTTGTAATCCACTTCTAATAAACCAACTAGTAAGGGATATTTGTTTAAAGCGTGCAACATTTGTACACATGCGAAAGGTACAGATTTCAACTGAAAATGTCACTGTACTTTTACAGGATCAGGCTCTTACCTCATATCTACCTATGCATTTCCTATAGTGCTCAAGCTAAAAGGGCTCCCAGCCTCCAATACCTTAGCAATTACAATGATAACTGTAGGAAAACATCTCTGTACCTGCGGTCTTGTAACGGAAGGAGACAACTTTTAAGCACTTCTATTAAATGTACTGCAACAGTACTAGGTCCAATTCAAGACTAATTTATTCAGCAGAAAGACTCCCACTGATTTAGATGGTCTTTGAACAGGGGAATGGTCTCTAAAATGTTTTGTGCTTCTGGCTCAAGCATGAGAAGTACAAAATGAAGGGAGAGAGTTTTCACTCCTCTTCTGCCAAATGTTAGTGATGACTCACATACAGCAGACTGCTAGGAAATTGTACTTAAACCACAAGGACAATGCTTTTTGCAACTCCTTAGTCATCAGAGAGAGAAGCTAAATTCAGTTGTGAAGTTTGGTACAGAGTCGCAGGCTGTAGCCTTGGGATAATTGTTTTAATTGTTTAATGTATTACTTTTTAAGATTATGCTTATCTAAGAGCTGAATACTAAGGTATTTCTAAGAACTATGTAATCCAGGACTGTGTGGAATAGCAGGTTAATTCAATAACATTCATTGTTTCTAAAACCCCATAACATGAATCACATGAATGAAATTGGCATCATACTGTTACCGAAAATCACCACATCAAATACTTAGCAAGCATCAGGGATAAGGATCTGTGGCATTAATGACACGGCCTCTTAAAATTATTTAACACAGGAACTATCCCCCTGTTTAATCTTGGTTTTCAATTTAGTAGAGTCTTGCTAATAGGAAATAGGCTGCTTCATTTTATCTGTCTTTAGCACTAGTAGTGCTGCTCATCACTTCAATATCCACATCCACTTCTCCCCTTGTGAATGCACTACCAATCTTTGCACACTTGAAACCTTTAATTTAGTGGTGTGAACTCAGCTTTTGGGCTGTCTGCAGCCCTGTGGATTTCTTTAAGGAGTTCCAAATTCTAATAGCAATCTGATTTACCCAAAGAGCATGTTGTCTGTGTCATGTTGCAGTAACAGACCAAAGGATTTCTTGGTTGGTTTCACATTCTGCTGCCCCTAGGTAGCAAAATGCTGTGGTGTCCAAGGACTACCCTCAAAACTAGAAAGAGCTGGGTACTGACTCCCAGCGGGGCTTCCTTTCTGTGAACTCAGGCAACCAACAACTCCATGACTCCAGCAGATGTTTTTGGCCTTTGGACCAATGGGTGAATTTGTCCATCTTCCCTCATTCCCTCAGTCATCTCTCTGACCGAAGCCAGCATGGTTAAACCTGGATTCCTGCCGAGGACAATCAGGAACAAAGTGCTGGCCCAGTGAGGTTTTCCAGCGTGTACCAAGCAGATTGTATTCAGGGGCAAAGGGTCCATGCTATATAATGCTGTAGAGCCTGTACCAGTGTTTTTGGCTTCCCATTGTATTCTTTTTGATTGCAGGTTTTAAGTATGTCATGTATTTCCAGATGCATTAGTTATGTTTGCTTGTGTTGTGCAATTTGTGGCAGAGTGAGGGGTCTGCTGGAAAGCAGCCCTTGGTTTAGTGGCCAGCCCTGTAGCAAAATATTAGTAATACAGAAATCTGCTGCTCTAAGTGAAATTTGATTTAGGCATAAATGTCAGAAAGCATTCAAATAATTTATTTAAGTTGTTGACATTCTAAAATGATTAACTAAAAACGTAACTTCCTTTCTCCTTTCCCCTTCCCCTTCCCCTTCCCCCCCTGCCTTTTCCCTTTCCTCTTCTCTCTTCCCTCTTCCCTTCTCCTTCATTATGCTTCATTATGCTTGATCTGGCAATGTCCAAGTGCTATCAGATGGATGGAAGCTATTGGCTGGTTACTCCTGGCAGCAGTGCATTTTCATATGACTTCTTTTCAGCTGTTGTGGGTAAGAGGTTGTGTCTACTTCTGTCACCTGGAGTTTAGGCAGCACTCCTGCCACAAAACCATACCTTCTGCATTTCCAGAAACCAAAGCTAGCACAGTTGGTGTGTGGTGCAATTCGGTCCCAACTTGTGACATGAGTGTTTCACAGTCGATTGTCCCAGATCTTACAGTTCTCAAGGCAATTTAACTCTATTTGCTTTCTGGTTTGACAGTTTGAGGCACCATGTTAAAAAATGGACTCCTGCTTTGTGCCATGCTGCCTTGTAATCAGAGGAAGCATTTAATCAGGACTGTCCTAATTTTAATGAAGTGTAGCTTCCAAAAATATATCCTTCATAAAATATTCAAAAATATAGCTTTTTCTTTCCCCTCTGAAATAGTTTTAATGTAAATGGTTGTTTATATATAGGTGTATAAACTCCAGGATATTGGAAGCCAATATGTGCTAGGGGCCAAATAATATGTAGTAGTATGTGGTAGTTTGCCTTAATTTTAATATTTACTTGGCTTTATCCAAGCATGACCTCATTCTTGGTGCAATTTCATTTTTGATATTTCCCATGAACATTTTTCTTCCTTAGAAAGGAAGATCAAGGAAAGGAAGGCCAACAGTATCCCGGGCTGCCTCAAAAGAGGGGCGGTCAGCAGAGAGGGAGGGGATTGTCCCCCTCTGCTCTGCCCTTTTCTTTTACTCGGATGACCATTAATTTGTGTAAGCTATCGACTTTGTGATCCTCCTGCTGTGAATACTACGTATTATATATTAACGTTTACCCTACTGCTCTATGTGACCACAGAAGGAATCCCCAGGGCCATATTTAATTTCACAGTCAAATGCACTACTTGACTAGCAGCCTTGAAACCAGTGTATATCCTATATTTTTGATCTCCTCTGGGAACCATACTGTGCAGTCAATTTAGCTATTTTGCTTTGCACATGAATCCCAGCAGGAAGACTGGGGGAGATGGGGACTGGGGAAAAATATATATGTAAGTTAGGAAAAAAAAAAAAAAAAAGGAAACAATACAAAGCAGAATGCTTTTTTTTTTTTTTTTTCCAAACAAGATGTAATCAGTTGCCATAATACCGTATTGTTTGTTTGACTTTTTTCAGTGTGGTTACTGTTACTTCATCCCTGAGACATTTCCAAGAGAAATGAGGAATTGTCCACAAGATAATCACCACTATGTCTGACTCTTCTGTGTGTAGTATGGTGTGTCACTAAGGTGGAGATATTGTCTATATGCTGTCTTTTAAGAATAATAAAGGATTCTAACTGGTGGGTATAACTTTCAACATACATAATTTTGTGAATGGATGATTTCTCCAAGAAAAATTTCCTTCTGCATTGGTAAAAGCAGTGTTCAGTCTTTTTCAATATCAGTATTTCTGTCTGTTTCATTTGAATGTCATGGTAATTTCAATACCACCAACACTTTTGAAATACGGGAATTTTGGAGAAGTGATTTCAGAACTGACTTGCTTGCATTTCAGGCATTGAGTCCTCTTGTGAGCCTGAGCTGATGTCAGCTCGATCCATGGGACAAGGATGAGTATGTGCATGCATACTCTCTGAGGCTGCCAGATACAGTCATGCTCCTTGCTGTGAGATGGATTGTCCCCATACCTGATTTAATTTTTGCCCTGTCTGTCTTAGCCAGCACGGGCAAATTCTACATCCCACAAAACCAAACATAGCCTGACACAATAAACTGAATCTGAATATATAGAATCATTAAGGCTAGAAAAGACCACTAAATCATCTAGTCCAACTGTCAGCCCATTGCCACCATTGCCACTAAACCATGTCCCTCAGTGCCACATCTACATGTTTTTTGAGCACTCCAGGGATACCGACTCCACCATTTCCCTGGGCAGCCTGTTCCGATGCGTCACCACTCTTTCTGAGAAGAAGTATTTCCTAATACCCAACCTGAACCTCCCCTGGTACAACTCGAGGCCATTCCCTCTTGTCCTATCGCTGTTACCCAGGAGAAGAGGCTGACCCTTGCCTTGCCACAACCTCTTTTCAGGGAGCTGTAGAGAGCAATAAGATCTCCTCTGAGCCTCCTACGCCATATAACCATCTTCTTGTCATTTGTAAAACACGTTATGAAAGTGGAAGCTGGCTTTGAGATGGGGCTAATCCCCTTGCTCAGGGGTGTCATCTGGCAGGGGCCATCAGGCTGACGGAAATCTCTGATGTCATCAGACTATCCACAGGGACCTAGTGCTCCGGACTCTGCTGAGCACTGGGGCTCCTTCCATTTGTTTCAGTGAGAACAAGAAATCCTGAGCATCTCACAGAAGATAAAGGAGCACCAGGCCCAGCTTTCAGGTGGG
Source organism: Penelope pileata (assembly GCA_013396635.1). Lineage (NCBI taxonomy): Eukaryota > Metazoa > Chordata > Aves > Galliformes > Cracidae > Penelope > Penelope pileata. Next base: position 840,271 of record WBMW01003898.1, read on the forward strand.
CATTGTTAGTCCTCAGCACAGCACCCAGAGAGTAAATTTGTATAAGTAAATGGCTTTTTTTAAAGGCCTGAAATATATCATGTTCAGATTGGTAGGCACCTCAGTTTGATGTATCTGATGAAATATTCCTTCCTAAGTGGGTTTTTGAATTCCTTTTATAGTCATTGGGAAAGGAAAGCGTCTCTGGATGCACTCAGAAGATGAAGCTATCATCCAAGGTGGTTCTGAAAAGGCAGGCTGGGTCCCAGCCTTAATCAGTACATAGGAATTAGTTTAGGAGATTTTTTTAATGCAGTTGTCATTAACTAAGTAAAACCAAAATTGAAGTAAAGTGAAACTAAAGTAAAACTAGGTAAAACTGAATTATGCTAGTCTACTCCTTCTAAGACCATGAGCTTAGAAGTCCTTTCCTTCAGATCAACTGAGTTTACTGTCAAATTAATTCTACATCCAGAATAAGGCCCATTAGAAATCTTGAGGGGATCTTTTTCTATCATTTTGCCTTCATTTATTTAAGTTTCAGCATCACAGAGAAGCTTGTTTTTATAATCATAACAGAACTCATTGTAATGACTCTATGAGTTCTGATGGGTCTGCTAGTAAAAGATAAAGCTATTTAATTTTATAATGATCATTTTCCAGAAATTACCATGTTGACATTAGAAAAGCAGTACATTTCTGATTTTTTAAATATTTATTGGATGGACAGTATCTGGAGTACAGCAAACAAAAAGATACCAGTTATGGTATTGAAGACTGATGGCTGCTGGACACAACATAAAATTTAACATGAGTTGCCATCAGTTCATAGGTAGTTACATGGCTGTAATCAGCACATAAGAAAAATGAAACCCAGTGTTCTGATGTCAGAGCAGTTTATGTATATCAGCACTTTTTGGCTATAGTCACAGCTGTAAATATCCTGGTAGAGAAATTTTGCTTCTGTGATTTGAAAATGTCCTTGTAAATTCTTCAGTCTGTATAAAAATTGAGTGATAGCAATTAGTAAAATTGATTACAAAAATGCAAAATTAATTATGCAAATTTGTGAAAATGCTTACAAAAATGTTGCATAGCTGCAGTTTGGAAAGAAAGCCTTGTATTTGTTATTTCTTTTCTGTCTCATGACTTAAAATACAAGCCATTGCTCCTACGTTGATGGGAAAAGTCAAAACATATGCTTTTCAGCTAACAAAAAAATAACACACAAAAGATAATGTTATTGCAAGTGTAAAACAAAATGGAACTTTTCCATAAGCCATATTCAGAGTGGTGTTGATGGCCACAAGGCCAGCTTCAGCTTGCTTCTGGGGGTGTTTGAGCCCACATGGGCCGTAATCCAAACACAGTAGAAATACAATACAACACTGCTTTCCTCTCCCAACGCTTTTCACGAAACCACCAGAAGCCATGCAAGAGGATCACGATATATCAGTCTAGCTCAGAAATTCAGAACTGGAAAAACAGCTTGTAAAACTGCTTCATGCATCATGCTTTACAAAGCTTAACTACTTTACATTTGAAGAGGCATAATTATCTGTGCTAAATATCGGTGGTTAGAAGCCACACTAAAAAAACCCACAAAAGTGACGTTTTGACGGGTTGTTATGCCAGTGAGGAGATGAATAGGTTTTGGTATTTTGACAAATAATAATGGTATAATTAAATACTTTAAATTGCACTCTATAAAGCGATGATGTGAAAATGTGAAAACAGCACTTCTCACTGTACCTAGCTTTTCTCTGCTAGAATCTAGTCATCGTATTTAATAATCATAATAAATGTTTAAGATTTTTAATATGTAGAAACTCTGCTTCAACAGCCTAGAAGGGGGAAGGAGAGGTAGAGGTTCTTGGAGTCAGAGATCATCAATAGCATCATTAAATAAGCAGTGGCTGACAGCCTTTTTCTACAGCCCTTCATCTGCAAGCAGAGTCCTCACGTACTCACGTGAAATCCTGGGGAACAGGATGGAAACCAGCGGCAAAGAGCATTTGGCTGGTAACATTGCTGCTGCTGGTGTTAATCAACAAGCCAGGCAAACGTGGCTTGGCTAAGATGTGTTGACAGAGCTGACAGTTAGAAATACTCTCTTTTTTTAACTTGTGAAATGAATGTGTTTTACCTGGAATCACTGAGTCACAACAAATATGGAAAACCACTCCCATGCCATTTCCCAGAGTAGAGTGGTCATTTAATAATAGCATGTTTATACAATACTTATTTCCACAGTCGATGCTAGGGCCTCAAAGTGCTTTACAAACATTAATAAAACTATTCATAATTCTTTCTAGCTAGGCAATTTATTTCCACTTTGTTGACCAGAGGCTGTTAATAGTTTCTAGCTCTTACACGTAGTACTTCTAAGCCGTGGCTTTCAATGTTCCTTAAAAAAATGATATCATTAAGCCCATTTTACAGAAGAAGAAATAAAGCTATGGAGAACAGCAGGACTTACTAATGGTCATACCATTAGTCCATTGCAAGAGCAAATACCCCTATCTCCTTATGTCCTGATTCCTATACATAAGCATATGCATCACATAAATTGCTCTCATGAATCATGGTGAATTTCTGAAGCAATAGGAAGAACTGGAGGCTCAAAGGGGAGGAAGCCATTCTGTGGTCATGTCAGTGATGCTTTTCTAGGTTGCTTCCAAGAACAAGCTCAATGATGGCATTCCAAGCTGGAGTGTCCTGTGTGTGTTTATGTGAAGGCCAGTTATACATTCACATTGCAGGGGAAACCTGAAGGCATTGCACATTTGTACTCCAAAAAGAATACAAAAAGTACGACAGAGCACTTTCTTTGTAGCAATTTCTTCAAGGCTGATTTCCTTGCAACACATACATAAATGCAACCAAGCAGCCAAATGTGTCTTCTCTTTCCCTAGAGATGGGGAGAAGGATTGCTTGGTGAACATAGGGAGCTCCCTCCATCTTCCTACTATTCCGGCTAAAGACAAAGTTTCTTATTCTTGGATATGGATCACAGAGATGGTTTGGATTTTGTAGCAGCCACCAGGAGCCTAAGCACAGAACTAAAAGATGGCGAAAGGGAAGGTGTGAAGACAGTTCTTGGATGTGGATATTGCAAGCAGGGGACCTTGGTTACTGAAGCATTTCCCTCAGGCATTGAGTCAGAGGAAAAGTCCCTTGTTACCAAGTGACACACACTTTGTTCCTGGCAAGAGGCAAGAAACATTGCCATGGACAAAGCCATAGCTATTCCAGGCTGTGGGCAACGAGCAGGTTTTAGCACCAATGGCCTAGACTCCTTGTGATGGTCAAGACATCACCTGAAGCACCAGTCAGAGATGGCTCTGTCTACCCATTTTGAATGTCTTATTGCTCCGGAAATGTGGGTTATACAGTACCTTCTCTCAGCACTCACCTTCCAGTGATTCATGGATGAAGCTCTCTCTTGAGCCTCTGCAGAGGAATGGCCAGGGTCTACGTGGACTGGATGGCTTGGCTTCTTGCTCGTCCTAACCAGGGTCCATGCAGGCAGCTTCAAGCAGTGGCTTCAGTTTTAAGGGCTGGGAAAGCTCTTCATAGTTCTCCAGCTCGGTTGTTATCATGGTGTCCCTTTAATATATTACAAAAGCAAAACAATGTGGTAGATAACAAATTGGGCCTTAATGGCTTTGCTAAAGATGACATTGCTCATGATGTCAAACAGAAGCCATTCAGGGAAGCTTAACTTCCCAGTTTTGTTTGGTTTTATTTTGTTGGCGGTGGTTTTTTGTTTGTTTGTCTGCTTTCTTTTCTCTTTTTTTCCCAGTTTAAAGGGCATCTCTGTGATATGCTGTTGGATTGCCCAGCTTTTCTTTAATTTCGATGTTCTGGGGTGGCTTCTCACCAGTACTTTTCTTGCTATACTTTTATCTACATTTCTGTAGACATGCTGGCACTGTCAATGCCTCTTGCAGAAAAGAAACTCCAATGAAAGTGCGTGATTGATATTCTTGATACTCTTTAATATGCTTTGACTATTCTAGCAACACTGATATGTTTGTACTTCTTCATTAGACAACAGGAGTCTGCAAAGCAGACTGTTTTTCCTTCTTTCTCTGTTTCTTAAGGCTATATTTTACTGAAATGATATTCATAAAGGAAGGCAGTATTAACATCTCTTTCTGTTCTGGAGAGCCATGCTAAGCAGTCCTTGGCTCCCGGTTTTACCTTGGAGTGTTTCAAATGATGCTACCTCATATCTGTTAGCTAACAAAGACCTCAAAGACCAGCCCTGGAATTAACACCTGTAAGAAAGAGCTGTTAGGTTTGCGTCTAGGACATCTTCACAAAAATGTCTTTCCACCATCAAGCCAGTCAACACACTCCAAAAATCATTACTCGATTTTGAGTTCACAGTCTATGCAAGTGGTCCCTGAGTTGTGCAGAGAAACTGAGAGGCCCTGGCTTCCCATGATAATGATAATCTCTGTCTTTTCTAGAAAAAAAATATAGGAAGAAAATTTCAAGTCTGGATATATATATTGAAGTTATACAGGTTGTCTTTTTAAATTATATTACACTATAAATTTAGCCTTACTTATTGCATTTTTAGGTCCATACACTGAAAGATCACAAATATGAATAGAGGAACAGTGATGGAGGTGAAATGCAATATGCAGGCATCACCTCCACGGATACGTTTTACTCCCTCCCTTTGAAATATTTCAAATAATTGCGCTTGCTAAATAAGACACAAGATGGCAGTGCTCTGTTCATTAGCAAACTAAAGCAGAACAATTATTTTGCTGCACAGTGAAAATGAAACAGAGAAGAAAACATTATCACGCACAGCAGCAGTGGGTTCTTAACTCTTTCTGAGTATCCCACACTAAGACAGTTTCCCCTTGAAGCGTATGAGAATGTGTCACTAAAACCAACAGCAAACACCCACCGCCTTGGAGAAAAGCCAAATTCTGCATTGTTACCCAGAGATACAGAAGTGTTTTGTTTAGCCAGCTAATCTTCAGACAAGTGAGAGAAAGTGAAAATGACACCTGAATTTGGCCCCACTTAAAATTTTAATGTTTCTTGACTATTCTTGAGGCTTATTGCTTCTGAGATTACACATACCCAAAATGCAACTTCACAATTTTTTTCCAAACAAGAGGTAAGATAGCAAATAGATTGGTTTCGTCTTCTGTATGCTTCTCTTTCCACTTGTCTGGTAATACAGTAAACATAAAGAGTTCCTGCATCACTGCCATGCAGCATTGTATTACGGTATTTTTAAAAATGTTTTTTTTTTTCTTAACAAATTTTCCCTGTAGGTGCACAATATCTCTATTAGGACAACATCATCATTTAGCTTTGGAGCAACCTGGAACATGCCAGATTAAATATCTAAACATAGATGGTGTGAATTTACCTTGTGTAGAGCATAATTCCATAGATGCAGCTAGCTGCAGAGAAAACGAAACAGTCAAGGCTGCCTAGGACTCACTAACTGAAGATCAAGTCTAGGCTTTGAATCTAGTTTTTCACTTCTTAGGTCATTCTCCATGGCATGTAAAGCCAGTAAAGGAGTGTGGAAGCCAGCAGCTGTTCTGCCTGTCTTAGTGTTGAAATGACATGAGTTCACTTCTGCCTGGTTGAGCCTGCAACGTCCTGTAAAGCCATGCCTTGTTGCAAATCCCATCCTCTGCCTATGGTGCACCTAAGACCCCATAGGATGGTCCAGAGCCTGACTTGCAGGAAGACCAGCAAGGTTAGTCAATCAGCTGGCATATCTGATACCTTCATCAAGGTCAGTGTGAACCTACCAAGGGAGCACAGCACCCTCTCCCGAAGGGAATGGGACAATGGGCATCCACGCCCTCCAGAAGGGGAGGGCAAAATATTCTTTCACTCCAAGGACACTTCCAGAGTCACAAAGCATCTAGCTACTCAGTGATGACTTCCCTTAACCGGAAATACCCATGCTTAGGAGTGGGAAAATGTTTCTTTCCAGCATCATCCCTTCCCACACAGCAGTCTCCACCCAGCAATGGACTGCTGTCCCCAAAGCCTTCTGCTTCCTCCAGCCTTTTCCTCCTTGCAGCAAGCTACCACTTTCAACCTTTGTGAGGACAGTCATGACACCTCCTTCAGAGGCAGAACCTGTTGTGCTCAGCCCCATCCCTGGGGATGGAAATGCCCTCTCCAGCCATGCAGGCTCTGCTTGGTGCCAGTGTGGAGCTGGGACACATGGTGGGCCAACATCCTGGTGGTACCTCTCCAAATGATTTAACTTCTGTGCTACCTGGTAGAAAATTCCAGCTTGCCATTGGTGGAGGAAGAGGCCTGCAGTGTGCTATTCCTTTTTGCTGTGCAAGAGTTGAGAAGAGGGAGTAGGCAGACACCCATCTGATACTTTGGGAGCTGGATTAAGATCCAAAATCTTGCATACTTTGGTGATTAAAATACATCTTTTTGTGCCAGAGTAGGACAAATTGTGCATCTGAAAGAACAGAAAAATATTTGTTTGTCTTTTTAAATTTTTTCTATGGTAACTAAAATGTTTACAATACAAATAGTTCGTGTAACAAAAATATATTGTTTAAAAATCTACAAGATCTTTAATTTCTTCTTAAGTTTTAAGAACACTTTCCAAGCAATAAATATAGATATTTCTTGTTCTATTCATCTGCATTCAGAAATATCATGTTACTTCATAAAAAAAAAAAAAAGAGAATTGAGAGAGAATTGAGTCACCTGGCTTACCAACAGAATATTTGCCAAGTGCTAACATTCTCAAAATGAAAAGACAACTGTTTAAAGGCCAGCACCTGCTGCTTTGAGTTTGGTACTATTGTTTTTGCTAATAATTCAATTTCTCAAGCTTTACAGAAGCAGATGTTGCCATTTGGGAATGTCTCAACAAGAGTAATCATAATCAATAACAGCGTTTTCCAACATATTTATTCTTTATGCTGAGGTACGTAGTTGCACAGAAAGATTACTATGCACAGGATCTGAACTGAATGAGTGTAACAAAGCTCTGTAACCCTTTAAACAATATCAGCAAATGACACAGTTCCTGCAATTCCTCATTAAGGAAATGAAATGACTGACTGCATTCATGCGCATCTGAGAACAGATATCCACATTCCCACAGGATACCAGAATATTTTTCTTTTATTATTGTCAAAACTACAGTCAGAAGGTAATATGACTGTCTCCCACAGGCTATTCAGATACGCTTGCAGTGTTTTTACAGGAGAAGCTGTACTATGATGACTCAGTCTGCAGTACTTGTCTGTAGTGTGGGATTATGTTGCTGGTTTTTGGAAGGACACAGTGGGCTGGAATACTTACTGCTTACAAACAACACCTCAAATCAATGTTTGTACAAATGGGAGCTGAATTTGAGGGAGCTGACAATGTCAATCACTGCTGTGGGATTTTCATGCAACAGGACTGCTTGAATGGTCTGCACACAAAGGTGCTGAGCTCATCTGGAAAATCCATGACCACACGGAGGAAATGAAACCCAGAGAGTTATTTGAGGTTCTTACCACTGTAGCTGAGTGTGTCATTAAATTAATTGTTTAAAAGTTGTGCCTTGCCATAATAATTGCTATGCAAGCACTTCTTTCGTCAGATTAGATTCACAGCCAGATAATGTACTGGGAGACAGTGATGCATGTGCGTGCCTTGCTCGGAGCTTTCTTCTGTAGCCACATCTCTCACACTGTGCTTCTGTAACAACTGAAGCTCATGCAAGTTGAAGGCGAGTGGTCCAGTCTCCTTCCCCCACTCCTGAACACCCCTTCCATCCATTTCCTGTGCTGGTACTAATGAGTGACAATAATGTGACAAGTCAGTTCAGGAACATCAGATAGCTAAAAACTAACCTGTCAAAACCACATCGAACAGAAATCCAACAAAACGATTCATCTCAGCTAGATATGGTTCCCAAACCAGTGGATAGATCACAGAGAGCACACCTGGGTCATTGCAGACTGAGCTGGTGGGGAATCAGTCCCAGAACACAGCCTCCAAAACAAGATGGGAGAGGTGAATGTTCAGGTCCTAGTGTTGTCTTTACCATCAGCCCTCAAATCCCCAAACTCAATTTTTTGTATTCTGCTGAAAGACGTAAGCTGATGTTGAAGTAAATTCGTGGTCATCCTAAAAAAAAGAACAAGAAGAAAAAATATTCTTAATAAATGTGAAGATGTGAAACAGTAGTAAGGTGCATGTATAAGGATGTGCTAACTTTTTATATTAATTCAGTTTCTTCTTACTGGACCCATCCTTTTCAAATTACTGTTCTCTGTATGCTGTTCAGAAATCTCACTTTTCCCATTGATGAAAATGTCCTGACTTGTTACATTCATTCTTCTGTTATTTCTTTTTTCTTTTTTTTTTTTTTTAACTGTAATTTTATTCCAGACAACTCTGCTTAAGTTAAAACCAAATGCTCTAAACCAGTTTGGTACCTTTGGCCACACCTCAGCAGAAATTAATATGGTCTAACTCCAGGCCAGGGAATAGCTCTGGTTCCAGCTTTTGTGGAGAAAGTTGGAAAGAATGAAGAAACAAACATTCAAATACAGTTTTAAACAAGTAAGGGATGGACAGATATTATGCTGATGGCGAACAATAGTATCCCTTGCCAGAGAAACACTGAGAACAAGCACTCTGCTGAATTGTATTGACAGGATTACTGGACCAGATTAATGTTTCTTCCATTGAAAGGATTCATTCTTACCCTTCATTTTGTTACCTGATACCTTTGCAACCTCAGCCCCGGACAAAATAAAATCAGACTGTGTCCTTTTCTGGCTTATGCATTCCCATTAAGACTGAAGATTGCATGCCTGGGACTTGGCAATAGTAGCATCCAGCAAGAGGAGGAGTATTAAATTTATTACGTGTGTCAATAAAGTCAGCAAGAAGGACTTGGAACACACACATGGAGCTAAACTGCTGAGTAAGGGAGAGTGACTTTTCCAATTATAACAACACATTAAGACACAGGTCAGAGGTCAAAATATTAAAAAGCAGTTAACAGGTCTCTTGAGAAGTACTGGTAATACACAGCAGCTCTGCATACTTGTAGACAATGTAAAAAGCCACAGTATTATCCCTCCTAACCAAATCCTTGTGTGCAGAGCTCTGTTAGTGAAAGCTGCTCAGCCACAACGGCTGAGTTCTGCTATCAGCACTGTGGTGCCCTCCAGCACCCAAAGGTGCAAGGAGATTGCTGGAGGCTGCAACAAAAGCTGTCAGCTAGAGAAAAAGTTAATGCTGATGTCACCTCTTAACACAGGTAAAAGCCCTTTCTCATGACTGGCCTTGCTTTTCTTTGTTACCCCAACAGCCTGAAGAAGAAATGCTTTGGTCTTGATAATCTCAAATCCAATTTCAAGCATGCTGAGCATGTCCAGTTAGAGCTAGACGTTTTCTAAAGAGCTCATCTCCCATTAATTAATTAAAACTGAACATCTCTTGTGGCTCTCGTGCCATTCATTACTCTCTTTTGCCTTAGAGGCAGTGGGTCTGAGCGTCATTGGGAAACACAGCATGTGTCCTTCACAACCGTGAAGGTTCTTACCAAAGAACCGTGAATGGTTCTTACCAAATATATTTTCCATTGTGGATGGTCTAAGTAATGGGGCAGTCAGAAGCATCCCAGGCACTGCGAATGACCTGCTCTTTGTGGGTGCACACTCAGCTGGGATCAGGTATCCCACCTGGGGATGAGCCATAGCTTCTCTGCCCTTTCTCGTTTTAAGATTTTGACATCTGCCTTGTGGGGCGTATGCCAATGGACCAAGGTCAGTGTGGAAGCCTGAGCTTCTTACCAGCTTATCTGATCTGCTGTACACACAGGGGAAGGCAGAATTCAAACTTTCTTTGTTGTGCTCTGAAGTTATTTGAGCAGGAGCTTAATTTTAGTCAGATTGAACATTTACTGAATTTGAGGTCACTACTACACTGTATCCATGCTTGACCTGCAGTTTGGTACACATGTGATGTGTCAATCTTCCTAGCTACTCTCTGATTTAGGGCAGAACCTAAATCCCTGTTAAACCATGTTTGCTTGCTTGGTATTATGTTATAACTACTTCTAAGCCACTGAAGAAGAGGTTCTAGTTTGTAAACTCCACAACTGCTGTGGTTTTGTTACAACAACTTCATGCCCTGAATTTAATTATATTGGGAAATAAAGGTCTGTTCCAGAGCCCACCCGAAAGACTGGTGGTCTTCCCAGCAGCCTGATCAGGCAACGTGGAGGGAATTCAGAAACTACTTCTGACCAAAATAATATGCTCTGCATGCTCCATGCCAAACAAACAAATGCTGAGTGTGGTGATTTTCACAGTCAGTACTCTCCATCATCTATATGATAACTTGCTAGATGCAATTAGATCAAAGGTTTCCTTTCTGTCCCAAAGCAGAAGACATTCTACAGTGAAATTATGACAGTTGTTTCTGCTCAGCAGAGTGGTGCCCGGCTCTGTTTGAGATAGAGCTCTGTCCGTTGGAAGGAAAATCTCAGTCACTCTGTGGCTATGTCATCCATGTTCTGGGTGGAAGCTGTTTTGATGGGTAACATCTGTTATTTTCACTGAAATCTCAAAAACCTGTCTACATGTTTTGGTGTTTTTTTTTTCTTCCTTAGTATAGGATGTGAGGGAGGGAAAAATAACTAAACTGACCTTTCAGTTGACTGAGATGCAGTGTAAAAAGACTCAGAGAAATGAATATCCTTACAATTATGCATAGTAAGGCATTCTTACTCAGTTTTTCTCATGTAAAGAAAACCAAGAAAAACAGAGCTATTATGATTTTACCCACCTACAGACAAAGCCTGAGAAGATCCTATTTCTCAGACCTTTGTCAGATTTTCAGTCTATCTAGTGGGAATTCTTTTCTTCCCCTAAAAGATAAATACGTTAAGCAGTCTCAAAGGACAACAGCTTCTCATCTGAGAAAACAAATGCTGTCACTCTCTCTCATACTCCACTCTCCTTTTCCTTTTCCCCTCAATTTTTAGACCTATTCCTCTGGCCATGGGAATACATATTCCCCTTTGCCATTCATCTCTCTTCTCTTGGGATCATAGACCACTTGGAGACAACCTATGCTGAGACAAAAATTGCATGTTGGGCGAATCAATACAAACAAAACCCATTTTTGTATTTGATTTTAAATAAAATACAGTAGAAAACATAGGAGGAGAGAGACTTTCAGTTATTTAACTAAAGAAGTAAGCCACTGATAATGAAAAAATATTTAAATTGATCATTACAACCTCTTGAATTTGCCAACAAATTCGCATTTGGCCCTGAACTCCTCTACAACACCAAAGGAAAGGAAAAATGAGGGATTACATTTCAAAATAACCTTGAAAATGACAAAGAATCATATTATAAAAACAAATTTCTGCCCACAGATTTCATGCAGCAGGTGGTCAGTTTCTTCAACCCCCTCCCCACAGGAGCTGGTGCTGGCTTTAAACTCTGCTGTTAGTTCCAGAAACTGTTCAGCAGTCCTTTACACATATGCATTCCCATCTTTTGGGCTTGTACCTCTTTGCTTTCTGATGATGGTTGTCAGGGATGGATCATGAGTCCTGTGCTGTTGTTTTGGGGCCGTGTGATCAGCACATGCTGTTGTGGTGGCTGCAGGTAATCCACCCCCCACTTATGGGGGAAAAGAAAGCTGGTGGGAGCCAGTACTGATTGAAAGGCATCCTGATGGAATAATGCAGCCCCAGCATGTCTCATCCTCCAGAGGTGCAGCTGGAAAATTATTTTATCTTGTGAAGGATCTAGGGCTCCTGCAACCATTTATCATTCATACCTTCAGGCTTTTGTGCATATGGAGATGTTGGAGTATGACAGATAAAGTCAGAAATTTTGGTCAGCTTGCTTGTTTCTGTGCGCAATATGAAATGCCTCCTTCAGCTCACTTGCAATCTGACAAGCTGGCCATCTACAAAAACAGGCACTGGGGCACCGTCATAAAAACGTGAAAGTTTCTGTTGTAACCAGCTGTGTCACAAAGTGGGGGCAGCAAGTTACCCTTGACTGCTCTGCTGCTGTAGCCACATAAGCATTACAGCGGGGATTGCTAACACTCCTGACCCCATGCAGAACCACACACCAAAACCTTCATCAGGTTGATAGCCACAGCATGTTCACCACAGACCTTAGAAAGACAGACAGACCAGGACCTCTAGGAGCTCACAGCCAGGAGATATTCAGGGATCTTCCATCTCACTATACATTAGGCTGAGTTCACAACTGTGGCCCAAAGGATCCCATTGTTTTGGGGATAAAAAGACCTGTGGATGCACGTTTCTGCCCATTTCCATGGGGTCACACAACATACATATATTGTGGCAGCCATTCTTGAATTTCTTGAGGCTTCAGACATAGAGTTTGGCCAGCTCTGCACAATGCTCAATTCTTTGATGCCTTCCCAAAACATTTATGTCTCCAAATAATGCTTGCTAGGAAAAAAGTTAATAAAAAAAATACTCTAACAATGAAAATAGCATATGATTCTGACAGATATACGAAATATTACAACATATATATACAAACGTTACATGTTTCCTAACTTCCTTTGCCATCTTTTTCATACCCTCAACTCATTTATGTGTCTCCTTCCCAGCTTTTTAAAGAAGAAAACTGAAAGAATAGAAGTTCCAGCGCTCAGCAGCATTGTGCAATGTGAATCTGAGGGACTGGAACATTTCGATCCAGTACATGGGCTTCTGCAATTTGAACTAAGGGAGAAACTGAGTTTGTGGGTAATTTAACGTAATTGCAGGGAATATCCCTTTACAGTCAGATACTGAAACATCTGTAGTGAAAAAAGATTTCTTGGCCGCCAGCTACCAATATGTTACTGAGATGTCCAAACTGAATGTTTTTGAGTGGATTGTTTTTTAAAAAGTCATCTGTAAGGTGACGAATATCCACTCAGCAACAGTTTCAGCTTGGAGATCTAAAGAACTACCGGCTGATAAGAAGTGAAATCAGAATGTTACAGCAAAAATTGCTGAGCAAGAGTAGAGATAGGCAGAACTACCTGGTCAGAAAATACAAACCAAAAACATTTCCAGATTCAGGATTATGTCCCAAGGATGCCGCTTCATGCAAAATCTCAATTTCAACATCTCAGTTTTTCCTCTTGATCTTTATCACTTCTATTCTTTTGAATTCTTTGATTTTCATTGCAACATATCTAAAACCGGATTCTAGACCTGTTGCTGGTGAGGTTGGGTCATAGTCAGAACTCTTGGTAGTTGCCTTACTTAGGTGTTGCAACTACCATAGTTTATGAGTTCAAGAGAATGAGATATGACTGAGAAGGTGCTAATGATGCACAGAAGACACATATCTAACTTGTCATTTATTCTATTTGGAGAGCCAGAAAATTGCAGCCTGGGTAGTAGGCCTCAGGTATTATTCTCCAAGTCTTTGGCTGTGCTTGCATGGTCTACTGTAGACAAAGCTGATTCCTCCTTGCCGCCTTATAAGCCAGCAAGATCATGGTGTGATCTAGAAGAAAATCTATGCATGAGGATTTTAGGCAACCAGCTGTATTCCTACCATCCTCTCTTTGTCCATGGGGTGCTGGTTTGTGCTTGGAAAATAGGAGTTTTCCTCTGCATAATTCCTTCCTGATGTCAGCTATCTTTTAACTGACTCCTGCAGTTGCATTGCAAAATATGCTGGGTTGTAGGCTCATCAATACTTTGCCAGTTTACCCTCTAAGTACACTAGCTGTTACAGACAAACCTACCATATTGCTTTTGCTTTTACTAGACAAGGTTAGTAGTGAAAATTAGGTTAATCTAGTAAAACGTTAAGCAATTGATTACAGAACAGGATATAGAGTTACAAAGAATCATAGAATCACAGAATCCCTACAGTTGGAAGGGACCTTTAAAGGCCATTTAGTCCAACTCCCCTGTAATGATCAGGGACACCTACAGCTAGATCAGGGTGCTCAGAGCCCCATCCAGCCTGACCTTGAGTGTCTCCAGGGATGGGGCATCCACCATCTCTCTGGGTAACCTGTGCCAGTGCTTTACCACCCTTACTTCAAAAAACTTTTCCCTTAAATCCAACCTAAATCCCCTCAGTTTGAAACCAGAACTAAACCAAAAAAACACGATGCCAAGCGTCTTCAAATTTTCCTTTAGCTTTTTCTTTCAGCATCGATCTTACACACTCTCCTGACCAGAAGGTTGGGGAACCAATTTAGAAGACATTTCCCTACTAGCACAACCTTGTTCAGAGTTCTAAAATGTCTGCTGGAGACTGTTAATTATCTGCACTCTGGTGACTAAAAATGTATCTGAGAATATGAATTGCCTGCTCTATTATTTTTTTATACTTTACCTTGCACAGCTAGGCTAATATCAGGCTTAATCCACCTCCTTTCTCAAAAATATTCAACTTACAGTGACGTCCATATAGACCACATGATGCGACCTCTAAAAAACATGCCCCAAACTTAAATTTTAACATAATTTGAGAGTGAACAACACCTGACCTTTGGGAAACTTTTACCAGAATGGTGAGCCATGCTTGTTTTGTGATAACTAACTCTCCAGGTATTGAGGTCTAATACTGAAAATGGTGTACTGCAAGCAAGCGAAAAGAGCAAATGGAATCTGCACAAACCAATTTGCTGTTTTCACTTACGCTTCAGAGCTCTGAATGTCATCTTGGGTGGAAAATGTCTTAGCAGTTTTCTCTAGCCATCTGAAACCATTCTAATGTATTGAAAAATGGCAGTGACATTTCCCCAAGATATTTTTATGTACAGTACTTGGTCAAACCTATGTTAGAGGAGAAAAAAGAGCTCTGATTATAAACAACTGAAACAGTGTCCTCAGTATAAATGCTCTTTTGATCCTCTTGATACATAGTTTTTCTAGGAGAATCCTCAAAAAATGTTGTATATTTAATTCAGAAACAGAATCCTGAAGTAATCTAACATTCTCCTCTCTTTCCTTCCTCTCTCCTCATCTTTGCTCTCCTTCCCCTCATCAAATATACAGAACAGAGCAGCCACAATCCATTCAATCCATTCAATTGCCACTCTTTGGCCAGACTGAGCGGAGCCTCCAAGTACAGCTCTTCAACATCAGCAAAAGCATTTGGACTGGCAGGTAAGGAGCCTAATAACTTTTTGGAAGAATATTTCCTCTCTGCCCATGGTGGTGACTGTGTTGCAAACAAGTTAGTGCTCTTCAGGTCAGTCATAAATTTTAGGTGCATGTAGAAACTGAGCAACAGCTCCAAACCTGCCCTGGAATAGCTGTTTCCACATATGCCAGATTTTATGTCCTATAGGCATGCATCTCTTACAGCAAGATGACCTCACAGCTCCACTGGCATCAGAAACGAATTATGTCATTTCTGAGGCAGAAATGATTTACAAAGAATCTTGACCAGCTCTCTAAGAATTACTGTAACTACTTCTCAGGTGATGTAAGCTAATACATTTCTTGCTGAATTAGGCTACAATCCCAGTGCCTTTTTCTGTGCATGTATTCTAAGGCAATAAAGGAATCATTTCTACTGCTGAAAACAGTCTTAAAGAATTATCTTCCCAGCGATATTTTATTTTGGACTGGAACCAAGTAGGTGTTACCATTATTTGTGCATTTCTCACATAAAACCAGTGATAGGCCTTGGCTTTTACTGAACAAGCCAGAGGATTTATTATATAGCCAGGAAAGCTTGTGATCTAAAACCACTGGTGCTTCTCATGGACATACAATTCTTCCTGTGTGTTTATGAGTTCCACTCCATAAAAGGCAAAAAAAAAAAAACAACAAAAAAAAACAGGTGTGAGAGGAGTGGGATGATGACAAGGCTGCTGTATTTCACTTCAGAGAGTGAATTACTGTCTTGATGCTTTAATAGTATTTGCATACACATTCTTGATGCACTGTATTGAGGTAGCGTTGGCTTAGCTCTCAAATCCTTACATGGACTAAGAGCAGACAATGTCCAATGTGCATGGGATTTTGCAGCAAACTGTCATTCATTTTTCATCTTCCAGCTTCTTTGTAGATTTGAGATAGTCTCTTGACCACCCTCAAGTGACCATGCCTCAATTCTCCAGTCTGTTAGATGAGTACAGCAATGCTCATATACTTAGAAATGTATTTGGAGGTACCTGGGGGAGAGGGGAGAAATGGGCACGTATGTTTTTACTGCTATTATCTATATTAATTTATACATTTAATATCCTGGCACGCTAATGTCCGTAGTGTAAAGTGATTGTGGATACAAACTGAGGTCAGCATCCATCCACATGGGTAAAAAATCAGTCCCTCAGGGATCAATTCTTTTTTCCTTCGGGGATGTGCCTGATGACTGCTGTTTATTCAGATGAGCAACTTCACTAACAAGATTGGGAGCATGAGCTGGATTTTATCCTAGCCAGCATGTCTTCAAGAGAATTGCTAAAGTGATTGTAAGAAAGCACTGGAAACAAGATTCCTGAAAGTAATTCCCAGCTGTCATGTTGAATTATAGAGAGACATAGAGCTGCTAAGTTTTCCATGTCTCTGCTTAATCCTCTGTAAAGTGAGTAAAGTAAAACACATCTCAGAAGGATGTAGTTGATATTGAGAAAGATTTTTTGTCTCTTTGGAAGATGTGAGCTGTCTAGTTCACAGTTTTTGCTGTGATGAAGCAATTCTCTCTCCTGCATAAAACAGCAAAATCCTGTAATTCCGTGCTTCACTACTGATGACTGACAGCTCACTGCAAATTCATAATTATAGTCAAAACCCACATCCATTTCTTCATAATAAGTGTTTGGAATTGTGTAATTGTGATGTAAGAATAAAATGTTTAGACCACTTCTTTAATTTCTGTAAGGAGGAATAAGGGAATAGCATGAGACAGTCCTCAAATTTCAAGTAAGCACCATCAAAAAATAAATGTGTGTTTTGCTTTCCTACATGTTACACATTTTCCAGGTTATGTTTGAAATACATATTCATTTGGCATGTAGCGTATTTGTTATTTTCTGGTTTTCTTCCAAGACATTTTACCATTATCCTGCCAGGACTGTATGTTGTCTGACCACTTCCCCATTGCAATTAAGGATTGAAACCACTTGCTTACGCACAACGGAGACCATCATACCTAACCCCAAAGGAGGCCAGAAACTCCTAGCACACTGCATTTCCCAGACCAACCAGGAGGCCTGGGGCACAGAAGGACAGTGTGCTATTTGCAACAAGGGCTGGCACACTGACAATCCACATGAGTGGAGCACTTCAAAATAAGGGGGAAAAAAAGGATGAGGGGATTTAATGTGTCTTATGGAGAGGTCCTGCCTGAACGTTCATAATGAAAAGAGACAGAGTACTTTCAAATCAGTTGTTAAAAATGCAGTACCAAAGAGACAGTCTCAAGAGAAGATATTTAACTGGAAGCTTTTCTTCAAATCACACAACGTATATTTAGCAGTGAGAGTGCTGAATCACAGGGTTGATCTGAACAGACATCAGGCATGAAGCTTGCACACACGACACAGCCTTCCTCAGGGATTTCAGCCTGGCCGTCTCGCCCCAGCTCCGCTTTTCCTCCCATCTCTCCCCAGAGCCAAGCCAAAGAGGAGGAGTGGAGACGATGCCTTGGGGTGCCAGAGCTGGGGAGTGAAGGAAGAGGAGACACTCTCAGTTTGCAAACGGAAATATTTCATTGGCTTCAGTGTTTTGAATCAGGCCTGTCATACTTAACAAACTTAAAAGTGAACTGCTTGCACTACAGTAAGATTCAGAGTCCTACAATAAGGAAGATTTAAGTGATTATTGACTCTGCTCTAAAATTTTGATGTGTGTGTGTACATATCAGCCATCTGAACTCATTTTTAGCTTCTCATAAGACAAATCTTGTCATATTACAGACCTGCAGCAGATGTGTGTGTGAATCTGGTAACTCACACTGAAAACAATCTTTGCAGCCATTTGTTACATCTCCTCTTCAAGGCTGTCATTTAAGGACTTGAAAATGAGAATTGGTTTGGATCTCTGGAGTATACAAAACACCCAAGCAGAATCAAATTGTATTGGGTATCTAAGTCCACGTGGCAACATTTTGAAAATGCTGCTCTCCAGTGATAGCGTGAGGAGATGGCGTTTTCTTAGGATGAGGAAATGTTGGGAGAGGAAGAAGCCCTTCAAATCACTGGCACAGACACGCATGCATACGTACACAGCCCTTATGTGTGGAGGGGGCTCTGTCTATGTGCATATTTAGTTTGAAAGTGCTTCTGTCAGAAGGATCCGATTTAATAGTTAAAAGGAAGAAATGACTAGGTTATGGTTTTTCTTCCCCTCTAAACTTTCGTATTAGTCTGAAGTGAGCCACAGTTTGAAAATAAGAAGCTGTTCGCATTTATTGTGTTCTGGAGCCATTAATTACAGCGTGTCCCATTTCTGTTTATTTGTCTTAGTTCTTGGTGTTGAAAGACTGACCCTTACGGACATAAAAAAGATTATCTAGCTTCGTCTGTCTCACCATCCTCTGTGGCTCAAGTCCTTGCGGTAGGGCACTTCCCCAGACTACAAGACACAGCCAGATGTAGCAACTGGATATCAGGCTGTGACAGAGCACTCATTTCAGATGTCAGCCTTCACACCTCATAAAACAGAGAGCACATTACAACGTATGCTAAATTCTAGAGCAAATAATAGCAAACATCTATGCGGATGTGTTGAAGATTTGAATAATCTGGCAGACAGTGTTTGGAAATATTCTCTAAATTTCCTCTGTCCCTGCCCTGAGACTGTGGTAAGTAGCACAGAGACCAGCTGTCCAGCCTTGTTTTTCTAAGCCATTGACTAAACAGTGAGTTCATGTTCAAGATAACTGTGGGGAACCAGTTCATGAACTTCTTGAACTCTGCTGTCCATAAATGTGGTGATGGGATTGAAAAACTGCCATTTAATTAATGGTGAGTCTTGTAACTAGAAGCAAACCTTGGACAAGAGTGTTTTTTTTCATCAGAAGATGTCTGGAGAGCAAAAATAAGTAAAAGAACTAGGCTGGCTAAGCTGTTGCCTTTTTCTCAGGCAAAGACATTGCTCTGTAAAAGAGCAAGATAAAACCATCAACTGCACACACAGTCCAAGGACTCGCAGTGCATCTTGGCTCCATTGCCAGCATATTTGCACGAAGCAGAATTCTGCCTGTCCTCTTTTCCAGACTCCATTCCTAATTTTCAAAATGTTGAACCTGAAAGTCTTGCCACGAATGTTGTCTCTTACTGCCACAGTTTGTAACCTCCCCTTTTCTTTGTGGGATTCAGTTCTGTGCTATTTACAAGCAGAATATGGGATGATCTTTGAGGAAAAAAAAATACAAGAGCTTGAAGTTGCAAACTTGTGTTGCAGTTTCTGCCTCTAAACCTCTCTATTCATGTTGATAATGATGGATAGATTTTGACCCTTTGTTCAGTGCAAACTCTTTCCTCCTATTCTTTTAGAAACTGCATAAAGCATAGCCTTGTTGCACAGATGCACACTCTGCTCCCCTAAGATAGAAATTACGTCTATGCTTTGGGGTACATGCACCTTGCATAAGCAGAGAAGCATCTTCCCCTCAGGATCAGAAAGTCTTTGACATCCATAAGCAGAGGTCAACACAATGGAAGGTCTGGAATAGACAACCTAGCAGAGATAGACCCCCGGTATTGTATGACTGTTTTGAAATAAAATACTTCAATAGTCCCTTTTGCAAGTGAAGTAAAGTCTATCTAGTGAGGTTTCTAGAGAGGTTCACTGCCCACTTGACTCTGGTAGGTTATTCCAGAATATCTCTCTTTAAAATCTTTCTTCTGATTTCCTGCTTAAATATATTCCATTTGTTTATCTGTAACTTCCTAGGTTAAATGAGCTCTTTTCCCTTTCTTGCATCCCTGATGCATGTTTGGCCAGCAATTATACCCCTTCAGCCTCAGTTCTAAGAGGCCAAGCAAGCCATGACTTTTCTTTATTTTTCCTTTTCCCATCTCCTTTCAGACAGAAATCTCTCAATTTCTCTGGTACTCTAGTAGCCTTTCACTGTACTACTTCTAGTTTGAAATTATTTTTCTTAGATGTTGGACAGAGTGTGAGATCTCCCTGGAGCCATAACTCCTCTCTCTCTAGCAGTGTGGCACCTTCTGCCTGTTGCAGTGCCAGTGAGGGGATCAGCTTCCTGACATCAGCTCTTCCCAGCCCACTGCACAGCCAGGGGCCATGGAGGTGCCATCGGACTGGACCTGTCCCATCTGTGGGCACAGCTGGGACAAAATGTTGCCTGCGTGACCCCCTGTCTCCACCAGCTCTGCTATGACTCTGCGCTCTGGTGGGCAAAGAAGAAGCTGAGTTATGCCATATGATAAAGATCATCCAGTACTTGGTGAGAGTGGATGATGATTACCTCAAGTGTGCAGTCCTGCAGCCTGCAAGACACTCAAGTTATGGCCTGCAGGATGAACAGGGGCCTGCAGAGCCGGTGCTTGTGGCTCCTGATCACAACTTCCCACCTGAGGTCTGGGCTGCCTTTTTCCAGCAGCATCCAAGAGACCTTGGACTCCTGCTCCGCTGGCTCCACCAAGAGATAGAGAGGATCTCTGACAACGAGTGGTGGGATATCTTTCCCAGACAGAACATCATCGTGGGCTTCCTCTGCATGCATGTGCTCGATGAGGCCGTCTTCTTGCAGGAGCCACAGCTACATCTCAGAAACCACAAGGAACGCATCATGAGGGGGATCATCAACATTGCTGCAGCCCTGTATGGCCCAGAACTCTGCCAGCAGCAGGATCACCGTGATGCCCGTGTGGCGGAAGGGTGGGAGGACAGCCCTGCAGCTACACCTGGCCTTGCCACCTCCCATCAGGGGATTCCTGCCTACAGCCTGGAGTTTTTTTGGCCCATTTTGTGGCCCTCTGCTGGACTCTTTCTAGAAGATCTCTGTCTTTCTTGACCTGAAGAGCCCAGAACATGACACAGCATTCCAGATGTGGCCTCACCAGGGCAGAGTAGAGGGGGAGGATCACCTCCCTTGACTTGCTGGCCATGCTCTTTTTGATGGACCCGAGGATACCGTTGGCCTTCTTGGCCACCAGGGCACACTGTTGGCTCATGACCAACCTACTGTCCACCAGGACCCTTAGGTCCTTCTTCGCAGAGCTCCTCTCCAGCAGGTCAGCTCCTAACCTGTACTGATACATACAGTTATTCCTCCACAGGTGTAGGACACTACACTTGCCCTTGTTGAACCTCATTAAGTTCCCCTCCACACAACTCTCCAGCCCATCCAGGTCTTGCTGAATGGCAGCAGTATTCTGGTGTGTCAGCCACTCCTCCCAGCTTTGTATCATCAGCAAACTTGCTGAGGGTGCATTCTATCCCTTCGTCTGGGTCACTGATGATAATGTTGAATAAGACTGGGTCCACTACCAACCCGTAGGGAACACCGCTAGTTAAAGGCCTCCAACTAGACTGCGTCACTGATCACAACACTCTGAGCTCTGCCAGTCAGCCAGTTCTCAATCCACCTCACCTCCTTGACCTCCCTCACCAGATTTAGTTCCAAGTGGGCCTTAGCCTTCCTCATCGCATCCCTACATGCCCTAACAAAGTTTTTACATTCCTCCCATGTGGCCAGACCCCTCTTCCATATTCTGTAGACCTTCTTCTTCCGTTCGAGTTTTTCCATGAGGTCCTTGCTCATTCATGTGGGTCTCCTGCCACCTTTGCCTGATTTCTTACTTTTAGGGATGCACTGATCTTGAGCTTGAAAGAAGTGGTGGTTGAATGTCAACCAACTCTCTTGGGGCCCCTTATCTCCCAATGCTCTAACCCATGGGATACCTCCAAGTAGGTCCTTGAAAATGTCAGTGTTGGCTCTCCTGAAGTACAGGGTTGCAATCCTACATATTACCTTGTTTCTTCCATGCAAGATCCTGAACTCCACTATCTCACTGGCTGTCACTGCAGCCAAGGCTGCCCCCAACCTTCTCATTCCCATCCAGTGCTTCTTTGTAAGAACAAGGTTCAGAAGCACACATCTCTTTGGCTCCTCTAGCCCCTGCATTAGAAAGTTATTTTCCACACACTGCAGGAACCTCCTGGAGTCTTACCCAACTTCACCAACTCAGTGATAACTGCCTTTGAGTAAATAAAGGAAATGCAAACATTTCAAGCTATAATTAACACAAAGTTCCCAAACAGCAAAGAATAGATGCTCTTAGATAGATAGATATAGATTCCAAGCAACATGGACCCATTCAGGTGGGGTGAGGTAAATGGCAGAATAGCATGACAATTGTGCTGCTCCCCAGGGAAGTGGAACATGCTGCTGTGCCTTTCTTTAGAGGCAGAATTGCATCCATACGCTCGTCTCATGCTTTAACCACTGAAATACATGGATAAAAGAGGACGTGAGAGATGATGACAGATGCCCCAGAGAAACAGATAATATCTCTGAGGCAGATTATATTTTATATTGGAACACTTATACCCATAAACACACAAATATTATCTTTCTCCCTTTTCCCTTCCTCTTCCAAATTCTTATTACTGCCACACAAACTGGGAGAGCCCATTTCTCAGCCAGCACACAGACATGTGGTTAGGATTTCTTCCTGGGGATCCTGGAATATGTGTGGGCTTGAATCCTGCTGGCAAAGAGGAATGTGAAGGCAAATCTCCCACATCCTGTGGAATGCTCTAGTCCATGACCCAACAGATAAAACTAAGTGCCTGTGGGAGTGCCCAGCATCTCCTTCCAATGGTTGTTCCCTGCCAAATCCAGTCCAGTGCTCTGAGAGCACCTACAGACATGGCTGGTGCCAGTGAGACAGGCAGAAAGAAAGTAGTTTGTGAAATCTGATGAGACTAGACGAAAGTACTGTAAAAACTGAGAAGTGGGAAGAGTAGGGGCAGAGACTACTCTCTTCTCCTCCCTCCATATGCCCTAGGAACACCATGTCCCCTTTGTAATACGAAGATGTATCTACACCAAGTAGACAGTTAGTTTATTTCAATCAATTTCCTTTCAAATCCCACTTTATACTTAGTACTAACAACGGCACATAACTATTTAAGAAGAAGCTTCCAAATTGTGTTGACCTCCAGTGGTTCAATCTTGCTTGGGTCCCATGGTTCTTCAGCCACTCCTTCGTGTTTCCAGGTGTCCTCTGTTCCCAATGCTATCTGAGGGATCTTTGCTACACCACCTGGTACTGTGTGTCCCTCTTGTGAGCAACAAGCACTGATAGGTCCCTGACAGCTTCTGACTCATACTCCCCGTTGTAATCAGTTGCATTGTATCTTTTCTTTTTGTGTCACATCCACTTGCCTGTGTCCCCATTCAAGACTTCACTCCCACCAAAGCTCCATCACATGTCCACACAATATCACAATCCTCAGGCATTTTCAGGCACAGCCTTAAACACAGAAAACACCACCACTGGCTTAGGACAGCTCTGAGCCACAAGTTGCTCGAATGTACTGGGAAGTCTAATTACATGCTTGCCCTGCTCTTCTATTTTTTTCCTGGGCATATGCTATTGGCCACTGTTACTTCTGAAATCAGAACATTATCCTCTTGTCTTAGTTGGGTTTACTCACTATTGATTTTGCGGCAATTGGTTTCTTGGGCAGCGTGAGAGCCTGGATATTGAATGAGAATGCAAGTATTCTTCTCTTCTTCTCCCTGTCACCATGGATGGTGAAATGTAGGTGGTACTAGGACATGATCCTGAGTTGTTGGTTTCTTTCTTTCTTTCTTTCTTTTTTTTTTTTTTCCTGGATCCCATTTTTCCAGCCAGTTCAAGAGTTTCAGTCCATGAAATTCCTGCACGGTGGCTGGAACTCCAGACTCAGTTAACAAAGTGGAGTGCAGTCCCCAGGGAACTGCAGTCTGGTTTCCAGACTTGGGCTAGCCCCGTGGCTTTCCACAGCTGGACATCGCAGCTCCTGTTCCGTAGCAGCTGCCACTCACACAGACAACTGTGAGCTCAATGGATTTTCATCTGATGCAGTGCTACTGCTCTCATCCTCCTGTGTGGGATAACTGACCTCTGCACAAATGTTATCAACAAATGATTTGTTCTCAATTGCATGTATCTTAACTAAATCTGAACCGATTACGATAACACCAGCAACAGGTTCCTGGGCATCAAAGCGATTCCAACATTTCTGGGCAGTACTGAAAGCAATAGCCATGTAACTGTTGCTCAGAAGACAGTCATCATTGAAAGTTTTATTTAAAGTTATACAGCTCCTGACTGGATTATTAATTGAAATTATACAGTTTGGGCAGATGGTCTTAACAAAAACTTAGGGCTACGTGCATTTCATCATAGTCACAGAGAAGGAAAGGCTGCTCTGTGAAACAAGAACGTTCATCTAATTCTGACAACACAATTTAATTGAAAATACTCTTTCTGCAATGCTTTGATTTAATCTATTTTATTTTGTTTTATTTGGAAAAAGAACCTGAAACACTTAGAAATTATAGTTTGAACTAGAGTGACTTTATCCGACAAGGAGCTCTTCTGATCACATCACTTCAGTACCTGTCCTCCTGGGATGGATTATAACCCCGGGATGGACTCCCACCTGTCCTCTGACTCCACCTCGTGAGGCATCAGAGTCTCACAGCTCTACACATCACCTGCAACTCAGTCATGGACCTCTTCTAACTGAGAACATTTGGAACTTGGGCACTACATAGTGACGTGATATGATAGTCAAGTGACTCAAAAGGACTCTGTTCAGAAATGTTTCTTCATATCTGGCTTACATAAATATCCAGAAGGTTCCTTTTCTTCAAAAGAAGCCTTGAGATTATATAACCCCCTGTGTGAAGCCTGTACAATGCAGAAATAAATTGTGCAAATTAATATGAAGTGAATTCAAGCTTGCAGACTGGAGAAACCTGATCCCAAACCTATGAAAGTTCTGAAAATATATTCTTCAACTTCTCTGAGCTTTTTAACAGCCTCTGCAAACTCTAACTACCAACAAACACTGTTTTGTTTTGTTTCATTTTTACCTGATGTAGACAGACAGCAATTGTTCTCTTACTTATCTCCCTGTATTTTCCACAATACCCTACTGCTGACTTCATTTCTAGAATATTCCTCTAAATCCATTTCAAGTAATTTTTCCTGAACACAAAAAAAGTATATTTCATTACTATCTTGAGATTTTTTCCATAATCATATGAGAGTTTAACATACTATTTCTGCTGAGATTTCAAAATCAGCTTCACTGTTATGACCTTGTCAAATCTACTAGACTAGAAAGAAGTAAAACAGCAATTCACTGGGAAACTTAAATGACATTTTAATGTGTTTTTCCACTGTTTTCAAATATAACAATTATTTCCTGTTATATCAGTTGCTGTTTCCCAGCCTTTTCAGAAGACTGTTTTAAATAAAAGTATGTTTTCAGTGAGGCATTCTAGGCTATTCTCCATAGTTTGTCACCCTTCTGTTTACATTTATACACTTACCTGTAATCAGCACTGCATAGAAAAATAGCATAATCAAATCACAGAATCACAGAATGGCTTGGGTTGGAAGGGACCTTAAAGCCCATCCAGTTCCATCACCTCTGCCTTGGGCAGGGTTGCCACCCACCAGATCAGGCTGCTCAGGGCCCCACGTGACATGTAGAGAAGTGAAAAAAAAATGGTTACTCAATTTCATGACAATTTCTGAGGCTGCAGAATTTCATTTCCTCCTAACATGTAGGTAAAGTACCGTTCCAAATATTTTAAGCAATTGCATCCAAATTTACATATTCATACTCAGGAAATCAGATTTTCAGTACGTGATTTCCCTTATATCCCCCAAAGAGTCTGTCCTGTTCCTTGGAAACCTTACTGTCCAAAGCATGCTCAAACAGATACATCTCAATGAAACATTTGTGCAAGGTCCAAAGCCTTTTGCTGATGAAACATTTTGCCAGCAATACTCCAACCAGTAGAGAAGAATGTGGTGAACATAATCACACAGAATAAAATCTAACTGGCAAAAGAGTATGACATTTGTTTAACAACGCCTGCTAAAAAAACTATGTAGTTGGAGGGACGCACTTGCTGATTTACTGAAATGGAATATTTCAGCTACAGAGTTTCTCTTGAGTTAGTAAATGTTGCCTTATTGGAAGTGTATGTTGGGAGAAGAACTTTTAGTGGCTCTCCTTATTTTGAAGAAGAACAAACTAAAATAAAACATGGTATTTTTTCTTTGTTTTACTTTGACCTGCAAGCTTGACGCTCTTTGACATTTTCAGATTTTTCAAGACTTTCAACTTTGCAATGAGAACCTACTTTCAACACAGCCTTTTATGTAAACACTATACTTCCTGTTTTGCTTCAAAGCAAAATGATAAAGAAATTCTAACAGTTATGCAGTCTTATCACAACAGGTACTCATAATCAAATCTTCTGCAACACAAGTATTTTGCAGACAATAGCAGAGAGCTATTTTCTGTTCAGTGGCCAAGAGTTCCACATTATAGAGCCAGGGCTTTGCTCACAGGAGCTTTTCCTTATGTCATTATCCAAAGAAAGCAAAAATTTTTTCTTTTTTTTTTGGAATATCTTTCTTTAAGTCAATAGACACCGTTTGATAAAGCAGCTGTTAGGTAAAGCATACACACTTTCAAGTGGATGAACTACTCATTGGGTCTGAAACAGAGAGACTGTGAAGGTATTTGTAGTCAGTTGCTCTCAATTGCTCTTAATTGTGTTAATCAGCTGGACATTTTTGAGAACAGTGTTTACTGTTTTGGGAGTGGAGGGTGATGCTGGCTCTGCCAAGAGTTCCAGAGGTGACAGAAGCTAAATCATTAGAGAAAGTGGCAGGAAATTCCAACGAAGGTCACCAAGACTTGAGATATGGAGAAAATCACAGGTGTTTCTTGAATTCATCTAATACAATATCTCGTATCTGATAGCATTATACATTTTTGTTCTCTTTGATCTTTCAGGGTCTGGCCAGCAAGTTTAGAGATGGAGTAGCTGTTTTGGGGAGATCACTTTCCAGCTGGTGTCACTGTCCTTTCCTAATTAGGTAGTATCCAGTGGTTCTGTGGTTTCAGCCACAGAGCTTCCTGAGAGCACTGAATGCATCACACGACGCATCACAGGATGTGCATGTGCAGGATCTATGGATTTTGGTGGCTCTGGCACAGCAGGCATTTATCATGCGGGTTGTGGCAAGATTTGGATCTGATTTTCTGAAGTCATCTAGTTCAAGCCAGTGTATGCTGGTCTACCAGAAATTTGCTTTCAATGATGGGGCTAATGACGCTGAGTGTTGCTGGAAGGGAAAGAGGGGTGGTTCTAGGAAAAATCATTTGGAGGTATGATTTTCTTCAAATATAAGTTGCAGATTGTTAATATTTTCCAGTATATGTTTCTTGCATATTGTGGTACATGATAACCAGTGAGGGATTTTCTCTGTATTGTAGTAAGTTTGTACAAGGTTTAGGTGGCTTCTTCAAATATGCGATCCTAGAGGAGTGTCACTATTGGATGAACATCATCTGCAGTTTTCTGAGGGCGTGCTATGAATGTTCTCCTCAGAGCAAATGAGGTGATGTCTGTGGGCTGGTACTATATCACAGTTATTCTACTTTGTTTTGGATAGTTGATGGTTTGTGGAAGGAGGTGTGTTGGTCTGTGGATTTTCTGCATATGGTAGTTTGTAGGTTGCTATTTTTTATGTTGACCGTGGTGTCTAGAAAGTTGATGCTGATGTAAGAGTTTTCCAGAGATAGTTTGAAGGACAGTTCTGGCTGCTAAATTTGTGGTAGAAATCAATGAGGGAATCCAAGTTTTCAGTCCAGATGTCATCTATGTATCACAGCGTACCCTAGGAACCCACACTGTTTTTGGTGGGATGCTTACTTAAAGTCTTTTTCTAGAGGTGACTCATGAATAGCCTGATATCCTCGTGCTTGGACACAAGCACCTGGTTTCTTGCACGTGCATCTGTAGCTTGGTGAGGGTGAAATCATCGTGGATGAAGAAATAGATGACGTAAATACATATAAGATGACAGCTAGAAGGCTGGTATCACTGCAGGTCGCAATGCTTTCCTGGTGTAGTGTAGTTAGCAAAGATAACACAAAAGATGGTGCTGGTAACAAGACAGCTCATGACGCAGTGACCCGGGAGGAGTGCTTTTGGAGAAAGCTGCTTTCAAGTATAACATTGTGTTTAAAGATGGTGTCTGAAGATAGCTCATAGCTCCTCAGCGAAAGTCTCCTTGAGTGGCCTTCTGTAAGAACCTAGAAGACCACATGAAAGTCTTAAGTTGGTAAAAGAAGCCATTACATTTTCTTCCTTCTTCATTAGAAAGAGATCTGAAATCCAAGGTGAAAAGAACAGAGGCCCTTCTTGCCTTCTTTCTCATGTGAAAGAAATCAAGAAAAGCATCTATTATCATCACTGACGTTATCCTAACTTCTCCTTTATCAATTGCTTAGTAACTAATTGGCAACTGATCTTAAAATAATATAGACTCTTTAAAAACAAGTTGCATCTTCTAAAAGAATATTTCCCTGTTATTCATCTCCTTAAAAACAATAAAAAAAAAGTTAGTGTGGACCAACATAACATTCATCCAGCATGGGTTGTTTAGATGAGTACAATGTGAGATTATTTTCAAGGTTATTTTGCAGGGGATTGTGGCTAGCTTACCTTCCTTTTGTTTTTAGAAAAAGTTCTTTGAGACACACAGAGAAACATTTCCTCATGTGGTCCTACAGACCACAACGCTAGCGATGTTTCTGAGCATAAGTGTAAGCATTTAGAAAGAAGAGATAGAGGCAGCCATTCAAGGCTGGGGTATTGCTCCATGACTTCCTGGTGGGTGATGTTGGGAAACAGGTGCTGTCACCATCATTTCTCAGATGCGTCTCACTGTTGGTGAAGTAATTGCTGTTGCACTGTTTGGGTCCACTGTTAAATGATCTCAGCTTATTTTGATAGTAATTTGTCGCGCAGTGGTTTGGTGTATTTCAGACAGTTTTCTTTAATTTCTTGGAGCATATAATCATGTCTGCTTCAGTCAGCCTCTTTGGGAGGTGAAGTTTCTCACTTTCTTAGCTTATGCAGACCAAAACAGGATGTTCTGTCATGTAGCAAGAGCTGAAAAATAAACTGCTTTTTACAGTCCAAATGATCTACATGGATCTGTTTTATCCTCTCATGTTCATCAAAGCTTCGTCTGGATTTCAACTCACTTGCTTTTATGTGCAGACCATTTCCCCACTGAATTTTACAGGGCTGTAGATACGTGTGGGTTGCTCTGAAAGTAATGCTTCCCATTTATTTCCATGGAAACTGCAGCATACAAAGGGCACAATTTCCACAAAGTGGACTGGTCAGGTGCAAAAGATGGACCTATTGAAGAGATACCTGCATCTCCAAATGTGCAGACAAATGGATGAGAAAGAGCAGAGGAAGGACTGTATGGAAGCAGGAGAGACTACAGACAAATTCTAAATGAGCAAGTATGGGATCTGATAAGGACCCCCAGAGGGCCATGAGGAAGAACGTGCCTACAAAAGGTAGTGTGACTTCACCAGGAGGGAGTTTTGGTGTTGAGTGGGGAAGTTTTGGTGTTGACTGGGAAGCGTGGGCAGAGGCAGCTCTTTTCCAGGTGCTCAGAATAGCCCCTGTAGCAGGTGGGCTCCATGAGGGCAGCTGGGGAGACTTTAGTTCTGGTGTCGCTTGCAACCAACTGCCAGCAGAGCTTCCCGTCATTTCTTCACCACAGTCCTCTGAAAACACTTAAGACATCCTTGCCTGCTTTGGACAGCACAAGGCAATGCAGTTCGCCTTCATTTTAACCTGGCCCGGGTGGAGGGTGAGTTACAACACCATAGGAGTTGACAGCACTTCCCTAACAACATCAAACGGGGTGGCCTGGGTGGAGAGCGAGTTAAAACACTAAAGGAGTTGACAGCCCTTCTCTGCCCACCCCAAACAGGGGTGACCCTGAGGGCCCACCTACTGCTGCAAGATAGCCCTAGGCTGGGGTTTTGGCGAGGAAGGGAGAAGGTCCTCCTGGGACTGCTTGGAGTGGGCCTCG
Source organism: Penelope pileata (assembly GCA_013396635.1). Lineage (NCBI taxonomy): Eukaryota > Metazoa > Chordata > Aves > Galliformes > Cracidae > Penelope > Penelope pileata. The sequence goes on from WBMW01003898.1 coordinate 870,382, forward strand.
GGGGCTTTACTCCTAGCGGGGCTCTGTTCCCCGTGGGGGGAGGCGAGGAGCTCCGCTCGCCGAGGAAGCACAGCGCTGAGCGGCCCCACAGGCCGGGGCCGGGCTCGGGGCGGGAAGGAGGAGGGGTGGGTGGCGGTGCGCGTGGCGGCGGCGGGCGGGAGGAGGGCGAGTGACACCGCCCCGGGCTGATTGGCCGCCCAGTTTATAAGAGGCGCCCGGCCGGGGCGGCGGGGCTGTGTGCCGAGGCTGGGGAGCTCCGCGGAGCCGCGTGTGGAGCCGACGCAGCGGAGTGCCCGCGGCGCCATGCGGCGCGCCAGCCGAGACTACACCAAGTACCTGCGTGGCCCCGAGGAGCTGGGCGGCGGCGCCGGCCATGACAGCGCCCCGCCGCCACCGCCCGCCCCGCCGCTGCCGGCCCACCCGCAGCCGCCGCCCGCCTCCCGCTCCCTCCTGGCCGCCCTCGTCCTGCTGGGGCTGGGGCAGGTGGTCTGCAGCGTCGCGCTCTTCCTCTACTTCCGAGCGCAGGTAAGCGGCCTCCCTTCGAGGGTGCTGGCGTCGGGCGAAAGTGGTGATAGCGATAGTAGAAGAAAGGCGGTAACTTCGTCTAACTGTGAGGTTGGCCCTTGTTGGAGAGGGGGTCAGGCTGGAGGGCTCTGCGGTCCTGCGTTGTCTGGGTCGCTGGAGGTGCTCAGCCTGAGGTGTGGCACACAGAGGCGTGAGTTGGGGTGTGTGGCCAGGCGTGAGGGGTCCCCGGGCCAGGCAGCAGCTCCCTGCCTCACCCCCAGCCCGGAGGGCCTGTGGCTACGGGCGCTTCAGCTCCAGCTTTGGTTATGAGCGATCAGTTTTTGGTTAGAGAAAGGTTTCACGTGGCTGAGGTCTTTAGCTGTCATATGGGTTTCAACAGCATGGGAAACTTCTTGAAGGTGAGAAACAAGCAGAAAGACTCCACATGTGGGGGGGTGTGCCCCTCAGCCAGGGCTAAGGCCTCTAGGAGTGGGGTCTCCCGTGTGCTTGTATGTGAGCCCAGGCTGAGCCAGGCTGCAGCTCTGCCCAGCGGAGCCTCAGAGGGTGAGATGCTGCTGCAGGGCGAGGAGCAGCTGAGGTTAGGCCCTGACAGAGGAGAGGAGCTGCTGAGTGGTTAGGGTTTCAGAGAGGAGAGGAGTCCGCTTCTTGGAAACAGCTCAGCTGGCTGCCTGGATCCCCTTGCCCCATGAGGCCTCCCTGGAGGAAGTGGGGGGCTGTGGGATGTTTGCCTCTCGGGGCCGGGTTGTAGCAGCCTGCTTGGCTTCTCATCGGATGTTCGTAAGTTCTGTTGCCACAGGTCTGGTGGCCTTCGTAGAAGTCGTGCTTGTGGTGTTTGTGCTTTTCGTTTGAGGGCAGCGGGGAGTGGAAACCTGTTTCTTCCGCTTTACTTTCTAGGTAGGTGTGCTTGATCTTGGTGTGGTGAAGGCAGGCTGCTGGATTGCTTAACAGATTGCCCTCTGAAAATACATGTTGCACAAACAGATGAACAGCTCTCAAATGTACAGTAGCGGTGCTGATCATTTATTACGTGGACCAATTCGTATTTCCTTACCTGCAATGGTTTTGTTTGCTGCTTTCACAAAACCAGAATGTATGCGCTCTTGGAGCGATAGTATGGTACTTAATTGATCGTGTCCTGTTCGCTTCAGAGAGTGACATTTAATTTCTGGGACTCTTTGTAACGTAGCTTGCAGCTACTTGTTTGCTTGACAGTGGCACAAATTAATGCCTAATTCAGCTTATGGCAGAGAAGTGTTTTTCACTCCGCATCAGCACAAACTCTGAGGCATCTTTGTCAAAACATAGTTCATAGAAATGCACATCAATTAGTGTATGCTGGGAGAGCCATTGCCATCAAAACAACTAATACAAATATACTTTTTTAAACCCTATACTCCCACTCTCTCCTCTCCCTCCGTTTACTCAAGACTGATAGATTCATGTCAGGGCTTCACAAATGCCTAATAAAGTGTAAACAAAACTTTCTTACCATAAAAGCTATTTTTGTTCTGCTTCCTTTCTTTTAAAATTTACATAGTCTGGTCGTAATTCTGCTTTTGACAGTTTAATTCACTTTCCAGTTTCTAGTTGGTGTAGATTTGGAGTGAGGATGGTGGATGGAATCCTTTGTAAACTTGAGCTTTTGAAAGGGCTAAAAGATACCATGTAGCTATGCAGAGACTTGACTTAAAACCTTGCCTGAAGACCTTCTAATGGTAAAAACGTCTTCTTTGCCATCACTCAGTAGGTAATTCACAGTTATAAGAGATGGTAATCCATGTTTGTTCACCATTTTCTTATTGCACAATAACACGGGGAAAAAAATGCAATAGATCTCACAAGAGTTAAGTATTATTTCATTGCCTTGCAAATTGTTTTACTCAGATGGGGCATTATCTGACTGCTTCATTTCGAAAAGTTTGCTGTCAAATTTAATTGCATTAATCTATCTGTCAAATTTAATTAATCTGTCTTAATTCATACTTGTTAATAACAGAACTGAAGTATGGTGGTGTATTTTGATAAAAATAATGAGAAGTTAATAGGAGCAGTACTTCACAAGGTGTGGGTTGGTTGGTGGACCAACCAAATGTGAATTAGCAAGATTTGACTTCAGAGGCTCATATTAAAAATTTATGATTAAACCTGAATGTTATACAAGGTCCTTAAAACTAAGAGGCTGAGTAAACTCTGACTCAATTTTACCATACACTTCTTTATTTTCATTTGCATAAAATCATTTGGGCTGGATCATGACACAATATGAGCTGAGACAATAACTGAGGTTTTGGTTTTTCCTTAGTTTTGTTTTTGTGGCTTGAGCATTTGGAATTTCACAAGACACATAACTAAGACTGACACCAGATTTTCATGGGTAAACACATGTTTGTGGCCAAGAAATAACGTAGCACAATGTGATTGAGACAAGGAGCTGGTATATTTTTTTAAAAAAGAAAGCTAGGATTGAGTGTTACCAATATTCCGGTAATAACATTCTGAATTGTAAAAGGAGTAAGATGTTCTGGCTTTTCTTTTTGGGCTGTCTTATGCAAAGTGCTGAATCCAAGAAATTAAATGCTAACAAAATATTAAGTATTTATTTTTGATTTATATTTCGTGAGATATTTGCTCGTGATCAATGAAAATGCAGTAAAAATTAGGTACTCCATGCAGCTGGAGATGATAGATACTCATGCAGATCACAAGGTGAGAGTGCTAAGTATTTCACTCAACTTGCATTGGTAAGTGCCAAAGTCTAGTCTTCAGAAGCTTTACTTTTGTATTTTTTATTCTGGTCCATTTCCTTACTGTACTTGGGTGATTAAAAGGGTGGGAATTTGGTCCAATACTGGCTGAGCTGGAGGGTGGTGGAACACACGGGAAGTGCTCGACGCTAGGTATGGGGGCTGGATGTCAAACTCCATCGCTTAACCTGGAATTCCAAGCTTATTTGTTTTTCTCCCTTTGAGAAAATAGTCTCTACAGATGTTAAGTATTCTGCTGTACCATTTACCTTTAGATAAATGGGCATGTGGAAGACAATTTTTTATTGCTATTTCTTACAGAACTCTGACTTTTGCTGCAGTGTTCTTAAACAGTCTCCTTTCAGGCTTCATCTAAAATCTGTTAGCAGTGGCTAACAGCAAACCCCTAGGTCACCAGCACTTTCTGGAAGCCCGGAAGAGCCCTTTCTTGGTGGTTAAGAAAAATCACAGAGTGTAAAGTGATATCATTAGTTTGGAAGTTGGCTCAAGTTTGAAAATGAGTATAAATGGTTAATGCTTATTTTAAGGAGAAAGTACAGAATGTGATACTGTAACATTAAGAAATTGAGGCAGTACTTAGTAAGTAAAGTTGGCTGGAAGGTGTATGGTCTTTTAAAATCGAAGTGGATCTTTTTATCATTATAAAATTGGCTCTTAATACTTAAATTCCTCTGGTCTAAGCCACAGTATTGGAATTCATTTTGGCTGCCCTGAATGCCCTGAAAGGAATCCAGAGATGCAGCTAAAATGATTAGAGATCCTGAAAAATGTTGGTATCAAGGGGCACTGAAAGATGTGATGTCATTCCAAGGTCAGATGCAGCAGATGTGTATGCACAATAGTAACCTGGTTAAAATAATAGATGTTCTCTGTAAATGGGCTAGTATGTCTAGGGTATTAAGCTTCCTTAACGTGTTGTAAAGCTTTCTCCAATACTGTTGGCCGCATGCTGCCAGGTGTGAAATCTTTAGGGCTTTCTGCTGCAGGTCTCTGTTCAAAGGCTGCCCTTCTGTGCCTTGCAGGTTAGCAAGCTGCTTTCTGTAGACCATTCCGGTATTTCATTTTGGCTCTTCAGAAGTTCTCCTCAACGTGTCCTTGAAACTTTTTTTGTTTGTCACTTCTTGCCCGCAGCTATGGTCTCAGTGGTTGACATTGCTGGTTACAGCTATGGCAGCTCAGTACACGATCCTTCTAAAATGTAAGTGGCAGGATTGCTGAGAATGCCTGTTCAGGCAGGTGAGCTAGTTTCCATGGCTGAGAAGCTGTGAGGACTGTGGGTGTTCTTTGAAAATGGTAAAGACATCAATGTAGGTTAGCTAGTCCCGCAGTCAGAGCTTTGCCTTACCAGTCACTAGATCTCTACAGGCTCACAGCTTGTCAGGATGGGTTGCACAGCTTCAGCTTAAGTTACTAAAGTTATCAGTGTTTCCATTAAGCTTTCAGTGTTTTAACTGTAGGTGTGGAGATGTTGGTTTTCTGTCTTAAGGCTTCAGCAGATAAGCTATAATCTGAGTGTGTGCCTCTGTACCAGCTGCTGCTGCTGTCCTGGTGCAGAGCTGTGGGGCATGTTTGGCTGATGGGTGATAGCTGGACGTCTGTGCTGTGTGTGATTTGTTATGCTGGGTGCTCAGGCCCTCATGGGAAAATGATCTTGCATGGTTACTGCTTTAAAACCTAGTTTTCCTGTCCACTTCTCAGAAGATGTTTAAATAAATTTGAAACTGGTGTAATAAATTCTCACTGGTAGTATTACTGATGAAAATGAGTGTCTACTGGCAGTTATTTGCTGTGGCTCTCCATCTGCTGTCCAGTGGTGTGTGCGGAAGGGAGAAGGTTTAGATATCAACATCCTGTTGAAGGCCCTAATTCCCTCAGGTCTTTGATAGTACCAATGTAGGGGGATAGATCTGGAGTAAGTGAGTTCTGTGTGGGTGCATCAGCACAAAAGGCATATCACCAACCTGGAGAGAGTACAGCAGAAGACCACCAAGACAGGTAGGGGCTGTAACATTTCAGAAATGTGAAGCTGGATTCTTTCAACATAAAGAACAGACTGAAGTAAAGGAGGCTAACCACTATTTCTGGCTACCTAAAGTGGGATGGGATTACACAGAAGGTGGAGCGAGGCTCTTCAGAAGTGCACAGCAAAACCAAAAGACGTGGTTATAAACTGCAACAATGATTCCAGCTGCACATGTTATGATTTGACACAATAGAAGTGGTTAATTGTAGAGTAGTTTGCCTGGAGAGGTTGAAAGTCTCCATCAATGAGATGCCATAAAGCTTTACTAGGCAAGGCCTCGGGCAATCTGCCTTAAGCTACAAGGTGGCCATGCTTCACACACGGGGCTGGACCAGTCACCTTCCAAAGTTACCGTCCAACCTGGGTCATTCTGTGTGGACTGCTTTTTAACAGCTGATGGTAGTGATTGTGTGCTCTTTTTTTTTTTTTNTTCTCCATTTGCTGTTGAATCTGAGCTTCTGGATACCTCTGGAGCTTACAGGGAGAGGCAGTTTTAGGTTGCACTTCTACAGTCATTAAAGCCAGAGCTGCCTCCCTGCTCCCTCATGCTTGTGCTTTCTCCCGTGTCAGCTCTGATGCTTATCTGACACCTGCAGCGAGCTGGCTTCAGGGTTCTCATCCTTCAGGAAACTAGATCAGTGACAAATCATCCCTGGTTAGTGCTCTATGATGCTGATTTAAAGAGAAGGTTGACGACCAGGAGCAGGATTTCATGGTGAAGCGGATGGGGGCACAGAGATGCGCTTTTAGATCTGCTTGAACATTTAATGGGGCTGCACTATTTGACTTTTTAGTCTCTAGTGTTTACTAGAGTTGTAATAGCTATAAACAGATTTTTCCTTTGTACTCAGCGGTGTAAGACCACCCCAGGAAGATGTTGCTGCCTCCAGGCCATCCTGTAACTCATCTCTACCCCTCCACTCCAACCTGTGGCATCTGCTGATCTTCAGGGGAACCTTTTCTGGCCTGTTCAGTTCTAAATCTGCAGGGATAACTGAGACAGCTAAACCAGCTCATGTGTCAGGCAAATGTGTCAGCTCATGAATCAGCTCTTGTGGAGCCTTCAACAGGAGGATGGTGATGGAGGAGGCAACTTGCTGTTGATGTTGCTGACTGCACAACAAATGTTCCTCTGCAGTGTGTCTGTCGGATGGATTGCTGCCTGCTGTAGGCTTAAATTTACCTTTGTCATCCTAACCATATGGTTTGAAGTCAGTTTGGTTTTATTTTGGGGCTTGGGGAGTTGAATTCCTGTTCATGTGAACAATTGGTATAACAAATTTGATTCACTCTGGCTGTTCTGCGTTCTGCAGAACTTCCTTTCTGATACTCTGTTTTGTTCAATGATATGTTAAGGGAAAGTGATTGCTGGTTTGGTGTTATTCTTAATGGACTGGCATTCCCTCATCACAGTTACTCATTCTTAGCTGTAAATTGGTGCTTTGCTCTTACGGAAAACAGTAGAAATAAAAGTTCTTATTTGACTGGCTGATACAGTTAGAGAACTTAGGGCAAGCTGAGAGCGCACAAGCCCTTCTGATGTGAAAGCAGGATAAATACATCTTGAGATTTATTACTGGGAGTCTTCAGCGCTCTCTGGAAGAAAGGGGTTTAATATCTTGAATGTAAGGTATATGGAGAGGGTGAAAAGGGCTGAAATGACTTAAATGAAGTTTGTGCAATTAAATTCTGCCGAGGCACAATCTTTATCCTTGGAATATCTTAAATCATCTAACTGGTAAAATTTAGAAGCATTAAGCTTACAATTTGAAAGTATATTTGATTCGCTTGCAGAGATTAATTGCTAAAAATGTCTTGCAGATATTTGAGATTTACTAGACTTTGTCTAATAGAGGTGTTCTGTGGACAGTTTTATTGTCTTCTGGTCTTTCTGAATTTGTACCATCTTGGCATCTGTTTCATGCAGCAGTACATCTTGCCTGCAAAATAGTTTTTGGTAGCTGGTTTCTCTACTTCTGTTTGTCCTATTGAAAAGGATGTTAGGTATTGTATATACATTCCCTGAGTTGCTACTCTTGACGCGTGTCATCTTGCGAAGTATAATTTTTACAAGTAGGATGGCTGTTTATGTTGCCTGCTAAAGTAATTGTGATATTGCATTGAGTGGTCTACAAATGGAATTCAGGATCATCGACTTTAAAGGTAGGATTATTCTTTAACTTCTGAGAAGTCAGGTATCCAGTCTGAGCTAATGAACTGGGTGGCTCCAGAAGATAATCTTTTCTTCTATCTTACATGACTGTTGGATGAAGTAAAGCTTTCTGTGGGGAACATTTTCTCTCTTCATTCCTTAGAAAATTTAGATAATAAACTTAGCTAGATGCCAGACTTCTGGATGGTTGAGAATTCTGCCTGATTTAAATGTTTCTCATGTCTATTGGACAGATTCTTAAATCTGTGTTTTTATTTTTGTTTCAGATGGACCCTAGTAGAATTTCAAAAGAAGATGCACATTGTGTCAGAATGCTTTTCAGATCTCAAGAAAGTATAGATTTTCAAGATACACCCTTTGAAAGTCAAGAAATGAAGTTAATGCCAGAATCATGCAGAAGGATGAAACAGGCTCTCCAAAGAGCTGTGCAGAAGGTAAGCGGCAGACGGTGTTTTCCTTACTCTTGCTGAACTTAGCACATTTTTCATCATCTGTGTTCAGAGATAAGTTGTAGAAAGTGTTTTCTGGTGTTTGAATAATATCTGATGTTACATCTGAGATCTTAATGTGTTTGCTTATGAACCTGGTACTGGTTAACCAATTCAAACACATTTTTTAGTTTTGTTAAAGAAGTCTTGAAGTCATACTGAGAAAACTAATTATGGTTAGTTGATTGGCCATTCTGACTTTTGGGTCGGTCTGCATGGAGTCATTAAGAAGGACAGTTCCACTTTTTTTCCCAAACTGATCTTCCTGACCTTTTCTGAGATGATTCTCCAAGCCAAGATCATTGACAAGCAAAATATTGTCTGAAAGATAGAGACAGTATTTGTTCTTGTTTACTTCTTACTCTTTCTGTAATAAAATAGTTTTGATTATCCTGAATGAAGGATAGTATCTCCTCCTTTTTTTTGTTCACTTTGACAATCATCTGTTCTGTGCAGACCATTCCCACAGTGATGGAAGAGCTGCTTGCCATAGCGTGATAACTAGGCAGTCTCTTCCCAGTGGGTGAGAATGACAGCATGTTTCTCAAACTCAAAAGTAAGTTTGCCTTCATGAAGAAACCTAGGTGAGCTGGCACAATCACTGCTTGCTGCAGTTACTGCCTTTGTTCTCTTTGCATGTTCTTGACATAGTGTTTAGTGCTGACTGTAGGCTATTTAAGAAGCTGAATGTGTGCTATAGTAAGTATTTGATTTTCCTGGCTTACCAGATCCATTACTTCTACATATCTGCATATGACTGTCAGTTTTTTCGTAAAGGGTACTCTTAAATTTGAGCTGAACTCATGTATGCTTTACAGAGCAACTTGTACTTGAGTTAAACGCAGTGCTTTAATTGTGCTGATGTTTCCTTTTAATAGAGTACCCTGAGTGACAGGTCTTTTTCAGAACAAAACTTAAAGCTGGGAGCTTGCCACCTGCTTTAAGAAAAACTCAGGGAAAATGGGTTAACTCAATAGGGTTTGTTCTTCCAGCCTTCTTTAGACTCTGACGCTACCCCTACTTCATTGTCCTGTGTGCTGGTGCTAGAGTGCCCTTTCATGCAGCTCCCTTGACAGAGTAAGGTGCTTGTTACAGTAAGTGAATGGGAAGCTCTGTGTTCTGGTCATCTGGTTGCTTAACAAAGGCATTGACTTCAGTGGAGGCTGCATATCCTGCCTTTCAGCATAGAGGTTAAATGCTGCAATGTCAGTGGCCAAGATAAGTAGTGAGTAGGATAATTTTTTTGGTCAATGACTATTAGTTTGAGAACAATAAAGATTCCCCTGCCAAAGTAATCATACTGAATTTTTTTGAATGCAACAGAATGTATTAAGTAGCTGGGTCAGTGTTCTGGTTGCTTTGTCATCACACACTGGTGACAGATAAATTAAGATACGCAAATGTTTGCCTGGGGCTACATTTGCATCTTTTCCATTTATATCTTAGAAACGAAAGAAACAGTGTTAAGGCAAAATTGCACTTTCTCATGTTCTGTAAGCTGTGCCTTTCATTGGTTCTGCTGTACTGAAAGGCAGAGATGTACCTGAATGTTATCTCCAGCTGGACTAGTCCTTTGTGTGGAATGCAGTCTGTGAGACTGGAAAGATGTTTCCTATTTTTTATTTTACTTTCCTGAAGGAGAATCTAACCTGTGTGTGTTTTAAGAATGAGTATCCTTATTTGCATTGGCAATATGTTAGGTGGCTGAAATGGAACACTTTAAAAATAGTTTTGTGATTTTTTTTTTAATTGTTTGACTTGTGCAATTCAAACTGTTCAGGAAATGAAAACAGACAACTTTTCTTGCTTAGTTTTAGTCTGGTTACAGCTTTTAGCTTACTACACTGATTCTCATCTGTTTTCTTTGCACACCTATAGACTAGTGTTTAAATCTAAAGCAAAGATTGATGTTGCCAGTACTCTTACAAAAAAAGCGTAGTAGTGTTGCAAGGTCAGGTCCAGAAACATTTGTTTCCTGAAAAAAACATATTCCAGAATAAAAATACAGCGTAGAGAGCAGCTTCCTCGGTAGAAAACACATATTCAATATTATTGCATATAAACTTTCAAGGAGACAAATAATATACTTTCCTTGTCTGTCTGTTTGCTTAATTTTTTTTGCATATAACCCTAAAAACCCTTTGGCAACCCAGATGCACTAACCACAGTTCTTATGAAGTCTATTATGAGTCTGAAGTAGAAAGGACTACAAACATATCTTGGGTCAATTCACGAATGTCTTTTCCTGGCGTTGCTCCCAGCTTCTAGCTGCTTGGGGAGTTCAGGCGTAAACTAGTCTCCTGCATGGCAACAAAGCACTTTGTTGCTAGACCTCCAGGGCAGAACTTAGAAAGGGATCTATATATTTAGCAGAAGTTTTAAGTACATGTGGTCATGCACAAAGTCAAGGTTTCATGGGTGGCTGTTATAAGCTGTCAAAATTTGTTTCCATACTACAACCTTACATGCCTTTTTTCTGCAGGCAATAGAGTACTCATTTGAATAGAGGCTGCAGTGCTGATCACAATCTTCTGAAGAATATTAGTTTTATGTACTTTCTATTTTACTTCCTTCCTGATCAGCATTCTTGAAATTACTGAATTTCCGGCAAGATAACCAGATATATCTTCTTGATATTAACTGGACTTAAAGCACTGAGAAAAGTAACAGCTATCTGGGGGAGCCTTAGCCTTAGTCACAACAGAAGCAATATGTGAATGTACCAAGGGTCTCTTCTGGTCAGTCTCAAAAGGAGGAAAAGCCATTCACAAATGCTACTTGTCCAACGTTGTCTGTAACTTGAAGGGCAGGACTTGTGTTTTGAAGTTGCTGAGATGCTAGTGTGGGGTAGTAAGTCTGATATTTGTCTAAGGATTAAAACCTGCAGCCTGCTTTGGATGAGGAAAGAGCAGTTCCTGACTTTTCAGACACTTAAAGCATGATTTTAAAGTTTTGCAGCTTCCTGATGGTCTTTTAAATTTTTTTTTTTTTTTGGAAGGAAGAAAGACATACTCTTTATTTTCTTGATCGCTTGTCTGCTGTTTGAGCAGTGATTGTGTGAAAGAAGTTGAGATGTGGGAAGCAGACCAGCAGAGTTGACATGGTGGGCAGCGAGTGAATGATGCAAAGATGGATAAGTGCAGCTTATTGTTAAGACTGTGTAGTGTGACTTTTGCAGTTTTAAAAGTAACTCAAAAGCTTGGTAGTGCACTTGGCTGTGTGGCTGGAAGTCTTACGAGAAGTTACTGGTAATATTTTGTCAGCAGTTCTCATGTCTGAATATCTTAGTTCTGCTTTTTTAATGGTCGTGTGCATTGTGAGAAGGCGTGAGGTGCTTAAAGATGTTCAGGTGCTTAAAAATGCAGTTAAAGTCCACTATGAGGCTATCTTTAGACATCCACATAGCATAGTCCTTAAGTCTTTCAGAAGAAGCAAGTGTACAGGCTTAGGTCTCCTAAGGTAAGTTGTGTTACCAGTGTGTTGGAACTGTAAAAACGAATCAAGTTTAAAAATAAAAACTGAGAAATTTTGGAGTACGTATTCTTCAGGAGGAAACCCACAGCTCCATCCTTGTTCTCTATGGACTAATTAATGTATTTCTCCCAGTCCTTCTGGAAGCTTGGGCAACTGGAAGGGAAGAATTTTAGAATTTTGTGGGAATGGTCAGAAGGAAGTAAAGAACTTGACACTTATCCAAGTTCTGGAGAACTCAGCTGATGGAGGATTTCTGCTTTTTGCCCACAGGCTGACCTTTTGCAATCCACTGACAAGCACACAAAGATTCATTCAGCATGAGCCAGACTTCAGTTCTTCTAAGTGTATTAGTGCTGGGCTCATTCTTATCTCTCCTTTTGTTGATAATCATCACAGAATCATGGGGATTGGAAGGGAGATGATCCCCTCTGGAGATCATCTAGTCCAACCCCCTGCTAAAGCATGTTCTAAGCACAGGAAAGCATCCAGGCAAGTCTTGAAGTCTCCTTCTCTCTACAGAGAAGGAGACTCTACAGCTTCTCTGGGCACCTTGTTCCAGTGTTCTGTCACCCTCAAGGTAACGAAGGTTTTTATCATGTTCAGATGGAACTTCCTGTGAATGGGAACTTCTTGTGAATGCTTGCATTCTTGTTGTATAGTAGTCTACCCTCAAGAGGAGTACAGGGGGGTGTTCACGTCAAGGCCAGTCTATAGCTTGTTTCCAAGGAGTACCTCTGTCATCAGGAGAGTGGTGTGGGTTGAAGACCATCAAGACAAGGAGGGCAGTGGACTTAGCTCTTCACGGGTGGCTGTTTGGCTCACCAGGTAGTGATGATGCAGATGAACAGCGCCACCACCAGTTAGAAAGAAAGCTTACATTGCATTTCATGGGGACTGCAGCCTTTCTGCAGAGAAGATATGCTGAGTCAGACTGTTGGATCTTGGAAGGTGAGATACCCAGCTGCTCAAGCAGAGCGTCTTTGGAAACAGGCAGAAGCAGAACTCTAGGTTCCTAAGGAGGGAAGAAAAAAAAAAAAAAAAAACAGGTTACAGAGAGGATGGCAACTGGCCAGTTCAGGGACTTTAAGGGCTGTGCAGTTATCAGGTATGAGATTTCTTTTAGTACCATTCTAGGTACTAGGAAATTAAAGTGTACATAACTCTTTTTGGATCTGAGTAGTATGCTCTCCAGGCAAGTGTGTTACCACATCCCTCAAAAAGAAAGGATCCTAAAACAGATTCCACACCCAAAATGTTTTCATTCAAAAAAAAAGAGGAAAAAAAAAGGAGTCTCCCCTTTCTGGGAAAGGTTTGGGGGCAGTTGTAGTGCAGTAATGTTTGATGGTCTAGTCCATCTCCCAGTCTTTCACTTTTTTGTCCTCTTTTCTCCAAATGGAGCCTTACAAGGGCAGAATAGAGGAAAACAATCACCTCCCTTGCCCTGCTGGCCACGCCTCTTCTCATGCATCTCAGGATACAGTTGGCCTTCTGAGCTCCAAGCACTCACTGCTGGCTCATGTCCATTTTTCTGTTCACCAGGACTTGCAAGTCCTTCTCAGCAGGGCTGTTCTCAATGAGTTCTCCCAGTCTGGGATTGCCCTGACCCAAGAGCAACACCTTGCACTTAGCCGTGTTGAACCTCATTAGGTTCTTGTGGACCCACTTTTCAAGCCTGTTCAGGTCCCTCTGGATTGCATCCCTTCCTTCTGTTGTGTCATCTGCACCACTCACCTTGGTGCCATCAGCAAACTTGCTTGAGGGTATGCTTGATCACACTGTGTGTCATTGATAAAGATGTTGAAGAGCATTCCCAAAATGAACCGGTGGGGGAGAATGGCCTTAAACTGAGAAAAGAGAAGAAATTTAGTTTAGATATTAGGGGGGAAATGGGTGTTGAGGCTCTGGCACAGGCTGCCCAGAGAAGCCGTGGATGCCGCATCCCTAGAGGCATTCAAGGCTGGGTTGGATGGGGCCCTGGGCAGCCTGATCTGGTGGGTGGCAACTCTGCCCATGGCAGGAGGTTGGAATTAGATGATCCTTCAGGTCCCCTTCCAACCTAAGCCATTCTATGATTTTGTCACCTTACAACCTAGTACTTGCAATTCTTTTTCTTCTTACTATTCTCATGAAGTTAGAGATCAGGTGTGGCTAGAGGCTGATGCTGGTGTGTGATTCCTAGAATTGAACTTCGTTCTCATGCTGTTAGAACTGATGTTGAAGTAAGAAGATCAGAGAGAGGAAGTGAATGTGAATAGGGGGAGATGGATGTGGGTTTTGCAGCTTCTGAAATTGCGATTCTTCTGCTTTTCTTCTCATCTCTACAGCAGAAAGGATTTTAATGATTTGTATCTACAAAATCAGCATATATCTGCTGAAGTAGTATGCTTTGATAGTCATACTACAACTTCCATGCTGCTGTGGCTTTCCATTTTGGTTTAACATTTAGACACCTACTGAAAGGAGAAAGTGAGAAGTACGTAAATGTATAGCAAAGCAGTTGCAGAAATCACAGTGGCTGCAGAATTACATAAAAGCAGAACTTCAGGTATTTTCAAAGCAAGATTTCAAATTCTAAAGCACCGCAATGGTAGAGAATACAGGGAATACTGCTGATCTGGCCAAATCTGAGGTGTACAGTATATACATGTTGAATTATGATATTGCAATACATGAGACGTGAAGACAAACACATGACCACACTTAGGTTTCGATGACAATATGATTTTCTGTCTGCAGCAAAATGTTTCCCTCTACTGAGCATCTTCATAATGTTTCCGCAGTATGAGGTAATCTCAATAGCAAGGAGAATATTATCAATGTTTTTTAGGAAACAGATGAGGAGAGTCATGGGGAAATGGGAGAAAACTGAGGAATGAACCAATAATACCAGGCTTCTAACAAGAACATGTTGCTTAGATTTTTGAAAACTGCTGTTTCTAAGTTTTCTCAAGAGGGAACCAGGAGTGGATTGTTAAAAGCAAAGCTTTATGTGGTGCCTGATGTCTGTTGTTTATACTGTTCGTGAGTTTTGGGTTACATGGACTTCATTCATGTTAAAATTAATCTGCAGTTTTGGAGACGGTGTGCTTCCAAACTCTCCACCCAGTCCATTTGGCCCAGCACAGATATGGAAAATGCTTAATCCTTCAGTTTCTGTATACCTTGTTCTAAGTGTGGCTTGGCTGCAAAACCATCTAGTCTTGAAACCTCTCCTGTTAGTGGTCAAGCATAAGGGGTGGAGGTTTTCATGTACCTCATCATCAATGAAATGCAGCACTTAGCTTCTCTCAGCCGCTGGTGTGATTACACACTAGTCTCCATGTAGAGCTGCCTCTTTCATTGCCTTTTGACCGCAAGTAATTAAGTCAATTCATAAACTCCATGGTTTTATGGGTTGCATTCTTAACTGTCATTGTTACATTGTACTTAGCAAAACATTACAAGTGCAATAAGTAGAAATGATTGTAAATGTTCTCTGATTACGACTCCAGTAAATGGTGCAGTGATCTTGCATGCCAGCATTCCTACCTGCCTTTATCAGAAGTATTGGACAAAGGAAATAATTTGATTATGGCAGTTAAATGGTGTGTTCACATTATACATCAGGTAAATGTGAGGATATGCAATTCAAGCACCTGACCATATTGTAAGTAGAACCACCCCCATATAGACGTACACAGAAGATACTGTGTTCTAATTGCACAAACTGTTGGCAATGCATAATAATAATAAAAACAACATCAAAGCAATGGCTTTTTCTCGTTTTAGGAAGTCCAGCGTATACAGGGAAGAGAGCCACCAAGACCAGAGAAAGGTAGGTGCTGGTTTGTGAATAAGAAATAAGATTTTAGTTCTTCTAAACTTACTTTTTCTGAGCCAATGCAATTCTTTTATCTTCAGCTGCACTGGAGGCACTAGGAATGGATCTATACAGGAGAAACAAGCCTGAGAAGCAGCCTTTTGCCCATCTCATTATTGATGATAAGAATATTCCATCTGGTAAGTTCAATTTTAAGTGAAAAATTCAATGCTACTCTAAACATGATGAATTCCTTGTTATTGAGCTATGTGTATGGCTTCTCTACTTTATGCAGAAATAAAAGGGGAATACTCTGAAGTCCAAAATCTGAGATTTTAGCAGTCTGCTTTAGAGACAAAACACTTCTGCACACAAGGAGTTAGCTTTTTGCCTGGAGGGGTAGGATTCTTTTTCCCTCCAAGTGCATTGTTGCTGCCTAAAACTAGAGCTTTATAAGCAGAAAGCCTAAGCAACTTCTGAAATGGCAGTCAGAACTTTCTTATTAGCTCAGATGCCTCCTGACAACCTTCTGTTTGAGTCAGATTTTGGCTTTTGACATAGGTCAGTTGTAAAGGATGCAGTACCAGTAAACTTGTCTTAGGATTTTGGTTTTGGAAGACTGAGGTTGTTTGTTAGTTATGGAGGCAGTCATTTACATCTACAGAACTGAAGTGTGTCACGCTTTGTGAAATACACCTCTGGGACTCGATTTGTTCTCTCCCTAGATGTTACTCTGTAAAGTTGTAGGACAGGACTAGCAGTTGATAACTTTTACTGATGTGCATCACTGCATTAACTTTCTAGGGAGTGAATTAGCGTGAATTAGCATGTCTGTGGGTGATGGCAAGGGAAGCATTGCTCTTGTTCTCTTCACTGTTCTTTTACAGCACAGATTATAGGAACTCTTGGAAATATAGCGCCAGTAATAACAAACGACTTTGTTTCTCCTTTGAGCAAATCAGCCCCTTTACTGATGCAATGAGTTGGGCTTCTTTCTTCCAGATCTGGCATATGGGTTATGCCTCCTTTGGAAGAGTGTTGCCAGGACATTAATCGTGAGGACAGCTTCTGCTGTTCCTCTGGACTCTGCAGCAGCGAGGGACTGCATCCTTATGAATAGTTGAACTGTGGACCTAGTGACTGTGTGGCACTTATCGCTGATGTGAGGCACTACCCACTTAACTGGGTGGCTTAGAGGTTCATGACAAGCGTGTGAAGGATGAAGTATTTGCCTGTGGGTCACCAGGAGTTTCTCTCTCCCATCCTGTTTTCTCTGACTGCAAATTTCTATTTCTATGTTTCTTTGCCCTACATGTCTTCTAAATTGTTTTATACCATCTGTGAGTCTGGACAGATTTGTTTTTAGCATTTCTCTACTGTCATCACTCTGACTGAAAATCAACATTGTCAGGAAAAAAATAATTGGTTTTATCACCATCAGACGAGATTTTAAGTAATTTGCAAGTGAATGCCCATCATGAATAGGCACTGAACATTTTCTGTTCACCTGGTTCACAATAATTAAAAGCCCCGAATGGACTTCCATAGTTGAGGGATGAGAGGGAGTGGGGGAAATAACCCTTCTTAGATCTTGCTGTCCCACCCATCATTTGAGTGCAGAAGCCCTAGTGGTTTGGTTTACTGTGTGTATTTTTTCGGTTTGTTGCCTTAGGTTAAAGCTGGATGCTTGCTGGTTCCTTTTTGCAAGAGCTTACTTTAAACCCTGCTTAAGTTTTAAATGAAAACAGTGAATTTTGGTTTATAAATTGATTACAGAAATTAGTCATAGTTTAAAGGAGAAGAGCACAAACAAAAATAAATGTAAATGTTAAATATATCATTTGGGATGTGAATTATTACCTTTAACTGTCTAAGGAAACACTGTAGTATTTTGAGCTATTTATAGCTCCAGGTTTGGCTTAACTGCCATTTGCCTTCCAGAAGAGGTTTTTCAGAGCAAGCAGAGTTCTGGCCTCTTCCTCAGGTTTTATTTATACCTGAATGCTACTACAGTGCAGAAGAGTAATAAACACAGGGTTACTTGCTTCCGTTACCCTCCCATCATCTTCCTTCTTACTAATTAATTTCACTGGAACTCAATTGTGTTAGTCTTGGTTCATGCCTGCATCCATCTATGACATCGTTTAGAATTGTCTTGAGCTATCAGAAAGACTGTGAATTCTTTTTTAATGCTTGTTACCGTGTCTGGAGGGTTACCTTAGTCATTATCTCTGACTTTTTCATTCTCTGTCAACATAACTTACTTTGTTATTTTTTCCTTGGTTCCGTTATAAGTGCTGTATGACAGTACGTCTGACTGTCCCATAGCATGGATCATTTTCTGTAGTTTGTCACAGCTGACTTGGCACTTCCATGCTCCNATTATAAGTGCTGTATGACAGTATGTCTGACTGTCCTATAGCATGGGCTGACTTGGCACTTCCATGCTCCAATTTTCTCCTCTGCCTATGTTTTGGGATATTTCTTGTTTTGGTGCCTCCAGATTTGGCTGTATTACCACCTGAAACGCTGAGAGCCTGCTTTAACATTGCATGGCACAGCTCCCACTGATGTATCCTTGTGCTGCACCGCTGCCTTGTGACACGCCACTTAGAGCTCAGAATTGTGGCAAAACATCCATTTACCTTGGTTAACGCAGTCATAGTGTTATAGTCTAGGTTGGAAGGAATTTCCAGAGGTCATCTAGGCTAGTCTGCTGCTCAAAACAGATCTAATTACATCATTAGATAGGGCCATCCTCCATCATCTCTTGGTCTGTCCCTACACCTGACTGTGAATTAATGATATTGCTCTGTGCCAAACTATATGAACAAATTTCACCCATAGTCGTTCTCAGCATCACAAATCTTAAGTCACTATGGCATCTGTTTTCCATCTTCTCCCCTTCAGCAAAGAATAATGCATTTTCACTGATGATTTCTTCATAATTGCTTCCTGATTATCGAGTCTGGTTAACTAAAAAGTTTGTCAGGTAAATAAAATCTGCCTAGAAACTCCTTGGTGTGCCACCAAGTCACAGTATGCTAGCGTGCCTTTCTGCTTTGTCAGGTGTGTAGATTCCTGCCCAGTAACTCTGATGTGCCTCTGTCTTCCTCCAGTTCAAGCAGTGATGTTGGTCTTAATTTCTCACCTATCCTTCTCATTTTGAAGGTAGTCAAGTTTCTTGAGGCAGTATTTCTGGTAGACTTAACACTGTGTAAAAGAAGTCCTACAACATCTTCAGCTATCAGTAATGCTTCTGAGATGTGCTCTAGTACCTCTTTCTCAGCATTCTCTTGCAGATGAATAATTCCAGGATAAGAGACTTAAGATCTTAAAGTGACTTCCAATTAGTTGATTGGTTTTGGAGTTTTTTATTACATAGAAGAATGCTTATCTCTGTACAAGTTTGCTTGGGTAATTTCGACTTGGCTGCACTGGAGCTGTAAGGGAGCAGCTGTTCATGGTCTGCTTTCAGCAGCCTGTGCTTTGCTCAAGTCTTTGTGGGAGAATGCCATAAGTTTTTTGTTTTTGTTGTTCTGGACTGCCATTGAAGTATTCCTCTCACGTGGCAAAAGTTGCTTGCCCTTGGCAATTAGGGGAGACTCGTAGCTCAAAAATTCCCCTGTCCCGACTTGCCTTCCCTTATTTATGCACAAACAAATCCAGGAAATGTCTTTAATCAAATGTACCTGTGGCTGTTCCCCAGGATGCTTGTGAGCATTGGTAATTCTCTGAGCATGCCTTGGAGGGCAAGACACCAGTTGGCCTTGAAAACATTAGTGGGAATAGAGTGTTTTGGTTTGAGGTGGAGAGGATGAGGTACTGAATATTCCAAGCAGATGGGTAAATGCACTGGGAGCTAAAGGTTTAAGGTCCTCTTGTGCCTTTGCTGGTCTACTGTTGTGGAGCAAACTTTTTTTTTGTTTGGAAGTTGCTAGTGTTTAGGAGGGCAAGTTGGCCAACTTTCATGTGTTGTTATGTCTTGTGTGTCTTGTAGAATAAATGGTAGGTTGTAGTGGCTCTTCCACACCCATATCCATGGATCTTGAGTGCATCTTCAGCTCTTGCCTGTTCCTGTTTTTGCAGGCAGAGGCTGTGTGCTGAGATGGGTGCTAATGGGATGGTGTTGAAAATAAGGAGGTGCAAGGGAATGTGAGGTGTATGCTGTGGAAGGTGTTCCCCCTAGAATAACGTGATAAATGTCTGCATGGTACGTGTGCTGTAGTAGCCATGCTGCCTGGACTGGTGTTGCAGACTGCTGCTTAACAGTGTGCCACCAAAACCAAACAGTCATGCCAAATGTGACCAGGTTTGGAAGGAAGAGTCAAATGTTCTGAGTACCTGTCTGAACTTCGATCAGGCCATCCCTTAGCGCGGGCTCAACAGTAGGATCTAAATGAAATGACATCTCAGAGCTGACCAGCTTGAAACCTCTTGAAAGATGATACAGTGTGGCTACTTGAGAATAGAAACCAGGAGGAGCCATTCTGACTGGTGTTCATGGAAAACATTAGTACCTGTATATGTGAAGTTAGCTTTCAGTGATGGTCCAGAGCTGACAAATGAATCTAAACATCTCCAGTGGCTCAGATAATCTTTCAGTAATTCTCTTTACAGAGCCTTCAGTCACTTTAGCAGGTAGGAGGGACAGCTCCCTGTTTACCAGCCCCTCATTGTGCAGGCAGAGCTGAAAAGGATTCTCTGTACTTGCTAGAAGGAATTCAATAATGCTTCTTTACATATGTTCTATCAATCATTTCTGGTAGTCACATGGTAACTGCCATGTGGCTATTTTGATTTCCATGTACGTGATGCACTGTGTAGAGAGAGAGAGGGAGAAAATATAGTTATTTTCCTTCCTAATTTGTGGATCTCCAGCTTAGGACAATTTAAAGGGGACTGTTGTCCAAGTGTGAAATATCAGCTCGTAATCTCATTATTTCTAGTTGAAAATCTAAAGTATGCTTAAAAAAAAGGCACATCATCCAGAATGACACCTGTCTTCCTAAAGCTCTTATCCCAAGACCTACCACTAGACATGAAAAAATAAAACTGAGTTGACCTCCTGAATAGTTGTGATTGTCCAGCTATAAATATTTGTACAGACAACTTGGGTTGTGCTGTGAGGACGCTATTTAGGATATGAATAAATGAGATTGTAGAACTTTTTTTGGGTATATTCTAGAAGTTAGGTTAAATCCAAACATTGTTTTTGCATAAAAAGGTTTATGTCATTAATATTTGAAAAGTTATCTCAAGTATTGGTAACTTATGTAGTACTAAGGATGCACAACTGTAATTTTTTTCCAGTTTTTCAGTATTCTCAAATGAAAACGTGTTTCTTTGTATTGCTGCCATTGCGGTAACAAAAACTATGAAGCTTTCATGTACTATTTGGGGAAATATCAGTTAAAGTTCCTTTCAGGTTTTGTTGAGTTATGCCTTGCAAGTACTAGTTAGTCTCATAACAAGATTTGCTCTTTTTTCATTAGCAATTTTTCATTTCAAATTCCTCTCAAGTGTTTTTTTTTTTTTTACCTGAATCAAGTTATAGGTGGAATACAGTTTCTATACAGAGCTCGCATGACAGCTGAGTGTAATCAAACTATTGGCCAAGCAAATGTTTGGTGCCATGTTCCTGCTGATGTTCTGAGGGAGGGCAGACAGTTGCAGTAGCAAATGGCAGCGCATGATGAAAAAAGGAATTTTCTTATGGGTTTTTATCACAGTTGGCTAATACTCTGAAGCTATAAACTTGACTTTAGCCTATATAACTCTAGTTGCTACTGATTTAAAAAAATGTTCATAGGATCATGTTGCGATTCGCTTTCTAAATGTTGAGTTTTGTGAAGTGTTTATGAATAGTAAATTTTTTTTTCCTCCCTTCTCTTCAGGAACGCGCAAAGTGAACCTTACATCCTGGCATCACGACAAGGGCCAGGCAAACTTATCAAATATGACGTTCAGTGATGGGAAACTGGTTGTTAATCAAGATGGATTTTACTACCTTTATGCCAACATTTGTTTTAGACATCATGAAACTTCAGGAAACCTGACTAAAAGAGGGCTTCAGCTGATGGTGTACATGATCAAGACAAACCTTAAAATAAGGCGCTCTGATGTGTTGATGAAGGGAGGAAGCACCAAATATTGGTCAGGGAATTCAGAATTTCATTTTTATTCTGTAAATGTAGGAGGGTTTTTTAAATTAAAATCTGGTGACATGATAAGCATCCAGGTATCAAACCCATTGTTACTGGATTCATCACAAGAGGCAACTTATTTTGGGGCATTTAAAGTAAGGGATTTAGACTGAATTTTTTAGTGTGCTGAAATTTTGGGGGGTTTTTAGTGGCCAGACACAACTTGAAGACAACTGAAAATCTTTTGCATCCCAATTGCACCTATTTAAAGCATCTATTATTTCTAACAACACATTTTGCCCTGTGCTGATTCCAGCAACAGTTCCGTAAATCAAGGATAACATTATATAGCTCTCTTGAGTTTTATACCATTTTTACTTCCTATGTCTGCACTGGCTTTGGTAGAGTCATTATGACTTTTACATTGGTTTAACTGAAAACAGAGCAGTTCATATTTGTTTCCACATCCTGGCCTGTCTTTGCAACCCGTGCTTCTCTTACTAGTTTCGGCACAAACATAGGGCAGGACAGAAATTGGCTTCCAGGTTGCGTTTGATGCTCGGTTTTGCTTGGGGCTGAGCCTTCTGACCCCGAGACAGCAAAGATCGTGAATGTATGACTAATTCCATTGCATTTGATGTGGCTTTTCACATGCTTGGTGTGCTCTTGCTTTGCTGGATTAAGGTTGGAGAGCTCAATCCCTGGCAGAAATGAGTTACAGAACACCTAAACACTTCAAATTAAGTTTTTACCTGACTGAAAGGGCTCCTCCTGGAAGGGGGAGGATCTTCTGGCCTCGCAGTTCTAAAAGGTTAATTACAGGTTATTCTTATTGTTGCACAGCTAATTGCAAGCATAGATTGCCAAAATACGGTGTGCCTTTGAAGTATTACAGTGTGCCAGAACCTGCAAAGACATTTTTTAGACACAAAGTATGTATTTTTATATTCTGTAATATCTAAAGTTATATTTCAGGTGTAATGTTTTGTGTAAAAAAAAAAAAATGTAAATTATATTGTCCTATAGTATTTGATACAAAATATTTAAATTCTCTTGCTGTTTGTGTATTTAATGTTTTAAACTGTTTTTAATGTACAGACATGTTAAACTAGTGCACTTTTTAATCCCAATGGGAAAAATTGCAGCTAAAAGAGGTTGTTTGCAATTAGCAAATGTAATATATCTTTGTTCTTTTTAACTTAATAGATTTCTGTTAAACTTGTCAGTATTATTGGGAGGGGAGGAGGGAATTTCACACCAAAGTCATGAATAATTACACCAGAATGCTGGTCACTGGGTGCCTTTCAAACCTGCAGGGTAATCAACGTTACAAAGCTGACATTGCATAAAACAACATAATAAGCCACAGAAATGTACTGGGGGTATTTATGGTAATTAAACAGGCGTATTTTCCTACAAAGAATTCTGCAAGTTGTAAATTCTGCAATTGAGTAATGACATTTTTTTAGCCTAGTTTCCTGAAGAAGTGAAGCTTATGTCATTGCGCTGCCTGTCCTTTTCTCCCCTGGTAGCTTTTAAAACTCTGCGCCTTTCTGCCGCGTTTGGCAGATGAATGGCAGCGTTGAGAGATATTCTTACAGGTTTTGTGAGAACTGACAGCTGAGGACAACTCAGCCATTTTGTGTTATTTGTCAGTGGCTGGCCACTGCTCATGTTAGCCAACAAATTAATGCGGGGAAACTTAGAGCTAGCCGCTGCACGTGTTGTTTCTTGTATAGTTGCTTGGCTAAAAAAGGTAGGTTGGTAGGAATCTGAGGGTGGGTATGGGGAAGGGAGCTGCAGATACTACGGGTGATGTTTAGAGCACATCTGGGCAAGGAACAACAGTTGCTGGGGAGGAGACGAGGGAGGTTTTAGGAGTTTTTGGGTTACTCTGATGTAGGGAAAACCTACTCCTTAATGCAGTAGGAATCGCAGAAGGCAAAAGACTCAAATCTATAAGAAATGGGACTTCATACAAATCCTCAGACTTTTTTTATAATAAACTGAATTGAATTCAAGCACTTATTTTATACTGTGTAATAAACATTTCTTTTTAATGTTAATATTGTTTTCTTACAAAATATATTTCTAAGAAAAAAAGATCTGTGTGGTTTCTTTATTTTACCTTGCCCCTTTATTTCATGTACAGCTTCAGTCATTTTCTTCAAATTTCCCTGTATGCAGACTGGATACTGTGTGACTCTCTCAAGCACAAATCAACTATGTTGAGGATTACACCAAATTGTAAGAATTCTTGATTTGGCTGCAGACTTTGGCACATGCACCCTCCGCTTTCAAGCAGGGTAACATCAGATATTGGAAATTTAGCTGGAAGTGAGGACTTCCATTTTGTTTCACACTGTGTAGTTACCAGTTCAAAACCAGAAGTGACTGAGGAATTTAGGCCTTTTTCAAATTTTCAAGAGCTACAGGTCATTCTTCAAGAATCTTCTTGGCAGCACATCAGTGCTTATTGATAATACAGCAGGCAGCTAGATTTTACAGTGTAATGTGGGGCTTCAAATTTCCTTTGTGTGATGACTTCAGTACCTAAATGGTTCTTTTAGTTAAGCGTCCTCTGAATACAAATTGTCTAGCTAGGGTGTGAACCAGGTGGGAGGGACGTGACAAAGTGCTCCTTGTGAGGCTACAGGGACTAACCTGGAATTGTAATTACAAGCACTGCCCTTGCTGTGCTCTCTGCAAAATAATAAGCAAATATGGAGGTCCTACTCTGCGTGTCTTACTTGGTCCTCCATTCTCACTTTTAGGTGCATTAAAAGGAAGCAGGACATTGTGTGGTGCTATTTCAACATGCTGGTTTAGCTTTTTCTATCTGAGTAGCCCCAGTTGGGAAAGCTTCAGTGGGGTCATTTAAGGCAGCCTGTGCATAAAAGCCTGGGTGATAGAGTAAAGCCACCTGCTCAACTAAGGCTTCTCCAGAAGCAGCAGTTGGTTTGTCTGCTTCATTTATAGTAATTGCTTTGTTGGGACGCAATTAACAGAGTAGAGTAATACATTAATTGAGTTACATTGAGAAGAAGGTAATGTCTTCTTGGCTAAGGAAGGTAAACGTGACCCTCATTCTGTAGTCTTCAAAAGGTAATTTTGGTCTGTGGGTAGAGAATGATTATTTGCTGAAATTCCAAGCTAGAAAAATCTTACTTGGAAATAGTTTATTTGGAATTCTGTGTATTTGTGTGTATGTAAACATATATTTTTACTATGCTCTTGCTTAAAAAAAGTAGATTTTCATACATGGGGTTATGACTGCATATTTTGGCACCTGAGTCCTCCTCCCCACCACCTTCCCAAGCCCTCTCCAGCCACCAAGTGTTTCTTTTTCTGTCTATCCCACTTCCTTTCTCTGGCTCCTTCCACCCGCCAGCATCCTGCTCACCCTGCTCACTGACTTACAGCTCTTTTTGCTGGTGGTAGCAACAGCCGTGGGTCAGATCAAAGCATCCCCCTCTTTTGCCCGCATTCAGGTGGCTTTGATGTGTCTTCAGACAAGCAAAGAAGAATGATGTTTGTCAAAAGGATTTTTGAGGCATTAATGCAAAGGAATGCAAAGGCTGAGCTGCATTCAGATAAAGTAGTTGGGGAATAAGGAGCCAACAGATTGGATGCACAGATCACTCCATACCGAACTTGGTTTGCTGTAACGAACGCATCTGGAGGGCTCCCAACAATTATTGCACACTTATAAAATTAGTCTCCAGTAAAACTTCACAAATGCAATCATATGCAGTATTTTGCTACAATAATTTGAGTAAAACTCAGATTGTAATCAGAAAGTGCTCTCACAGGCACATGCAGGCAATTTCTTGTTTCTCCCTCCACCAGTTTCTTGTCCAGTTTTTCCTGGTTGCCCGTAGCTGAGGTCTCAGCCTGTGGACTTTGCTGACTCTTAGTGGTTTTTTTCTTTAACTCACTGGGGTCTGATCCTGTAGAGCCCGTGCCTTTCCCTAATGCAATCGTTTGAGACTGGCTCCAAAGCACAGCTTGGTCATGAAAAGCTCAGATGTCTTTGTCAGCTTGAAGTTGTTTGAATCAGATTTCACAAGTTTCCTGGCAACTTGAGTTGTTACTTTATTTTCTGAAGGAGGCATCTTTGAATTACTGCTGTCTGTTCACAATACTTTCTACAAGGCATAGGCAGGGCATATTTGCACATCATCTTTCAGCATTTGAGCTGCGTGCTCTCTCAGCTCTCTCTGAGTGCTGTCTGCCCTCTCGTGAGACACATTGCTTTTCCCCAGACTGCACATCACCAAGCCCCAATCCATTTACTCTTGGCTATGACAGAAGACAAGCACAAACTCCAATTACTTTCCGCTCCTTACATGCTGCAAGTCACAAAATGATAGGTTCCTTTCATTTTTCCAACCTTCTGCTTCTCGATGCATTCACTGCATGAGAGATCCCTGGTTGGTCATTTAGTAGAGGATGCCAGAATCCCTTTTTGGCAGCTGAGCTCACATTTTAGGTTCTCTCATATCTTTATAGTGATGATGGAGCTGCTGCCTCACCCTGTAGGTACGGAGCTCCCTTAGTCCCTAACTGCACTACCAGGTGCGAGTAATTGCCCTGATGGGCAACTTTGGGGGCCTCTACCCTGTAAGGGGAGGATTCACAAACAGTATTTCTTTCCCTCATCCCCTTCCCAACAGGCTGTGGATTTTGGAGCACCTGAAACACAACGATAGCCTGCATAGAAGGTAATTGTTTGGGAAATTTAGATACTTCTTTGTACTCAATGTTTTTAGCTTATGTCCCATCAATTTGAAAGATTTTAACCTACTCTCTAGTTTTCATCGGACTGAGTGAAATGCCTGGATTGATTTTTTTTCTTTTTTCTTTTTTCTTTTTTTACCTTACCACAAAAAAAGTCAACCGACCCCAGAATCTCAGCTTTCCGCAGGCACAGATAAAACCACGGGTGCTAGCAGTGAGTGCATGGGGTGGAGCAGTTCTTCACTGCTGGCCTGGTACAGGTTTACCTTCCTGCTCTGCCCCCAGTGTATGTTCTCCACCCTGCTGACATCCAGAGCAACCAATGTGTAGCAAATGGCATGACCTGTCTGTGCTTATTTTGCCCTCTGGGCACTAGTAACTAATGAGACTAGTTATTTGTCATTTGCAGGTTGTTATCTCTTTTTTTTCATAGAATGGCTTGGACCTCAAAGATCATTAGTTTCAGCCACCTTGCACTGGATCCCATTGTCTAAGTCATTGATAAAGGTGTTAAAGAGCACTGGTCCCAAGGTGGACCCCTGGGGGAGACCACTCATTACTGGCCTCCACCTGGACATAGATCCATTGCCCCCAGCCCTCTGGCTGCAACCTTCCAACCAACTCTTTATCTACCAAATAGTCCAGCCTTCGAACCCACATCTCTCCAATTTAGAAATCAGGATGTGGTGCAGTACCATGTATCTTCCAAATATTCTGTTTCCTGGGTTTGACCAGCTCCCTGATTGCCTGTAGCATTTTGCAATGTTAATGTCACTGAATTTTTCTGCTGTGCAATATCACATGCAAGAATGCACCTTAAACAAAGCAAGGTCCTTCTGGGTTAATGTTTTA
This sequence comes from Penelope pileata, assembly GCA_013396635.1. Classification (NCBI taxonomy): domain Eukaryota; kingdom Metazoa; phylum Chordata; class Aves; order Galliformes; family Cracidae; genus Penelope; species Penelope pileata. The sequence goes on from WBMW01003898.1 coordinate 897,367, forward strand.
TTATCCGTCATGTCTCCTAATCTTTTCTGTGGGAAAAACTGAGATTGGATAGTAAAGTTATCTCTGTCCTACTAACTGGAAGAGGGCTGGAGTTAGGAGGCACAGAGTGGCAAACAGTCTTGCAGCTTAAGCCTGCGTCTCCTTCGACCTGAAAGATACCACCAAGTCTCGTCTAGATCCTATAGGTTCTCCATTTGTTCTCCATTTCTGAGCTGAAACCACCTGAAACAATGCAAGGGCAGTGCTGCTACCCTCTAAGTTATATTTTGATTATATGAAATTGAGAGTATGTGCTGCACGCCCTGGGGCTTGATGGGGACTGCTCCTTCGAGCAGATCAGAGCACACCTGGGGGGAGAGCCAAAACAAGTCTGGGTTGGCAATGGAGGTTCAGGCCTGAGCTCCTGCCTTCTTCTTTGATTTATCACCCTCAATAGACAGTTGTATATTTGGGAATAATCTGGCAGCAGAAAATGTTTTTAATTTGTTTACTAATTCCTGAAAGAGCTGTCTATTTTACCATCTATTGTCACCTATAATTGTACTGTTGAATTACTACTTACGTGAATTTTCTCTCAACTCTAACAGTTCTATTCTACCACTAGGAATAGGAAAAGGTCGTTTTATTGAAACCTGATTAGCCTTATTGTAAGTACAAAAAGTAATACACTAAATTAGTATTGATTGTCTTGGATTGCAGTCCCGTGTTTTGCTGCCTGCCGATTAGTAGCGCTTTATTCTGTTTCTGCTTTGCTATTTGGCTATTTTTATTCTTTCAGTTAGAAAATGTATATTTGAAAAAAAAATTGTTTTTAAATGTCAAGCCAAACAGAAATGCTCCCATGATTTATTTGAAAACATCCAAACAAATTTCCTCAAGTTTGCTCTTGTTCTCTGGTATATGCCATCTGTACATGTGCAGAATTTTGCTGATGTGTGAGATTGTGAAACAAAGCAGCTCACATAAAAAAGATAATTGAGAACTCTATTGGCCCAGCTGTGCTGCGAGACTTGCTGAATGCGAAAATTTCCCCCCAAATACATAAATTGCTTGTTACAATTCATTCAGTTTTATTAATCTTGGTTAATATTGTACTGGTAAGAAAGGGCTTAGCTTCTCGCTTTGAAATCAGAGGGCATTTTTCTGCTGACAACAATAAGATTAGCATTATAAAGTTTTCTATATGACAATTTCTTTTTAAGCCTTCTTTAGGGGGTGGCTGTTTCGGTGTGTACTGGTATTTGTCACTGTGCCATGTAAACTGCCTTAAAACTTAGCAGCAAGGCAAGCAATGTTTCTTCTAGCTAGCTTCACTGGCTGTATCTATTTCAAACACGGTATATATAGTCTACATGTCATATTGCCCTACAGTGTTTGCTCAGTGGTGATATTTATTTTCTTTGTACCTCTTGGGAGATCTACCATGAAGCTTAGGACTCTTTTTGGCATTTCTGTTGCCTGTGCTAAAGGCATAGTGTACCCAGTGACTTTGGCAACATCAACAGATGAATAGGTGATGCTGCATTTGCTTACCAACGTCCAAAACAGCACATCTCTTGCCAGCATCCCTGACTGGTAGCCAGGAATGGGCCAGGAACTCGATTTCTCCATCCTAACTTAGAGGGAACAGACATGTGTCACACCTGGCTTCCAGTGGCTTTCACGTTGCCTTATTGTATGTGCTTGTGAAATGTTTGTAAAATATAACCCAAACAGAAATTCAGCTTTTATTTATTTATTTTATTTCCTTTGGTTTTGCCTGGGTATCAATGACACTTGTGAAAATGAAAGATGGAGAGCAGAGGAGGCTCCGGTCAGCATCTGCTGCCCTCTGCCCACGAGGCAAACGCCCAGGAGCACAGATGGCCTTTATGGCCAGTATGGGCTGCAGACACATTCAATGAAAAGTAATTCAAGTTCTTACAGGGAAAAAAAACGTCTATGAATGTGGGTTTGCTCCCAACACGAGACAGTCTGAATCAACAATGGGAATGGGCCGGTTACCAAAGAGTCTGCTGGAGCAAGTTCCTGCTGCCAGGGCAGGATCTCCTCTCCCTCTTGGCCATTAGAGGGAGGAAAAAATAACAGACTGTAAGAGCCACTAAAATAAGGACCAACACCAAGAATGTACCATGGGTTTAATACCAGCTCCTCCTCTCAAAGTAATTATAGCTGATGTTGCCCAATGGTTACCGATGAACTGTCTTTCATCGTGGTCTTTTGTTTGGAGCCAGTAGTTCGGGCTGGACATCAAGCCTTGCACACGCCAGCCGGGTTCTCACAGAGGGTAGCATGGGACCGAAGGTGGCAGTGAGCATCATGCTGCTTCAGGCCATGGAAAAAGGCAGTTGGGTTTGGGCTCGACCAAAGCCCTTCCTCCCTATTTGCTTCACATTATATAACCTTTACCCAAAAGTTCACCGCAGCACTAATTTTAAAGTAAGAAAAGGCCAGGCTGAACAAACTACTGGTATTTCTCATATTATCGTGTCTCCCACATACACGGAAATGTGCTGCTTGCTAAAAATGTATCATCAGTAAACTCAGAAGTTTTCTTTGAATTTCTTAATGTGACCTAGATTTAGGTGGTTCATGTAACTCTTGCAACACCATGCTCATCTAAACCATTCCTATTTGTATGCAAAGGAGATGACATGTAACCACCATCACCATGAATCCCCCCAGCAGTCATGGTTGTGGGTCAATTACGTTTGTTAGGAGGAAAATTAACTCAGCACATGCTTCTGAAGCTCAAGTTCTGCATCACTCCTACACTTCTGTACAGCACATTTTGATGTGTCTCCTGCCACAGAAGTGAGTCATTCATTAGATGCTGGCTCATGGCTCCAAAGCCATGGATGTGATCGCCTACAGCTCTTCACGTTAGGAAATCTCCATTTTATTTCCTTCCTTGGTTAAGCAATACAAAACTGTCCTCTCCCATATTATTTCTTTCCCTGCTCATCAGTTTGGATGTGATGAGAAGCAGTGTTCTCCATCATTTGCATTGCTTAAGACAGGTCCTTGTTTAATGCAGTGTAAAGTCTGGAAAACTAGTAGGTGATCTTACGGAGATCTCTCAAATGGTGATTGCTTCAGAATGTATTCATTAAAGTTCTGATGCGACCATCCTTTCTGGAGATTTACCAAAGAGTCCCCGGGCCTTTTGCAGTCATGGGGGCTGGGCAGAGAAGTGTTGCTGAGGGCTTGAGTCTTGGAGACCAAATAAAAAGGAGTAAAGATTCAAAGAGACAGTCCAGCTCACTGTTCATGAAGAGTTTTCCAAATTTTACAATGCCGAGCTGAGCAGGAGGGGTGCAGGCTACCTATAAAACTAGGTCACATCTTCAAGCTGTAACTTAAACTAGGTCATACTTTCTGAATAGTGAAGAGAGAAACTATGAGTTTCAAAAGCTTGTAAATTATCATTTCCTGGAAAAGCCCCAACATGATTAAGTGCTATCCAAAATTCAACTGAGCCAGCTTGACACATAAGAGGAAGTTCATAAAACATCACTTTATCTTCCTCCGCCTCATGAAAATGGAAATGTATTTCCCTTTCAAAATAATTGATGGTGCAAACATTGATGCTAGTTGTGGTTTAAGCTGCTACTGAGTCATTTAAAGTTTTCTGAACGGGAACATTTGACACAGACTTTTCTGGGTCCATTCCTATAAATTACATAAGTAAAGGGGAGGTTTTCTCTGCCAAACTCAGAAGTCACTTGGGTTTTCAGGGGCCAGAGAAGAAATCTAGAACATCACTTTCTAGAATCATCAACAAATCATCTCAGTGCTAATAAACCTCACAACAGCGAGCAAAGTAGGTAGCTCTTGGAAATTGTACATCAAAAACTAGAATACTCAATCGATTCTTCAGACTCATTAATGGGAAAAGCAGCCTCAGATGCCCACCATGTCCATGGAATCAATTGACCAAAACAAACTCTTCTGACACTTTGACATCTCTGTGCTGATTCCTGCGAGCTCAAATTTCCATGCAAGAAAAGGTTGCTGTATCTATGTTCTTCTTAGCATTCCCACAGAGTCCTGCCTCGATGTCATAGCAAACAATGACTGGGACATTAATTGTGTAGGGTCATAAATAATATGCCTGGCCGAATGTATCTGAATACAGAATAACAACAGCAATGAATATCTGGCTGAGATTTTTGAACCTGAACTCAAGGGTTTAGCTGCTAAATTTGCAGAGAGCTGAACACTGAAATTCTTTCACTGGCTCAGAAAAACCCAGACTAAGCTTTTCTTCACCAAATCTTCCTGCCTGCTCCATGGAAAGGGAGGCATCCAGACTGCTGTCTTTAAGGGAGGATGAGCAGTACTGGCATAGTTGCTGGGAGGAGAGAAAATGGGGGGACCTTCCCTGACTTGAAATCATCTCTGATGGCATGGCAACAGACCTTCTGCCTCTGCTCGGGGCGCAGTGGAAATGCTGCGGCCAGCAGGCTTGAGAAAGCACACCGGGGACTTTTGCCGCCTCCATTTTCTTTCCATGTGCTGACAGTTTGCTCACGTCATAGAATCACAGAATGGCTTAGGTTGGAAGGGACATTAAAGATCATCCAGTCCCAACCCCCTGCCATGAGCAGGGCCGCCACCCACCAGATCAGGCTGCCCAGGGCCCCATCCAACCTGGCCTTGAGTACCCCCAGGGATGGGGCACCCACAACTCCCGGGGCAGCCTCTGCCAGTGCCTCACCACGCTCTTAGAAAATTTTTCTTCCTAACGTCTAACCTAAATCTGCTCTCTTTCAGTTTAAAGATGTTTGCATGATCATTTTCATGACCTTCCTCTGGACCCGCTCTGACAACTCTGCCTTCTCCTTGTGCTGGGGGACCCAGGCCTGGACACAGTACTCCACATGGGGCCTTATGAGGGGGACAATCCCCTCCCTCTCCCTGCTGGCCACCACTCTTTTCGTGCAGCCCAGGATACTGTTGGCCTCCTGGGCTGCAAATGCATACTGCTGGTTCATGCCCAACTTTTCATCCATCACATCCTGCTCCTTGTGGCACTTCTGCTGCCCCATTGTTTCATCCAGTTCCTCAGCCCTTCCCCACATACTGTTGTAGCTCACCTGCCTCACAGCAAACCCTTTCTCACACTGCAGAAGCCATGCATCCATTTGGAACTGACATGATCTTTGCTGCAATGACTTTTTACACCTGTCGGGGGTCCTACTTGCCTCCACCAACACTCATTTTGGGTGCAGGCTCTGAATACCTCCAAGATCCCAGCATTCTCCTGTTTCCTGCTAGTCTCCTCCCCTCCTTCCCACCCTAAAGCATGCAATGTTCTTCAAACCTGGTGTGTTACAAGGCACCCAGATTTAGGGATGTTCCCGTGCTTTATGCGCTGGCAGAGGCTTCTTGTCAAGCAAGAGGTAGATACTGAGATATTTGCAGTATCTGATTTGGCCCCAGTTGCTGAAACAAAGGAAGTATCTGCATTAACCAAGTCCTACGCTGCTTATCTCACTCTGAGCCAATATACGCAGGGCTAAAGCTGCACTAGAAATCAGCTGCTGGCAGGTCGGCGTTGTACAACACAGCAGGGCAGCTGCACTACCTAGAATTTCCTTTTCACTTGAAATACATAATAAAATTATGAAGCAGGAAACGTGTTATCTGGTAAAATTTCAGATGATGCTGTTATCTGGTATAACCTCAATACATGCTAGTGTTCACCACCTGCCTTCCAGTCCTTGAAGTGAGCTCAGTTGTGATGAGCAGTTATTCATTTCAGTTCTGCTAGTAAAGGTGTAGACACGCACATGGTTCACTTGATTATCTATGGGCTATTTCTCCAAAATGTCACTTTCAGCTTTCATCTAAGAGCTGAAAAGCATGGGTATCAAGGTAAATTATGGAGGATGTTTATGGTGAAATATACACAGATACATGTATGCCTCTACATATTTTCTAGATGTATGCTTACTAATGAAAAATTTTGCTTCTGAACTGAATGTTCATTTTGTTTCCCTGGAACCACAACAACACAAAGGGTCCAAGAAGGTTCTTGTGCTGTCTGATAACAGAGATCTCTCAATAAATGCTTCAACACTATAGTTGCCAGAAGAATGCTACCATTAGCTAGGCACATAAAATGGACTGCCACTGGCAGAGCACAGCTGTCCTCAGCCTTTTGAGTGCCAGTTGCATGAGGATTAGATTTCTGAAATATTAAGTTCTTTGTAAAGGCATAGACAAGATCAGAAGATGTTAAGAGGAGGTATGGAGAGATAAATAGGCCTTGGGCTGTCCCTGTAAAATAAGGTGTATTTTAACAGAGTGAAAAGTGTTGTAAGATGCCGACTTAGCAATGGAACCACCTCAGTTTCAGCCATCTAAATGAGACCTGTAAATCTAAGTATCCATCCAGTCTCTTCAAATGATCGATAGAGACAGCAGATGCCCTGGATGGGGACCAAGCCCATTGTAAAAGAGGAGATGGGAAAGATCGAAACTCCCTGTGGAGATGTCCTTGCTGGCTCATGGAGTCTCCATGGTCAGTTTGGCCTTAACCAATACCAAATTTTTAGATACTTCCAGTTAGGAAACTTGAGCACCTTCCCAGAGCTATCTAGGTGGAGCTGTTTGCTCTCAGTGAGCATAGCTTTTGATATCTCTGATGGATCCTGTATTTCTGGGACCACCCCACAGGAGCTTTTCGACAGTTAAGTGGTTCTCCAGGCAAGGTGATGAGTTGCTGAGGGTAGGGGAAAATCAGCTGCTGCTAGGCTCCCCAGAAAAGGAGAGATTGCCTTCAACAGTGGCAAAAGGAGCAGAGAGGGCTCAGAAGGTGCTGTAGAATCCTTCTGGTCAGACAACAGCATGTAGCTTGGAGTGGTCTGCAGCAAGCCCTAATCTTTTCCAAAGGAGATGGCTGTTCTGCTAGGTAAAAGAAAAGCAGGATGCAAGTTTGAACACAGATTCCCTTATTTTGTTTGCTGCATGGCTGTGGCTCTCTTTTTTTGCTGCAGCTGCTTCCCACCGAAGGAGCTCACCCTTCCTTGCTGTACACTCACAAGCAAGGGAGATAAGCAGGCTGAAACCCGAAGAGGCTGCATGTGGCCTTTACCTTCCCCCTTGGCAGGCCTTTGTCCATTTGACTTTCTGCCACTATGAAACACAACTGAAAGAGCTTTCCAAATCAGCAGCTGGGCTGCTGTCTGCTCAATTTGCTTGACGGAAGATTGAAATTATTTTGAGCAAAACTGAAAATTTTCTCATGGAAAATGGCCTTTTTGTGAGAACAGCATTGTTTTCCAACTAAAATAATTCCAGTTGTCTCTGTGTTATTGGTGCAAGGTTGACATAGTCAACACCTCTGTGTGGAGTGGATCTTGCAAAGATGTAGGAGAGCTGTGACTCTCCAAGCTGTTTTGCTCCTTTTTGCATTTCACATCCCTCACCAGTTTCAATTGTACTTCCCTCCAACATGTTCTGGCAATGTCTTTATATGCTTTTCTGGTAGCCTGTCTCTGCTTTCCCCTTCCATATTCACCCTTTTGGCATTTCAATTCAGTCAGAATTTCCCTATTCAACCAGGCTAGCCTCCTGCTGTACCAATGCCATGTGCTGTCCCTTGTACATCGGTGTGGACTGTTCTTGTGCAATGAGGGGACTGCTCAGCCTCCTTTCCGGAGCTTCTCTGCCCTTCAAGGCAGCCTCCCATGGGATCCTGCCTACCACTGCCTTGAGCAAATTGAGTTCCACTCTCCTGAAATTCAGAGTCACTTTTGCACTAGTTGCCTTTCTTAATTCCCTCTTAAGATCTGCAGTATCATGGTCTCCACCGCCAAGGCTGCTATCAGCTATCACATCCTTGTTCAGTTCCTCATTATCCATGAGTTGCTGAATTCCCAGAGTACCTCCCGAGTCGGCCTGTCCCGTACCTGTGTAAAAACTTGTAAACTTCTTGGCTTGCCTGAGCCCCACCATGCTGCCCTTCCAGCAGAGGCTGGAGTGGGTAAAACCCCTCTTGAGAACAGGGGCCTGACATCAGAATTCTTCATGCAGTTGCTTTAAGAAGGTGTCACCCACTACCTCCTCTTGACCAGACAATGTGTAACAGATGCCTATTGTGGCATCCTCCTTGCTGATCCTGTGCCTTTAGCATAACAACAATATAGATGAGAACAACCTGTAAATGCATCTATACAGTGTCAAACAGTGTCTCCTTGTCACCAGAAAGCAACTGGATACAGCCTGTATTACTGAGGACCAATTCAAATAAAAGTACCTGCACACGGAAGCCATGCACATAAGATATGAAGAGTCTGCAGATGAGAAAAGATAATGATTTATTTTTGAGTGTACACTTAGTTCTAATGAGATTTTGATTCCACTGATGGTGACCTCAAGCCAGGTTGGCAAACACACAAGACCTGAATTTAATCAAGCCTTTCACCGTTTGCAAAGCAGCAAACGATATGCTCAGTAAGCAGAGCAGACATATCTGTATGCTGATCTCTCTGCAGTGTGCGCTATGTGACACATACAATGGGGCTGTGGCTGCTGCTGCCAGACTCTTCTAAATAAACAGTGCATATAAATCTACAGAAATAAAGACAGCACACAGGGCTTCAAAACTCTCCCTGGTCTTGGGAACATATTAACAAATTCAGCAGCTGGGGACTGTAAGAAGAAAAATCCAGAGCAAAAAAGTGTTAGATGGAGAAAGCTACGGTGTTCTCTGTAACCTGAAGAGCAGTGCATCACTCAGATCATGGCTCAGGTAAAGATTGCAGTGGGAATCTAGAGATGTCAAAACTGGAAAACCCTTTTAGTTTTGGATCCCTGTCCAAGTTATGGTGCTTTGTAGACAAATTCTCCTTTTCCCAGAATATTTATTTCTGTGTTGGTCTTCCTGAGAGAGAAGTTAAATAATAGCACCTTTAGCTGGTAATGTAAGAGTACAAACACGTTTCCACCATAGAGCTGTACAAGAAAAAGAAAGAAGGAGAGTGAGTGCAGAGACAGCAGATGAAGTGCAACATGGGGTGTTGTACAGCTGAACATCACAGACAACTCAACCCTGACCGATTTCTTAAGACTTAGGAGCCTAAACATCTGTCAAAATCTGTGCCACAAAATAATTTGCTTTTCTCTGCTTCAGGTACTCAGGCTTTGTTTGCGTGTCTGTATTTCTTCAGTTCCTAACTGCATCATTTTCTCTTTCAAGTGTAAGACTTCTTCTGTCTCTGAATATTCTGCCTTACGGTCTGCACTTACCCTGGTGGAGCCTAGGACAGGACTCCAGTGCACGCCAGTGCCTGTACATCGCTGTAGGATTTAGTGCAGAATTTATCTTCAGGGAGTGAGACCAGGGAGGGGTCTGCCAGGTCTCTGCCTTCTGGTCTTCATAGCATACTCAAGAGTGTAGAACCACTGAATATTAAGACTCTGACAGATTATGCTATTCAAGACTAAAAATAAAGTTGATCAAAGCTGGAGAAGAGGTACACTCTACCTAAGTCAGGTACAAATTACTATTCTGCATTTCCATGGGAGCAGACCTGCAGGTGCTTATCTTCTTCTATAGTCCCTTCCTGGCCATTTTGCTCCTGGATGTTTCGGGAACTGCTTAGTCCCTTATTACAGGCCACTGTATTGAGTGCTTGCTTGTAATCAGCCATGATGCTGTCCACTACCGTGGTGATGACTGCTGCAATGCATGTATTCCTGGTAAGTGCAGTACTCTTCTAACATTCTGTAATGAGCCCCGAACCTTGTATAAATGTGTTCTGTGGCTGCCTTTTTAGTGAAGAGTGACACAACGTTCCGTCTCCTTTCAAAGTAGGACCAGATTCTCAGAGGAGCTTTGATGACCTAGCGCCTAGTTGAGTGAGCACTGAATGTGTAAGTACATCTGAGAATCTCTATATGACTTTGGCGTTTGTTGTGGTGTTCAGAAAGTGTTAACACAGAGCCAGGGACATGGGGATGGTGGTGGGGAGACTCAAGGCCCATTCAAGGCCCACCTTCTCATGGTTGGGATGCGTTGCAATGTCTCAAGCCCAGCACTGGTGTGGATCACAACATGAAAGCCTGTTTTAGTCAGAGGGACAGTTACCCACACAGCTTTGAACGTCAAATCCATCCCCGAGTGATATTATATGTAACCATCTGGACTTCATGCTGCTAAAACAGAGCTGTCTTCTGCCCATACAGAAATGAGAGCACTGCACTTCCACATTATTCTCATATTCCCTGAGTTTCAAAACACAAAAATTCTCAAGGAATACTCGTTCATCCATCTACTTCTTCACAGGACTTATATCCAACCAGGGAGATGCCATGGGCAGCCTCAGGAACTGGCATCATGCTGCACCCCATGCTGCAGGAGCCTGGGATGCCACAGAGGAAAACTGGTCATCTGCATAGCCCTGGGTGGATGCATTCAGGGTCTGAGTCCCTGTGATTACCTCATAAGAGATGGTAAAGCTAATATCCTAAAGTCACTTGTCACATAGGTAAGCGTATATGTGCATTCCGATATAGCATTCACACATTGCATGTATCTGGAATTTAATAATTGTGGAGTTTAAGCGGTGCCCAAAAGATGGCACTGTTTATTTGTGCTTTTTTCATTCTTAATTGCATGCCCTCTTCTAGTTTGGCATATTGTCTGGCAAAATTAAGACAGGAGTTGTATACTGTATGGGGAAAAAAGGCACAAATCAAACCATTGCTGCAGCGTGGCCTTTTTGGTGACCTTTAACGTGCAATCCTTTACTAGAAATGGGCAAATTGACACTGCTTAATATTACAACTGCAATGCAGTTGCCCTTTTATTTCCATCTCTTTATTTTCAAGTTACGTGTTTTGATCACGTGCACTTAATTTAATATCTGGTTGTTTGAAAATGTACTTAAATTACTTAAAAGGAGAAAGAATCATTGACAAGAGATGGAATAGAATTAGAATTCTGGATTGAGGATCCCTAAGAGTTAGCACAAACCTCTCTGCTTATGCAGTAACCTGATGTGTTGGAAAGACAAAATATTCCAAATAGCATGACTGCCAAATTGCAATGAATCAGTTGCCCACATTTCTGTTTGAACAGCCAAATCCCAAGTCCTACCTTAACAGCTTGCTGCAGCCATAAAACAAGTGAGAATGTGGAAATAGAGTTTACCTTACAGCAATGACTTTAATGAAAGGTTTGCTGGTAACCATAGCAAATTACAACATTAATCCCCGTATCGCTGTCAGGTTTCTCCAGGCCTTTAAAACTGGAAGATACAAGCAGTAATAATGACAACAGTTAACAACAATAGTGACCATAATGTGTTATTTTATTAAATCAAAGCTCTTCACAACCTGAACACAGGAATCACTTCACCCGGCACCGACAACCTGCCATTTCCACGGTAACAAACTTCAGGTGTAGGAGTACCCAGCCAATGGCTATGGTGGCTTTTGGCTCTGCATTTTCTCCACCCAGCTCTACGTTGTTAATTGTGCCTGATGCATAGAATTGGAGGGTACAAACCTGTGGAGGCCTGATGGGAAGACAAACTCCATTGGTGCTATCCATTGCCAGATCAATGATTCCCCAGACCTGGGACATCCTGCTCTGGATCATGAGCAGGATGAGTTGATCAGTGAAGGCAGAAACAGAGAAAATATGTGTTACTGTTGCTCTCTAGGCTGAGGCCAATCAGCCAAGCCTACAACAGAGACAGGTGACCCTCAAACCCCAGCTTTCTCCTGGCTGTGAGTACCTGTTAGCAGCTGTGAGAGAAGGAAAATGGGAATTAAGTTGATGGCAGGAGGGAGACTTGCTTCTTGGTCCACCTCAGCATGAAGAAGTTCAAGGAACAAATGGGCTGGAAATAACCAGCCTGATGAGAAGAAGGGTAATTGCTGCTCAGCCTTTGAAAAAGAAGATACACTTGAGTACCAGGGCGTTAGCTCCCATCTCCAGTGACCTGTGAACACACTTCAGCAATGCATATCTCAGTGAGCCCTAAAACTCCGAGCTCTGGGTGCCTACCTGTGTGACCTGCTGTAGGGAACCTGCTTTGGCAGTGACTTTGCACTCAGTGATCTCTTGAGGTCCCTTCCAACCCCTGCAATTCTGTGATTCTGTGATGCCACTTCAGGAACCAGGACGTACAGATTACATGCTTCAGGCTTTAGTTCCAAGGGTCCTTGTATTCTGTGCATTTGGTTTAATAACCTGTTTTATTTTATTTTATTTTATTTTTTAGCCAGGTCATTTTTAAACATTCCCGTTAGGTAGCCTCCCATTGCTTACATACAGTTTGCACCCATTTTTGGTGCATGTGGCTTTTGCAAGCAAAAAATGTCATCATAGTTATTTGTGCTTTCAGTTAAACACATACAAGATAAAGTGTGGGTTATGCAGGGACTAGATGCCTATTAACTGCTCTTAATTGCTCTTAACTACTAACTGTTAACTGCCATGGGTACCACATTTGTGCTCATAGTACTGACAGTTTTTGAGAATTCAGTCCATTGTGGAGTTCAAGTAAGAAAATGACATCTTGGCTCTTCCTTATCCAGTTCATCCTCACTCTCAGATGCTCATTTACAGTTCAGGGAGAAAATGTTGGGTTTTTTGAGGTAGTGAGGTGGGATTTGCTTGCTTAAATGATAGTTTCAACAATCATACAAGTGTCTCAAAATGAAATCCTTTATTTTTTTCTTTTTTTGGCTCTGTACATCTTCATTGGCAATAATAAAGCATCAGAAATCGAAATTTTGATGATGCTGCAAGAAGCAGTTATAACTTGCTGTTCAGCTATATTGGCTCTGCAGCGCAGAAAGCAGTAAACATTTGATTGTGTCAGTAAACCGAGCTGATAGATCTTAGAAGACACATACGGGCAAATTTTCGCAGTAGTACGGAGCTGGAGCCACAAGAATCAGCACTAACAGGAAGTGAAAGACAATACTGAAAACTTCAGCCACAGAGGGCAGATCTGTGCGGCAGCGTGGAGGCAGGTTGAAATCACCCCTATTACCACAATTTAAGAAGGCGCTTTTCTTGGAATGATTTTTTGTAGGGGTAGCGAAGCTGGGTTGCTGCAAGCAGGATGTGCAGAGGTGGCTGCTGTGACACTGCTCCCCTTCCCGTGCCTGTGAGAGGGCAAATCTCCCTCCCCAGCACAGAGCACCTGGGGGCTCAGCATGAGGAAAACCACTGGAGGGGGCTGATTTTGGACCCATGCACCTGCGTGGGCAGCCAGGCTTGCTGGTGGTAGGTAGAGGAGGAACAAGGAGGGAAGCATGCCCTAGGAGCTGGCATCTTCTGCCCTCCCATCTGCCACCTTCTCCTCCCTGAGGCTCTCGTGTTGCCATAGGGCCTTTAACGGAGCTGGAGCAAGGGCCTGAACATTGGAGAGGAGAATCTCTGACCTTGCTGTTTCACAACAACCACTTTGATTCCCGTTTACGCACCCCCAGCTGAGGAGCACGCTTGCTTGACAGGCTGAATTACATTCAAACACAGAATCTCAGCTTGGTCTCCTTTCCTCACTCAACTGATAAAGGCACGGAGCGTGAATAGCTTGATATATATTAGCTGAATCTATGCTAAAATCTTGTCTAAGCCATTGCCAAGGCTGAGAGATGTGTTGGCTTGCCCTGGGACAGGCTTGGTCCGTAGGTTGAACATGGGAGCGGGGCCAGCATGGATGAATTAGAGGCAGGGCTGGTGTGTGGTTTGCCACATGTACTCAATTTTTACTGGGCTCTGCCTTCTTTTAGAGTATGTGCTTCAGTGACTCACCTTGTAAATCAGCTGTGGTCCTAAATTGCTTTCTGATGAAATCCATCTTTTTTCAGGTTACCACTCCGCAGAGGCATATAAGGTGCCGTCTTTTAAATCTATGCTTCACGTGCAGACAAATCTTCTATGTTTCTTTCTTTTATGACTACTTTTTTTTTCCCTCTTGATACCAGATACTGAAAGGAATCATTGTTTTGTGCTGCTTCGACCCCCTCAAAGTAAACAGTGGTACTCAGCCCTACTGAGCTTGAGCCAGATAACACAACCTTTCCCTCCTGCAACCACTCTCTCTCAGCTGAAGGAAGGGCAAGACATGAGACCTGCATCAAGACCTTCACCAATGTACCAGTAGCTGCTCGGTGGTAGGAAGTCACAGAACTCCCTCCCCAGACTCCATCCCTGCTGGGGAAATTAATCTCATGAAAATGCATCCAATTTTCACACACCATGGCATCAGCCATCTGAAAATTGCTGCTAAATCTGGATTACAAAGCAAAAGAAGAAGAAGGGGAAAAAGAGACATTAGGCTGTGTTCTCTCTCTCTCTTAGCTATTTAACTAATGTTTAACACTTTAATCCTCCTGAGGCATTTTTTTTTCCCATTTTACTGTAATCCCTTAATATAGTCTGCAGTGTTTATAATCATTCTCTTTTCTCACAGTTTTAGGTTCCCAATTTAAGCTACTTTCTTTACCTTAATTACTTGGCTAACTGTAATCTGTCAGAAATCATAGACGTGCAAGAGGGCAAGCTCTTATGATGAGGCTGTTTTCTTGCCAAAGAAAAGCTGCTCACTGCGGCCTATTTTGTTAAGTTTTATTCAGCAATTGAGGCTTAAATGCCTAAAGCCAGGAAGCTTCTACTTTTTCCTTTGAGATACTACCCTGTAATAGAATAGAAGTCAGCGTTAGAAAAATTTTCTCTGAAAATGTGCAAGATTGGTGTCGTGTATCTTCAGTGCATTCACTGTTAGCAAGTAGTCTCAGCTGCTGGTCTGTGTGTCTCAGCTGCTTAATCTGAGAGCGTTCCCCAACACCAGTGAGAACTCATGTGTTGCATTGTCCCTTGGCTGAACAGCTGAGACAACAAATCACTCCAGGAACGGATCATTGTCCTTCTGGAAACACGGTGACAGAGAGGAGAACTGGCAGCGGCCAACAGAACGGTGGTGATGCTGCTACGCGGATCTGCTGGCTCAGCTCATCACAACTGGGGCTAGTTCTCTAAGGTGATGTAGGCTCTGATTTGTGACAGCTTTGGTGAATACTCAGCAGCATAAGGAGCAAGAACCCCACTGTGTGCCAGCATGAGACACTATCTTCAACATCTGCAGAGTGAGCATCAATTTGTTGTTTTGTTTACTGGCTTCCTTTAAATGACGCTTTGAATGGTCTTCATGGGGTGCAGCTGTGCCTGTCATTGCGAAGTCCTGAGCGGAGTAGGCAGCACATTTCTGTTAAAATGGAACAGAAATGAGTCTAATAACCACAGAACACCTCCCAGAGCAGACAGCTCACAGAAGTTTCCATTCCAGAAAAATATTTAGAAGTAACTGGAGATAATTTCCTATAATGTTCATCACCTTTTCTGTTGCTCAGAATGACTCAGAACCAGCTGCAAGGCTTCTGTAGTTCTGGAAACATTTGAAAATGTATACTTTGCAACAGCAGCCGCTACACAGTTGCAGAATGACTTGTATGTTCTCCACATCTCCTTCCCTGATCCAGCCTTCATGACTCAGAGCATATTTGCTACCAAGGAGTTGGAACGTGACCAATAGAACTCCTATCCATGTGCTTTTAATGCCATCTCTAGCACTCATGCCCAGATCCTAAAATGGCACTTAGGTTCTTCAAATGCTACAGTGGTGGAGCAGTGGCACAAGCACCCAACCTCTCTGCAGAAGTGAGTACTGAAGTGCTTGCATTTTTGCCTGGACATGAAAGTCCTACTGAAGTCCATTTCAGGGTGACTACCATCTCAGCTGACTGTGACATTAGTCGGATCCTCTGGGATCCATAAAGCATGTCTGTACCTAAAACCCCGAGCAGCCAGATTTAGTAGGTTTGTTCCTGGCATACCTAATTCACGCTGGCCATGAATTCATTGGTCTAAGTTTGAAGCAGAGAAACCACTGCTGCCTTTTTATTTATTGAGCTCACAGGATGGTGAGACATCGGAGCTGTTTTTGTTTAGAAGAAAGAGAAGACACTCCCCTTCTGTAAAACAGTTAACGGCTGGAATATTTACTGTAGTGGTGGAAACAAGTTTCTAGTGTCCTTGTCTGAAAAGGGGCTGTACCTTCTTCTCTCACAATCCAGGGTACTATGGGAGGTTCTTGGTTGGGAGAGAAAAAAAAAAAAAAAAAGGAGAATTAAAACTGAGTCATTTTACAGCTGAAGCTGAAAGGTTTCAGAAAGAGACTGAAGGGAGTGTGAGACTGGAGGGAACCCTTGCAAAATCATCTTACGATGAGGGCATTCGCCAGCCAGTGTTTCTCTCTCTGTTCCCACAATGATTTATGCGTTTTTATTTTAAGACTTTCTAACATAAAATTAACACCCAGGAACATGTGTGTTCCCTTAGCAAGTGAACTCCATCAACCTTAGGCTTCAGAGTGATTTTCACTCCATGAATCTGCCATTCTTGCCTGGATGGTGGTAGTTGTGACAGAGGAATGAGCAATACTGTCAGCATGGTGGTTGTGCGCTGTTCCTGCAGCCTGTGTGAACTCCTGTTGGATGCATTTCCAGCAATCCTCTCAGCGCTCTGGGTGATGCTTCAGGCACATCTTTTGTGTGAGATCAAAGCACACAGGCAGGGCTGATGGAGCAATAGCTGTTCCCAGCACAGTGCTGTGCCTGGTTGAGGGGGAGGACCTACGAATGCACGGTGTTAACACACCAAGTAATGCCCCAGATAAATGAGGCCCTGTCACAGCTCCACACTACACCACTAATGGTTGGTTATGTTTGTATTGTGCATGTATCAATCCAGCAGTCAGCTATTGCATGATATATCTTCCTCTGCTGTCTTTGGTAGATGTACTAGTCATTTTGAACCTGTTCCTGCTCATTTGTAGATACCTTAATTCCTACAATTCCAGAGAGAACAACAAAAAAAACCCCACACTTCGTTAGCCAATGTCTGTACAATACCTTGAAAATATAAAATATTGCACAAATAATGAGTGCAATTTACTTCAGAGCTAATTTGTTAACCTTTCTTTTATTTTGGGGCCCTTTGGTTTTAGCTCATCATTTGCTTAATTACCTCTCAAGCTTCCAATTAAAAATGCCTACACACGCAGCAGTTGTACCATAACCCAGGAAGAAACATTG
The DNA here is from genome assembly GCA_013396635.1 of Penelope pileata. Lineage (NCBI taxonomy): Eukaryota > Metazoa > Chordata > Aves > Galliformes > Cracidae > Penelope > Penelope pileata. The sequence continues at coordinate 914,494 of WBMW01003898.1, forward strand.
TAGATAACACTACTAACCCACCAGTTACAAAACTGTTTCCACTCATCTTCTGTATCTCTCTCTCCGCCTAACCACCCCCATCCTCATTTCTCCCCATCATCTCCCATGCAGATAGTTGATGCAATCATTGAAATCCAGGATCTACAGTGAGACTAATAATACCTTCTCCTCTCGTGACTTAGTCTTCTGCCTACTCATTACTTGGCTGCTTGATGCTTTCTGTAATTATCTCTGTAACATCCTTGAAAATGCTTTTGCCTCATTTAGAGTGTGCTGTAAATGATATGATTTTGATAAATTAAGCAATGATCGGAAAAGATTTTTCAATATTCTGCAGTTTTCGATTAAGTTACAGTTATAGTGACACAATTTGCGCTGCTACAGTTCACACTGAGTTAGCCTTGTTTTCATTAAAAACATCATTATTTCGAGATTTATAACTCATCTGTAGGAATTTGCTCTGGGTGAAACTTGACTATGCTTTTAGTTCGAAAGCATACCTTTTAAGAAAAGAGATTTAGTTGTTCTGTGATTTTTAAAGAAAATTCCACCTATTTCAAGCTTTTTGTATTCCTATAGCTCAAATAGCCTCAATTTAAGAAATGTGCTATTAATTATGGTAATAATAATTACTATTTTTGCAACTTCTATTTACATATATTGAAAAACTAGCATTAAAGGGTGCAGGCAAGAAGAAAACCAAAGTATTTACTTAGAAGTGTTTATAACTCCCCCACATTCAGTAGATGAATACAATTAATTGTACTGCTCTATGCTTCCCTACGGAACGTTGCAAGAAACATAGAATCATAGAATGATAGATTCATCTAGGTTGGAAAAGACCACCAAGATCATCAAATCCAGCTGACAACATGGCCTACCAAGACCCATCACCAAAGCATGATGTCCTTTGTGTCATGTCCATACTTCTCTTAAACATCTCCATGGATGGGGGCTCCACCAGTTCCCTTAACAGCTCCAGGACTTGGCCACCCTCTCGACGGAGAAATTCTTCCTAATGTCCAGTCTAAACCTCCCCTGGTACAGCTTGAGACCATTGTGTATGTGGAAGTCACCCATGGTCATTCATGAATTATTTGTCACAATTTCTCGTAGCTTTTCCAGGGATTTGAACCACTGACATGACTATCTGGTGCTTTTGCTACTATCACAGAATCGCAGAATCACAGCATGGCTGAGGTTGGCAGGCACCTCTGGGCCCACCTGCTCCAGCCCTGCTCCAGCAGGGACACCCAGAGCGGAGCAGGGTGCCCAGGACCACGTCCAGGTGGCTCTGGGAGATCCTGAGGGAGGAGATCCCACAGCCTCTGGGCAGCCCGTGCCAGTGCTCCGGCACCCGCACAGCACAGCAGTGTTTCCCTTAGTCACATTTGGATAATTCAACAGAAAAGAGAACCTTGAAAGAGGAGTGGGTAATTGTGAAAAAGAGATCAGGCTAAGAGTACAGTATTTGAGTTATAGTGGTAGACAGCTTATAAAACACAGAAGCAGACACAACATGAAAACCAAGACTATAAATGCCAGTACTGAATGTGTGTGGCGCAAGTGTATTTAGGGATCATGAACGGAACTCTCAGTAGTCTGTTCTGCCTGTTTTTTTGTAAAGTCCTTGGTTCATAAAGATTCATACTTGCCCTCAAGGTGCTGGGATCCGACAAAGATGAAATCACGATACCAAATGCTAACACCCCTATAGGGTGACACATTGACATTGCTAATTCCTCTGACTGCTCCCAAGTCTCTTGGGAGAACTTTCTCAACTTCAGGGGATCCTGATGGGAACCAGGTTAAGAAGGTCCAGGTTTGCACATAGGGCTGTTTCCTAGCCTCACCTGTTTTGCTCCCAGAGTAATGTTCCAGTGTGTGTTGACTGCAGTTCCAGATCCTGCCATACTTAATAGTACGTATGCAGCAGACTCACAGCACGTTTGTTTGAGGACACACATTCAGCCAATTTGAGTTCACAAACATGAATTTTGTGTTCCTACCTGGGTGGGTAAAGCCATTTGTGCAGGACAAAATTAGACCACTAATTATATAGACTATCTTAAAACTGCCAGAAAATTTAGTACAAAGCACGTATTCCCTAGGCAGAAAAAAAAATAAATTTGGTCTCTGTCAGTTTACAACATGCAACCTTCAGGAGAAAACTGATCCTACACAACTTAAGACATTGCTGCTTTGTTATATCCAGTATAAAATATAGAAAATGCAGTTTCACCATCTACCATGTTTCCAGGCCTTTAGAAACAGAAATAAAAAGAATTAACGTTTTGCATAGATACAGAGACTAATCCTGAGGGTTATGTCTTTACGTTCCTAATACGTTCATCAGCTTTTTGGATCTGAGTATCTGAAAAGCTATCTTGTCAGCAGAAATTGAGGAACTGGTTATCTTAGTGAATAATAGAAACATCTTGCCTGTGTCTATGTAGCAGATAAATGCTACGCAAGTGGAATGGGCCTCACAAGTTTGGGGAGAAATAACACTTGAGACTGAAATTTCGGTAATGAACCTTTTAGAAATGGCAGTTCACTGGAAAGTTTGTTCTATGTACATGTGTGATATAAAAGAAACACTGATAGTTTTGAGATATAAACTTCATTTCACTGCTATATAAACAGTAGTAAAACAGCTTTTTCCAAAATCAGGACAAGAAGTAGATTGCTTGTAAGAAGTGTTTGGGATTGATGCTAGGGAAGAGATAGACCCAAATGAAAATTATTGTTGCAATAAAAAGAAATTCAGATATTTTTCTCTACTGCAACCTATTTTTCAGGCAAGGTTGGAAGACAAGATTCTCTGAGGAAGAGAGCAATAACTATTTGGATATGTGGGGTTCAGTTTTCAAACGGGTGTTTTTTGGATCTACCTTTGTTTCCAGTGAAATCAATGCCTTTGTTTTTACTGCATACAACAATTTTGCATTGTTGAGCTCACTTTCAAATACCATTTTTGAGGGGTGAAAATTAAGTTATTTTGGAGGTGCGTAGGAATTAGTTCTCCCTAAACCCTTACATGTTTCTGAGGATTTGAACCTAAGTATCTGCACATGTAAATTATACGTCAGAAATACTGAGGAACCTGAATCAAGGGGGCAATGCTTGTTGTTTTCAAGGGCCATCACAAGAGGAGAAAAGAGGCTGCAATATCTAAAGTAGGCAGATATAAGGAATCTGTCTGAATATGGCTCTAGCAGCCCAATTCCTAGGATGAATAAAGACTCACTAAAGACACAGGGAGGTGACACTGAACATTACAGCAATGAAAAGGAACATGATGAAGAAGTAAAATAATACATCTTCTTTCAGTGTTACGTTTAATATTTTCAAGTTAATTTAAACAGAGGCATGCCAGAGTTACAGCTATTTTTTTCAGAACTCAATCTGCACTTTTTTGGTGAAACCGTAATGTTTTGAGCAATGGCATTAGTAACAAATCCAGCCTGTAGGCTTTGTAAGGAATGACTCAGCTCTTGATTAGAAGAAATAGAGAAGCCTATCATCTTTATCTTTGGAAGACAGCTTTGGAAATGTAAACCACTGCAAGACAAATGCTGTAATTAAGATGGATGCACAGCTGTGCTCCATTTCTGCAGGCAGGGACAAGAAGGGGCCAGGGATTCCTCCAAACACCCACACTTCTCATGCAGAATAAAATCAAAACTTAAGTTGTGAGGTTCCTGATGAATCCTCTTACTAAAACTTTTATCTCCCATGAGTTGTTGGCCAGCTTTGCATGCAGTGCAGTGTTAAGGCATAGCTGCCCCTTACAGTGGGGTGGCCTGGTAGTTCAGGCGGTCTTTTCTCCTCGGAGATCTCACAGTCACGTACAGGAAAGGACTGCATTTTTACATGCTCTCAATGTGTGTAAATCCATCTGTGGATACACTGTGTTCTCCATACATACCAACAAGAGCTCATGTGCGGGAATTTCCATAGTTTTGTTCCCAACAGCTCTTTTTTAGGGAGAGAAAATGTGGCTATTGCAGAATCCCTGAATCCCCCTGCTAGTCCAGCTGCTTCAAGTACATTCAAGAGGGCAAGAGAGCTTTTGACATCGTCTTTCCCCATGATGGGACCCATGTGGGTCATAGGAACAGGCATGTGTCTGGCTCTTTGGGTCACGGGGAAGGGCAGCGCAGCTGGGTGGACCACTGGGGATGGTGGGTGCCCTCACTACAGCAACAACGCTGTCCTCTTTGCACACTCCATGCTGCACGGGGCTGGCTCACTCCTCAGGCTTGCCAGCCCCATGCAGCAACCAGGGCCAGCCTGTTCCAGCCTTCTTTAACTAACTCTCTTTGCACTACTGAGCAAAAAGTTTCCTCTCAGGCCACCCACCAGCGAGAGCACCTCTGCTCACCTCCATACTTAGGAGAGGGATGGCAGTGGAATGACTGATGCATCTGAGAGACAGAGAATACAGGATTAAAGAAGGATTGTATTTTTTTTTTTTCTGAGTAGGCAGGAGACTGATGTTTTTTAAAAATTTGTTTCATTTTTTGATCTGGATCAGGAAGCAGGGGAAAGTATATTACCAAGCAGATGTTGCATGATTTGCTGACAAAGGAGAACATTTTCGGATGGAGCTCTAGTTAAAAATTTGGCAGCAAATTGCTTATTAGATGAGAAATGAGATGCTTCAGATGGAAGGCAAAACACCTTGTCATATTTATCTGAAGTGTCAAAATACAGATCAGTGACTGTAGGTAAGTCTTACTGTGTGGTTGATTGCATGATTGCATTTTATTCCAAGGAGAGAAGATCTTCCTTACCATGGAAAAACTATCTCAAGGAATGTGTGTGACAATCATCTTTGAACAAACAGGACCTACCTAGGATCTCCTTGGAGCATATGCCTTGCAATGACTCTTTCGTGGAGTGAGCCTACTGGGATGAATATGCAACACCATGTGAGGAGAAGACATCACGTTCACATACTACTTGAGACTGGTGACCACACGACTGCTGTGTAGGATTTTTGTCTTTGATTTAGTGTCTTTTCACACAGTCTGACAGGGCAGATTTCAACAGAATTAGTTGAAAGAAAAGGAAAAGGAAAAGGAAACGGAAAAGGAAAAGGAAAAGGAAACGGAAAAGGAAAAGGAAAAGGAAACGGAAAAGGAAAAGGAAAAGGAAACGGAAAAGGAAAAGGAAAAGGAAACGGAAAAGGAAAAGGAAAAGGAAACGGAAAAGGAAAAGGAAAAGGAAACGGAAAAGGAAAAGAAAAAGAAAAAGAAAAAGAAGAAAGAAGAAAAAGAAAGAGAGAAAAGAAATGATAGAAAGGAAGAAAGAAAAGAAAAAAAGAAAGAAAGACAAAGTAAGGTTCTGAAAGGAATTGCAGCCTCAGTCGACAGTAACCAAAGAAGGTTTTATTCTGTTAAATTATTGTGACAACCTGAAAGTCAGAACAGCCAAGTTGGGATGATTCTATCATTAAAATGTAGCATAATTATTTTTGATAACAATATGATATGCAAAACTCAAATAACTGTATGGGATAATAAGCCCATTATATATTTTTATCAGTCTATTCCCATTATTTTGGCTGTCACTTTCAAGGATTTAGCTGTCTGTTCTACGGAAAAAACTTGCCTTAAAGAAGGTAGTTTGGCATGCTATAAGGTTAGAAGAAGTTCCAGTTTTAAAAAGGTTTTTATACATTGTAGTGAAGGAGGACCTTGAAGAAAGCTGTCTTATTTACAACGTGGCGTAGGTATGTAATTGCCAGGGTGGAGCAATGGAGTCCCCTGGGGCTGGGGCTATGGGGATTCCCTTTGGGGCCCTGCAGCCAGGGCCCAGCCCAACTGCCCCAGCCAGAAGCATGGCAGCCAGCTGCACTGGGACAGCCCCAGTGCTTGGGGAATGGGCTGAGGTCTGGATGTGCAGGATGGGACATAGCAGGGCCCATGACAAGGCTGGCCTGTGGAGAGCCTGGACCTGCTGAAGCACTGCTGGTCTAGGGGCTGATGGCCCTGGGGCCAACATGGGATGCTGAGGCCTGGTCAGTATGTGGGGTTTTGCTGGAGTGGGCAGGGACAACCAGGACTGGATAGAGCCCTCAGAGCCCTGAAAGTGATTTAAACTAGGCTGAAAGTGAGAGCAGTAATAGGAAAATATAGTTGTTCTTGTATCTCTCCCAGTCACTACCCACATACATACTTTATTGTTGCATATGTAAACATTTGCCAGAGAAGCAGAAATGTCATTACATTAAAGGCTATTTTGGGCCAAGCCTGCCACAGAAAGGCTGTTCAACCAATGCAACTGGAAGAAACCAGACGAAATTGTAGAGTAGACTCCCTTCGATGTTGTTTAGCCAAACTACATACCTGCGTTCAGTCCTTCTGACTTGTCCTATGAGCCTTTCCCTCCAGACCATTCATCATCATGCTACTTTTTGCCTGAATGCTTACTCATTGTTGACATTTTTGGCAGTGCTATACATAGCCGTGACTTCTACGGTCCAAGGATTTGTCTTCATAAGAGAAGTTCATTAAGTGTGAAAGAAAGCTTAAGCGTGAAGGAAGAGATGCCCTGCTGAGTGACCACACTTCAGCTGTAGTTGGATAGATGTGTCTTGCCTTCTGCTCCGACCTGACCAGGTTGCTTCCTAGTGAGCAGTATGACAACAGCCTGAATTTCTGTTCGGAAAACATTACATCATACACTAAATTCACATACAACATCATATACTGTATTTCTGTCTGTTTTCAAAAAGGAGCTGCTTCTCAAAGTCTCCTTAGTCTGGCAATTGAAGAAATGGTAAGGTACAGGGTTGGAAGATAAAACTAAGCAAATTTAAGAAAGTAAGGAACAACTTAGTAAGGCTTGCAGTGAATTAATGACTGGATGTTTTGGGGTGAAGATAGGATTTTTGTTCTAAAACTTATGCTATAGTTCAAAGAGAAATTGAAGCTGGGCATGCTTCAATTCACTACAGAGGGAAAGACTGGGATGCTGTCCAGAATAAATACAAAGAAGTGGAAATGGAGAAACAGAAATGGAGTTGTCCTTGAAGGTACGGAAGTGAAGGTCACCACTTCAGTGCTAATAATAGGAATTTCTAGTCTCAAATGGAGCCTCATCAGTTAGAAATGAAGAAAATATGGCTTTATAAACCCTGAGCAGCCTGGAGTGCTCTAATAGCTTAAATAATAATTCAGAATAGATTCTATTTTGAGCAGGAGGTAGGGCAAAAGACCTCTTAAAGTCCCTTCCAGGCTGAGTTAATCTGTAATTTGTAAAATGCTATGATTCTGTAAAAGAAAAGACCTCGAAGTATTAACCAGTTATGTAGTATACAATGTGGGTGCGTATTCAGACACCTAAATCTAGTTATCTACAGTGTATGTACCTCAGTGTGGGCTGGATTGTTAAGCTCCCAACAGTCAGCAGAGGTCAAGTCATTACAGAAAGTTGACTCTTCAGAGACTCATTTAAGGATGAGATGAATAGCTGCCTAGGTACTATTTATTGCATATATAGGTGCACGCACATACAGACACCCAAATTTTGGAGTCTGATTCTGAAGCTGCATCCCGTAAGTCAGCACTATGGTACGGCTATGAAAAAGACAAATGCATCCTTGAGTGTGTTACGTAAAATATTATTTGCAGAGGTTACGTTCTAAAGTTATTTTACAAGATCTGCTGCCATTTCTATGTTTTAATTGCAGTTAACCATACTCAAAACAAATGGGATTAAACAAGACAAGGAAGAGAGAACGGTTACTAAAGTGTTTAGTGGAGTCTCACAAAAATCTTGCCATCAGTAAAGAATGAAGCCTCCATTTGACTACTTAATTATAGGAAAATGAGGAATGTAGTTTCTCTCTCTAAATACTTCAGGAGTTAGAAGCACAATGAACATCAAGGGAATGATGCTGACATAAAATGATTTAACCATGAGATTTGTTTGGAATTAGATAAAACTTAATTACCCCTCAAAAGTTTTGTTAGTTAACCCTGCCCAGGCATCCAAGAATCATTACAAATTCTGTTTATGTAAGCAGAGATTAAGAGAGAAAATCCAAAAAAGGCACACTTGTAAAACAAAAGCTTGATTGCAATTTGCTTACATTCTTGTACTCACACCTTTCTTGGCCTGGAAAAGCAAAATAATCAAAAGTTTTCAAAGGTATCATCCCGAGAAAAGCTCCAAAGAGTCTCTAGATAGGTCAGTTAATGCCCCAACTGATATTAATTGCATATTCTTTACATGTTTATCAGAATGTTTGTCTACTCTATTGCATAAGTCAAATCTTGTTTCCATATTTTCAACGTAGTTGCAGATAATGACCTTACTGGTAGCTTTACAAAATCCTTTATGATATTATTTACAGCCTCATGAACATCTTATTAGAAACTTACCATCAACCATCTTCCTCATCTTCAAAACATTCCAGTACAGTAAGTTAACACATTTCAGGGATTTTTTTTCACTTTAAACAATTAACAACAACAAAAAAAGAATGCCTGGTTCTGTGATAAAAAGAAAAAAAAAGAAAAAAANTCTTTAAAAATAATTAATTACCACAACTTGCTGGTTATTCCTATGATGGTTTTGCTCTGCACTGGAACGTTCTTTTTGTCTGTTCTTCTCATTCATCATGGATAATTAACCAAAATTCTTCCCATTTGTTTCTCTGGTCATTGCATTGCTTTTAACCATTGGTAAACGCTTTTCCTTAATTATAAACTGTGTCCATATCTACAAACATTTGAGGTCCAAGTTAAGCTTTGCAAATCATGTGTTGGGCTTAAGATGTTTACATTTTTGTGATACGTTAGAGGTGGCGGTGCACTTGTACACACTTTATGTAGGTCCTGTTTTTAGCAAGACCACTAAATAGACAGTCGTTAGTTACGTAAAAATACCTGCATTTGGGCCAAACATTGGTGAAAACACCATGAATGACGCATATAGGGCTTTTTAGCTTGAACAGCTAGTTCAAACAACAGCAATCACTGTTGGGATGGGATGTAACTCTCTTCTCAAAACCCCAGATATTCCCCTAAATGATTTTTGTTTTAATGATTATCATTTAAATATTACTCTCTTTATATATGTATTATGTATATAAAGTAAAATGTATAATAAAGAAATATATATATAAAGTAAATATATATACATATATTGCTGAATTTTTATCCTTACTAACTCATTAACCTGATTTTATATTTCATTAAGCTGATGGGCAATTTCATAGGTAATTGAACTATGAAATTTTAAATTGTCATCAACACAAGTTCTACCCTTGCTTTTATATGCCTTTTTGTTTAGATGATCTAAAACATTTACCTCCTAATGTTAAGTTTTAATTACAGGTTTTGCTCTGTATGAAATTGCATAAACTGATGCTAGGTTGTTCTCGTTGACCAAACACATATTTTAAGGTTTTCTATGCTAAATTTTGGAATACTCTAATAAGGGAGATATCTTTTTCCGCTTTCATCTCTGGGAATATAGCAGAGTTAGCAAAATTGGAGCTGTGAAAAATGCAATGTAAGTTTTTGTGGCTTGGCCCACAGGTTTTAAGAGTCTGATTGGCAAGTAAAGCCTGACCTCTAAGGAAACTCTTGCAATAAGCTCTCTTTCCTGATTCAGAAACTTACAGACAGCCTCCAAATGTACTGTCCTAAATTGGACACAAATTTATGTTGTAAAGTTTCTTAATGAAAGAGCTATGGGATCCTGAAACAGACTTCCCATAGAAGTCATACGAAGTAGTTTGTTCAGAGGTAGATATTGATAATATTGTTTAAAACGAAGATATTTGATCTAATTGCCCACAAAACCAAGATGGACAATCAGCTCATCATATCTCACCTAGTTCTTCCTTCTCTGTTCTCTAGAAAGTCAGTCTAGCTCAGAGTGGCTCCTCTGGGCTTGCTGCTTATGAAATGTGCTGAATAACAACATCTACTTTCACTGCTAACTTATTTTAAAACTACTTTGATCTGCGTTCTAGTATGGACAGACGTGTCTGTGAAGTCAGTTGTTTACAGGTAGCCCAAAAATTCCTGGTAAAGAAGAATTGGTCAACACTATGGAAGTCAGTTAAGGAAATGAGAAAATTGCCTGAATATTAAAAAAGTTTTTCCAGCAGTTAGATTTCATTAGACTGTGGAAAAGACTGAAGCTGCTAATTATACCGAGGCTTAAAACTAATTCTTGTGGCAGCCCACGATTCACCTTCCCACAATTTGATACATCGGTGGTTATCATTACCTTTTGTTTATAGGTCTCCGTGCTAAGGCAAATATTTCAAGAGGAGAAATGCTTTATTCCATTCCTGGCCCTAAGAGAAACTGCACCAGTGACAGCTGCTCTCAAAGAAGGAAATTGTTTGTGCCAATTATAGCCAGCCAGGAAGGAAGCCAGCTAAAACCTCTTATAAACACCAACAAGACTAAGTATAACTGGTTTATTCTGCTTACTGTACTGAAGTCAGCTTTTTCTGTCCTGTTTTTTGAAGAACTTCATATATATTGGGCAGAATGGCCAGATTTCACCAAACTGTACTACAAAATGTTGTCTGAGAATTTAATATACATTTGGTGTGCAGTCTTCCTCTGTTGAATTATTTTCTTCTGCACAGCAAATGAAATTGACCCTACATAAAAGTCCACAAGGATTAGCAAACACTTCAAATCCTCCTCTGTTCCAGTGCTGAGAGCCCACATGGCTTCTGCTTCACTTACTTTTCCATCAGCATTGTGAAGTGTTTTTTATTCAGGTCTTTATCATGGAAAGCTGCTCTGTTATAAATAGCAAACAATGAGGGAATATCTACAAAAGTGGGTAGAACGGTGGGAGAAAGTCTGCCTCTATTCCAGAATTCCCCATGCAGATCCCTGTTCTGCAGTTGTGGCATTGTGCACCAGCCCCAGAATAGTCTGAAAGTTTGATCCAGTGTGAACAAAGTCTGAGTCTAACTGGAGTTTGTTTCAAAGCCCAAATCAAGAGACTTAGCTGACTACGATAATGTTGAAAAGCAAACAATCTGTTTTTACTCTTGAAACAGAATGCAGGGGGAGGGTGGTGGGAAAGAATAAAGGGAGGACAAAACCATTGTTTCATACAGACAAAATTATTTCATTTTATTTTTAATAAAAACAAAGCAATTCAAAATCTCATCTGCAAAAACAACGCAGAAGTAGCTATTATCATCCTCCTTGATCAATGGTGAGGGCACTCACCCAAGCTGCAGGATATCTGAATAGAAATGCTTTTGTTGTCTGACAGGTTTAAATTTGCTCATGCCATCTCCAAGAAGAGTGCCTTAAACACTACATGACATACGCATTGTGGCAGGTACTGTTTGCATAAGAAGGAACACTTTCTTGGAAAGCAGGTCTGAAACCTTATTTATTTCCTTGGTGGTTTATGCAGCAGGTTAGAGGTTCATTCAGGCACATAGAGTGGTGTTTTGCATTCTTTTTCTTTTTCTTTCTTTTTCTTTTTCTTTTTCTTTTTCTTTTTCTTTTTCTTTTTCTTTTTCTTTTTCTTTTTCTTTTTCTTTTTCTTTTTCTTTTTCTTTTTCTTTTTCTTTTTCTTTTTCTTTTTCTTTTTCTTTTTCTTTTTCTTTTTCTTTTTCTTTTTCTTTTTCTTTTTCTTTTTCTTTTTCTTTTTCTTTTTCTTTTTCTTTTTCTTTTTCTTTTTCTTTTTCTTTTTCTTTTTCTTTTTCTTTTTCTTTTTCTTTTTCTTTTTCTTTTTCTTTTTCTTTTTCTTTTTCTTTTTCTTTTTCTTTTTCTTTTTCTTTTTCTTTTTCTTTTTCTTTTTCTTTTTCTTTTTCTTTTTCTTTTTCTTTTTCTTTTTCTTTTTCTTTTTCTTTTTCTTTTTCTTTTTCTTTTTCTTTTTCTTTTTCTTTTTCTTTTTCTTTTTCTTTTTCTTTTTCTTTTTCTTTTTCTTTTTCTTTTTCTTTTTCTTTTTCTTTTTCTTTTTCTTTTTCTTTTTCTTTTTCTTTTTCTTTTTCTTTTTCTTTTTCTTTTTCTTTTTCTTTTTCTTTTTCTTTTTCTTTTTCTTTTTCTTTTTCTTTTTCTTTTTCTTTTTCTTTTTCTTTTTCTTTTTCTTTTTCTTTTTTCTTTTTTCTTTTTTCTTTTTCTTTTTCTTCCAACCTGGTGAATAAAGTGCTTGAGCCAAGACTGTACAGTTTTGACAGAAGAAAGTAGAAAATAGCTCGGGCTAGAATACAGACAGCATGGCATTCACTTAGAAAGGTCCAAGGACTCTGGCTTTTTTGGGCAGACAATCACAGAATGGCTTGGGTTGGAAGGGACCTCAAAGATCATCCAGTTCCAACCACCTGCCATGGGCAGTGCTGCCCCCACCAGGTCAGGCTGCCCAGGGCCCCATCCAACTTGGCCTTGAGCACCTCCAGGGATGGGGCACCCACAGCTCTCTGGGCAGCTGTGCCAGTGCCTCACTGCCCTCTCAGTGAAAAATTTTCCCAACATCCAATCTAAATCTTCCCTCTTTCAGTTTAAAACCATTCCTCCTTGTCCTAACGCTATCCACTCATGTAAAAAGTTTTCCCTCGTTTATAAGCTCCCTTTATGTACTGGAAGGCTACAATGAGGTCTCCCCAGAGCCTTCTCTTCTCCAGGCTGAACAAGCCCAGCTCCCTCAGCCTGTCTTCATAGGAGAGGTGCTCCAGCCCTCTGATCATCCTCGTGGCCCTCCTCTGGACCTGCTCCAAAAGTACCCCAGTTCTATGTACTAAATGAATTCTTCGACTATTCAGTATAAGAGAGAGGAAGAGGCTTTAATCTCTACTAAGAGGAATGTTCTACTCATCCACATTTTTGATCCATCCCAAATTTATACGTATTTTCATGTTGCATAAATTTTTGTATTAATCTTCCTGATGATGCTTGGTACTTAATTATGGGGACGAACAAAGTTATTCTTTTTTTCTCATAAAGGTACTTTCACCAATTTCTTTATTCATTGAACTGCATGATTCTATTCCTGCACTTACTTTTAAAGCTGCTTTTCTCCATTCGAAACATAATGAGAGACACAGATGTGATTTTACAATCAAAGGCCCAAACAGAGCATGGCAGTATAATATAATCAATAGCATCAAACACAAGGCTGTTATTTAGAAGATGAAATAGGAGAAATGCTGTTCTGAATAACAACAGCTGAAAGAAGGTATTACAAGTGGCTCAGAAACTATGAGGCTCAGAGGAAGAAAGCCGAGCCTTGACAAGACCGAGTGTGATATTTGCCATTATCTTTTGGGGACACTTGCTTCATTAGTGAATTTATGATAGTATAACAAAATTGAGATAAGCTTTTCCTTCAAAACATGCTACTCTGTTCTTACTTCAGGACTTGGCCCCAAACCCAAATCTTTCCTTCTCTAGAAAGCAATTCCCACCTTCTTTTTAGGCAAGATGGTTAAAAGCCAAGTGTTTCCTTGAACTGGAGAGCTCACTCACTTTCCCAGCAAGACCATAAGCTCCTGGGGTCAAAAAAAGATTTTGCTCTGTTATTTTTACTAGTATTGTGTGTCGTTATGCTCTCAACTTGCTTAGTGCTTTTGCATGTTGCTGTAAAAAAAGTAACTGTTTATAACGTATAATTTGCTAAAGTCACCTGGGAAATCTCAGGCAGGGCCAACGCTTAGAAGAATACTTCATTGTGTTCCTTCATCATGTTCCTTCCCTTTGCGTCCTTTCACTCAGAGATTGCTTTCACCTTTCAGAGGAGTGATGTTGGCACAGGAAAAGACTCAGGTCTCTGGAAGTGACTGAGATAAGACAGAAGGATTATGAGCAACTGGAATACAAGCCTCCAGAAAACAAAGCCTACACTTTCCTGTCAGTAGAACTGTATCTGAATATGAACTTTTAGGCAGGAATTTTGAAAATACTTCCAACATCTCTATGATACAGACTATAAATACCTAGCAACTTTTCTGTGAATATTTTTTTTGTATACCTGATTCCTCAGTGAACTACTGGATGTATTGTTCAACTGTCAGTTGTCGTGCAACTTTGACTATGACACAGATTAGATTAGATTACAAGCTATGAAGTCAATTGCTGAGTCACAGCAGACAGAGAAACAATAAATTTTCCTTCTCCCATGTTTTAAGATATTGTTCTCTATTTGTTGGTTTTGCATGTGTGTGTTTTAAAAGATGCCAGGATATTAACACCAGATGAAGTGGTGTATTCAGAACTATGGTATATCAGAACTATGACCACTCCAGGAACAAGGCTTTTTCATTCTACTTGAATGCTCTTCAGAAAGTCAAAAAGGTAATGCACAGAGCTGAGGCAGGCAACGAGTAAAGTTTGGAAACATTAATCTATTGGTGAAAGGAACATTCACATGCATTGTAAGCACCCATGGGTGGAGAACTCCTGCCTCTGCCGACTGGGGAATCTCCAGCTCAAACAACTGAAGCTTGCAGGATTGTTGCATTCCCTTTCCTTCCTCGCTGGCCAAAATGCACCCTGTTCTTTAACTCATATCTGCCTACAAAGTGATGTGAAGTACAAAACACACACAGCTGTACTGGGGACTTACTCCTCAGCACGTGGAAATCAATGAACATCTCTATGAGTTAGTACATTTCTTCTCTGGCTGTTCAAAAGGCAGCTCTGAGGAAAATAAAAGAACATGAAAGCTGAGATCCTGCACTGCTGAGTTATAAAACTTCCTTTCATTTTCTAATCCTTTAGATGCAGACAGATGGTTAGCAATAGCTGGCTTCCTAGCTCCTTTAGCCTAACTTACAGAATTGACCAAACTTATCCACAGGTGCCCACACAGAGAACTGGTATGAGGCTAGCTGTCCAAACATATACACCAGGTATCACTTTAGGGTACCATGCTTGTTGTCCAGGTATGCCTGCAGAGAAGCAGAGACGCCCATAAATCCTGTGACATACTGTCTTAGTTTCTAACAGAAGTTACGCTTCTCGTAGTGTGTAGTATGAAGCTACCTTGTGGCCTCAGAGATACTGATAACATCCTNCCTGCTAGCCATGTGCAGAAGTGTCAGGTGCTGCAGCAAGTCTAAAATGGCATTGGACATCAGTGTTTAAGCAGCCCTACCCACCTGTAATGCTTAAGCATTCTTTTAAAAATTTACACTTGTGGAGGAGATTTAACTGGACAGTTAGAGACTGGTACAGCAAAAGATGTGAATTTACTGCAGGGAGGATGGAAAAAAAATACCCATTTCCTCCTATGTCCTCAAGAAAAATATTCTGTATCTTCCAATAGCTGGTTGCAGTTATTCCTCCCTGCAGACCCCCTGGGACAGGTATTGGTAGCCTTCTTATCCTTTGGATGAACAAGTAACTTTGGCATCTCTTGAAGAAGCTTCCCTGAAGAAACTTTGGTCTTCTGGAACCAAAATTTCCTGTAGTCTCAGCACAACACTCGTGTTANTTTACGCTTGTGGAGGAGATTTAACTGGACAGTTAGATTGGTACAGCAAAAGATGTGAATTTACTGCAGGGAGGATGGAAAAAAAATACCCATTTTCTCCTATGTCCTCAAGAAAAATATTCTGTATCTTCCAATGGCTGGTTGCAGTTATTCCTCCCTGCAGACCCCCTGGGACAGGTATTGGTAGCCTTCTTATCCTTTGGATGAACAAGTAACTTTGGCATCTCTTGAAGAAGCTTCCCTGAAGAAACTTTGGTCTTCTGGAACCAAAATTTCCTGTAGTCTCAGCACAACACTCGTGTTAGATGAGTTAGACTCATGCTTAGATCCCAGGATTGAGGTACTGCCTGGGTTGCTGGGGTGTCAGACTGTCATGGTCAAGCAACACAAGAGAAGGGCAGGTTCAGGGGCTCGATGACTTGAGAAATGTGCTGTAAGGGATTGTAGCTACTTTTTTTTTTTTTTCCAGTAACATTTTTTTTTGTTGTCTGCTGAAATTCATATGGCAAAACTTAAGAGAAAATCTCTTCTCTTTCTCAGTTTGCTTTGTTGTCTGAACTAAGAGCTCTACTGAATTACCCACTGGATAGTCTTGGATAGTTCTGCATTCAAGTTATGCCCATTATCCTTTTCTCTTTTAATTTCCAAATGTAGATTCAAATGCAGTTAGAAAAGGCTTTTTTACCCCTCTCATGTGCATAACTATTATCTAGTCATGGAATGATCTTGCATTTGTGTCAAAATTAATTTTTTCCCTTCCTTTAAATTGTCTTCTCTTGCTGAAATTACAGCATTGCATAATGAACACCTTATATTTCAGTGTCCAGAGGGAGGTGCTTGAATAAATATTTTTAATTGCTCATTTTGTGTTTCACAGAGGTGAGATTCCCAGTATGAAAAAGGTCCAGAATATCTTATTATAATCCAATCTTCCCTCATATTTAGTTTTATGGTACCTTCCCTGATGGGACACTACCTTTTCCCAGGTGAACACTGACCATCCACCCATGCAGCCAATATTAGAAGCGCTGTGAAAGGTTTTTGCAGGCGGGCTTTGGACTTATTGTTTGATGCCAGCAAACATCAAACACTTTTCAGCTATAATATTGCCTGACTCAGTAACAATTCGTTTGTCTGCTTCAAGAGGCCACTTGGTAAATGTTTATCTTTTCCTTGTAGAAGGATGAGCTGTTTTCATGTACAATTATCATTTTCAATTGCTTGCTTCCACAAAAATTCTTTGTCTTCTGGCAGGCATCTCAGATTCATAGACTGAAATTTTCTTGCTACTACACATTAACAATTTACCCGTGAGTAAAACTGATCGGCAGCTTTCATGGTTTACGTTTAGATGAAAATGCAACCACATTTAAAACTAGCACATAAGCTTTCAAAGCTGAATTTCCACTGCATCTACTTTGCCTTCCCTAAGTTTTTGGCTTTCGATGAGACATGCTCTCTGCCAGCTGAGAACTTATCCTGTTTACTTCTTTGTATCCCCCCAACACCGTTCTAGTTTGATGTAGTTATACCTCTCCCCTTTCCCTTTAGGTTTCCAGGCATTTTTTTCTTCCTTGTTGGTTTCTATCAGATGCAAGAAGAACACAAATGCTCTTGTCAGTTTCCTTTTCATGTGTTTTAAAGAAAAAACGTTAATTCATAGGTTGAGCAAAAATTGTCCTGAATAACTGAGAAAGTAAAATAAAAAACAGCAGTAGAACAACCTAGAGAAAAACTGGGCAATAAGCACGCAATTTGACTGAAAGACCATCTATGTCCCTTCTTTCCCCGCCTGTTCCTTCTTTTTTATCCCCAACTACTTGATTTCTAATTTATATGTTGTAAGAAGCATGTGCCTTGTGAACCTTTGTAAACTGCAAGACCAAAAATGAATGATGCTGCCACAGGTCTTAGCACTGAAGACAACCAGGGAACCCCCTGAGCTAACAAGAAAACAAAGGCCACCCAAGAGATGCACATGGAGGAGGTCAGTGAGTTAGTTCCCGCTCGTATTAAAGCTAAGGGGAATTTTTCTGTTGAGTTTAAAGGGAG
Organism: Penelope pileata; assembly: GCA_013396635.1. Classification (NCBI taxonomy): domain Eukaryota; kingdom Metazoa; phylum Chordata; class Aves; order Galliformes; family Cracidae; genus Penelope; species Penelope pileata. The sequence continues at coordinate 931,987 of WBMW01003898.1, forward strand.
CGGAAGCGGGTCAGAAGGCAGCCAGGATGAGTTTTGTGTAAGATTCTCAGCAGCCATCCGCTGCTTGTACACGTGCTCATAGCTCAAAGGGAAGGACTGTGTGAGGGCAGGAATGGGTGGGATGCTGCCCTGCAGAAATGATAGGTCTCAGCAACATCACTTCTTTTCTGCTTCAACAGAGTAGAGATGTCAAGCCAATCATCTGAAAGCTTAAGCTTTTAATGTAGGAGAGACTGAGGAGGTGAGAAAAGTCACCTCCGTCTGCTGAACTATGTCCTGTTTATGCACTCTGCACAATTCTGTAAAGGATAACCTGTAACCCTTTTTTGGGATATCCAAATGTTGTTGCCTCAGGAGCAGTTATTTTTCTCTAGGAAGAGAAATGGAGGAGGGGGCATGCCATTTAATGTTGAAATAACTGGCATGAATTTCTTCTCCTGTTTATAATCTGGCTTCTTGCTCACTTCTTGTGTTGAGGAAAAAACAAGGAAGTTGAGTTCCTGTTGCCCCAGGGTTTCTGTTTCTTCCATTTAAAAATAATATCTGAAGTTCTACTGCTTCTTTGCCGTTCTTAACTAGCACAAGTGTCTATGACTTATATTGCTGTAGAAAACTATTATTCATATGCAAGGCACAAAATAGTTATTATGTAGTTTCAGAAACAAAATGCCAGAAGTCTAAACATATTGAATAATTTTGTTCTCATTTTACTGTGCAGAACACGCTAAGAAAAGTTGCATGGAGAAATCTACCAGCTTTCCATCCAGATAGCTTTTCCGAGTATTTTGAGAAAAGTCCTTGCAGTCTTTTTGACCAGGACGGGACTCCTCTGCCCAAAGGCATGCATAGAGGAATCTGGTCTCTCTTTAAGGTTGGTGTTAATAAGCACAAATACAAAGACAGAAGAATGTAGAGAAATCCCAGAGGGTGGTTCCTCATCCCCTAGGTTAGGCCTTCCGGACTGCCTGCTTTTCTCTCCCATGCCTGTGTCACTGCTTTGACACCAGACTTTAGGGTGATTTTGAGTAGGTTGATCCCACTTGTAGTATGGAGAAACTCTCCTTGTGCAGAGTTGTCAGGCTTTTGCTCACTCTGTGTCTGAATGGAGGCAGAGATGGGGCTGCATCGTGCTCCTTGCGTTCACAAGAGTTTTCATTGCTGCCATTGTTTCTCAGTCAGTCATGCATCCAGCTGGTGATGGGGCATATTAGGGTAATATGAGTTGATGTGAGAAAACACAAGGCAACCAAGCTTATAAAAGAGAGATTAGGAGAGGGCAATTTAACTGCTGGAGAAACAACAGAGAGAGACGAGATAACCAGCCCCAGCCTGGGACCATCTGGCAGGCATGCACATCCATCGGCTGGAGAGAAGAGGGAAAGAATAAATCCAATCAAACATCTGGAAATCCACAAACCAGCCAACAATCAGCTGCATAAAAATTGGCTAAAAGCCCATGTGAACGCAGATGGATTTGCAGGGACTTTTGCCCCTTGTTTGGGACTGTTTCCTATCCGCTCCAGCAAGAGCTCTGCTGGAAAGGAAGAATGAAGAGTAATGCTGCTTATGCCACGTTTGTCAGTGCCTGCGGGGAATACTTGGTTGTCAGCAGAGCGAGAGCAGGAAATGCTCTTAACACTGGTAACCACCTCAGAGCTAGAATCCAGCTATGTAAAAATCCACTTCAGAAACACAGCTGCGGGAGCAATGGTAGTCCCATACTCTCTGATTCGTCCCTAGACTTAGAGTTTACCAGCTCAGTGGTAAATGAGAAGTTTCATTTGCGTTATAGTGAACACACAGGAGTGTTTGGTTGGGAAGTGTTTTTCTGTCCTCTTCAGCATTCCTTTCCTCATCCTCTGACATCACATGTTTCCTCTGCTCCCTATGAAGGTGATTTTGGAAACATGTGTCTGCAAAGCTGGTGAGAATGTTTGGAGGTCCTCTCATCCCTGTCTTGCTCTGTCCCATCCTCTCCCCTGCACTGGCTCCAGGATTTGGATACCCACATTAAATTTAGAGAACTTGCTTGTCTCAAAGGAAAGCCACTGTAGACTGAGAACGCCAATGGGAAAATGATGTGTTTTTTTTTCCCTTGTAATTATTAGTGGTAGCAGAAAAGGGCTGTGGCTGCCCCTCTCCCAGCTTGAAGGAGGCATTTGGCAAAGGCAGTGTAGATGAGGTGGGCTCTGTATGGACAGTGCTGTATTATATCTATATGTGCACATACAATAATAATCTTATTGAACCTAGACTGTGAGCAGTAAGACAAGGTTGTTCACAACTGCCACTAGATGGAGAGCTTTAGATACACTGCATACATACGCCTGTATGTGAAGATTCAGGGACCGTAAAGGCTGGAAGATACCTGTATTATCATTGAGTCTGAGCTCCAGCAGACAAAGAGCAGAAACGTTAACTTAAAGATTTCTGTGTCAAAGTCATCATTCCTTGCTGTGCTGAAACATAGCTTTCAACAGAAGACAGACATCCTTCATTTAAAGACTGAAAATGAGAATCTACTGCACCCATACCGAAGGTGTTCAAATGGTTGGTTGAAATATGCACTTCATTGCTCATCCAATTCTTGTTTGCTTAGAACTCTAGCCATTGTGTTTATACTTTTACTTGTTTTAACACTACGTCTTTAGCTTGTATGTGAGCTTTTATCTGCATTTCTTCATTTTTTGACCTGTATTACCCTGATCTGGTATGGGTAGGAGCTGTCTGGCAGTACTGGAGAAGCTTAGTGTCCACACTTTGAATTGTTAAATTGCATTTATTTTCTAAAAGCACTAATTCAACACTTAACTCAGTTTAAAAGGGGGGAAAAAAAAGCTTTGCTAAATTCTTCTGCCATTAATTTAACAAGTTCCAAGGGGAGTTCAGTGCTGTCTAGTTTAATTTAAACAGGGTTACCTTGAAAGGCAGCATTCATGACTACAAATTTCTACTTCAAAAAGAGGCTGAAAATATGTCATCAAGTTGTTCCATCAAAATCCTAGGCAACAAGAACCCTGGTTCTGCCTCAGTCATTGCTAGTTCTGTGAATTATTTGCATTAGGAAGCTGGATCCATATAGTTGCCTCACCTCACTAAGCCTTTTCTTTGCAGTGCTTTCATTGGAGCAAGAAAAGTATGAATAATATAGTAGAGATGGTTTCTCACAACAGAACAGCTTTCTTATGACATCTGCTCTCAGTTCAGTCTGATTTCCACATCAGGTTATATGTAGCTGTGAATTCCCCAGAAGTCATCTGGAGGTTTTGGGAACATATAGATGTAATCTGCTTATAGGCTTTAGTGGCACTGCTGACAGTGCTTTCCCTACTCATCAACATTGAGCAGCAGAGGACCCTTTCCCCCCTAGGGTAGGGTCTGCAGCCCCTGCATGCTGGTGCTCTCTCCCTCCTTCCCCTCATCCTCTGATTCTGCCCAGATGAGAGTGTGGTTAACATACCACCTCAAGGATGCCCTCTGGCCTGGCCTCGTCCTACTGCTTGCAGGGGACGTTAAATGGATGGAAAATCAGTTGCAGTGCAGAGGGGGTGAGCATATCGCTTCCCAAGACTCACCTGATTTGGGCATCTCCAGGCTGGGCAGGAACTGGGTACAGCTTCCCGTCTGTGATGCCAGGAAAAACAAATTCAATAATGAGGATATAACCAGGACTGTAGGGTTTGCCTGCCTCCCTCACCCATTTGCATGTCCAAGTGGAACGTTGTCAGACAGTGGCCACCAGCTCCACAGGAAGGAGAAGAACTGGAGGAGGGTGCTTGTTTTGCCAAACAAAATTTCCTTCCTCTGGAGGAGTTTTACATCCTTAGTTTCACTATACAAAAATCAATGACCCAAAACCAAAAAGAATCCCAGCACTGAAGTATTTGCTCTTGTTCCTGCACTTATCAAAGACATAAAGGAAAGTTAGACAGGAATAAGACCTTTCTGAAGTCTGCATTTTCATAAATATTTCCCTTTAAGAGTTTGTGAAATTGAATTTGGGTTGATAACCTTGCTTTGTTCACCCAGCCTTACATCTTCAGAGAGCGGTGAGAAAAATGAAAAGATTTTAACGAAATGTAATCACGGCAATTCAGTACAATGGCATGGAGACAAAGATAAGATGAGAAATAAGGTGCTGTTCTCTTTGCTTCCCTTGTTCCCTCGTTTAAGTGATAATTTTCATACCTTACCTTTGAAAGATATAATTACAGTAATTGGAATCTGGCTATTTCTGAGAGCTGTGCTGCACAGTCCTTTTTCCCCTTGACATTTCTGTCTTTTCACCTAATATAAGATCCTGAATCTGCTAAATAAATACTTTGGACCAAATTCTCTGCTGTGTGCAAGCACTTCGTGCTTCTCTGGCAGCTACAATCTGCATTAATGCCAGCATAAGTGGCTGAAGGAGAGTTTGCCCTGGAAAAAAGGGTGATTAAACATGGTTGTAGCATTTCTAGAGTGAGATATATGCACTGTTGTGGAACGCCTTGCCTGGCTCTTGCCATGTAAACATGAGGCTGGTTGGCCTCAGAAGGAGATAAGTCTGGAGTGGGGTGACTCAGAGGGGGGGAATAAAAGCTTTCTGCTTCTCGCAGATGGGGAAAAGGAGGAAGGCAAGCTGACAATGTGACTTGGAGCCATGGGATGCTGAATCTGCCTGAGCTTGCAGCACACATACTGTGTGGCTCTGGGAGGGAGGACAGTCCCCCGGGACATCCCTGGAAATATGGCAGTGTCCCCAGATCCCTCATGTTCCTGCAAGGCATGGGATCAGCTGTCTAAACCTGCACATCTAGTTCAGTTCCAGATGCTCTGTTCCTGCCAGGAGAGAGGCCCAGCTTGGTTGCTTCCCTGGCTGTTTGCATAACCAGGAATTTCCTTCCGCTCTGCCTTTGAGCTGAGGTAAATGGAGGCAGAAATACTCTGGGGAGCAGACCACTGCCCAGCCTGCCCTACAATTTGGGAAGGGCAAAGGTCCATGTTATGCTCTTTGTTGCGTTCAGATGCCTCTTGGCCACTTCTCAAGGCATGGCCAGGATACCCGCTGTCTTCCAGTAACACCGTCCTGGGCAGGAGCCAGCCTTCATGACCAGTGGGCAGTACAGGGAGGCCAGTGCTGCTGGCATCAGTGAGCTATGAATAGTCCTGCGGGGTAACATGCATGCTACTGAAACCATTAAACACAAAGATCCTGCACCTTGTGTTCAGGCATGCATATGAAGGCAGGGAGGTTATGAGCAGCTGCAGGAAGCTGTGGGATCTGGGCACATTTTGGAAGTTTTGCTAGAATAAAGCTTCTTAAACTTTGTTAGCTTGATACCATCAAAAGGAGCAGCAGCAGCAGCAGCACAATCAGTCACCACCTGCTAATGCTGCAGAGTGAGCAGGACCCACAGCAGCTCCCATTCCTTTCATCCTTAATCTTACATGTTTCAGTTTTGACTATGGTTGGGCCCCTGCTTGCAGCATTGCCGACAAAGTGGAATGAACCTGAAGGCTAGTGGGATGGCTGGGGACTGAAACATACCATGTATGAGGAGAGTCTGAGGGAGCTTGGCTTCTCCAACCTGGAGAAGAGATGGTTTTGGGGGGAGATAACAGCAAGCTGCCAGTGCCTACCTAGTCAGGGGTGTGATGAAGGTGGTGCCAGACCTTCTGCAGAGATGCATGGACAAGGGGCAACAAACCCAAGATGCAGAAAGGGAAATTCCAGCTTAGCATAAGGAAAAAAGATTTCAAAAGGTAATTAAGGGATGGAAAAATTAACCAATGAAGCTGTGCAATCCTTGGAGATACACAAAGCGCAGCTGGAGAGCCTGACCTACATTCAGAGATCGCCTTTGTTCAGGGAATCAGGTGGTCAGGAGTTGGAGTAGATGGCATCCAGAGGTCCTTTTTCACCTGAATCAGCTGAGATCTACTTCAGCATGGGGTGAGACACCTGACTCTTTGGCAGCACACTGTATTCAACTAGCCTAGTTTTGGTAGTGCATGCGATATAGCATGTTTCGGTAACCTCCTTCCTTACAGAAATAACTGAGATTTCTTTTTGCTCTTTTCTCTGAATAATCTTCCTAACTGACAACCATACAGTACAGTAATATTCATTGATCAGAGCTGTAACCAGCTTCCTTGAGAGTGAGTAACTTTTTATGTTAACGAGCTCAAAACATTTTTGTTGTTGTTGTTCAGCACTGTCTCAGATTTATCGCTATTAATTTTTTGGTCAAAGAAATGAAGCAGGACAGAGCGTATGTTCTGCTTCTGTTCACACTGATAGGATTGATACTGAACAGGCACCGCACCTTAGCATGATTATGTACTTTTGTTTGTAATACCCAGCTGTATCTGGAAGGAGCAGATGTGCTGCAGCACTTACCCATAGCTTGACTGCTCCTCAGCCCACTGCAGGTATCTTGTGTGTCTGAGCTCCTCTTAAGCGAAAGCCAGCCCAAAAGGTCGTGCTGCTCAGGGCTCATAATCCAGTTCTCAGCTTGCATTTCATTTTCTATTATGGATACAGCTTGTGAGTTTGTCCCCATGTCTTTGTACATTACCTGGGAGATGGAGTCAAGGCTTTGGGAAAATACTCCTGAGAGCAGAGGAGGAGAATGAGCTTAACACCTTCAATGTATTTTCTACTCATACCATTATTCTGTGTGAATAACTCCATTTTACATTTTTTTTTTCACTTAAGTTTTACTGAAGTCTTCTTAATGCCTGCCAAATTGCTGTGTACCTAATGTACAGAAATAGAAGATAAACTCATGATAATATAACTCAGTTTCACTGTCTTTTCCTCCAATTGGGGAAAAGGTAAAAAAGTACATCTTGACAACAACTTCCATTTTAGGAAGTAGATTTCAATAATTTCTCACTCTGGTCTGTTTTGTTCCCTCCCCTTTAAAATGACACTGAAATAAAAAATAATACAGTAGAAATGAACAACAGTAAAATAACAGTGACTCCAGATATCCCTTTGGAAAACAGCATTTGTATTTCTGGGTCAGTTTTGCCTCCATAGATAGTTTACTTGGGCATTTTCTAGTTTATTTTAAAAAGATCTCCTTTTTCAGTATCACAAACCTGAACTATCTCGGGGGATTATTTGTTAGGGAAGGTGCTTCATATGCTAAGAAAGCTCCTAGAGACATCACATGCATGGTGATTCAACAAATAGGTTAGTCAGGGTGAGCATTTTTTTTAGTGATTCCTACTTTTTAAGCTAATTTGGACTTGTGCGACTGAAGGACGAGAAGGTGGAGTGGCTTTCTTACAGTCACACTCTGAGTCAGTGGCTTGGTACTTCCAGGCTTCCCATGTTTTTATTCCAACCACTGAGAAGACCACGTCTTCTTTTTGGCATGCTTTGGTGTTTCACAGCTGAGAGGTGCAGGCTGTAAAAGCTCTTGCAGATGCTAGGTGAACTGGTGATTTTACAGCAGAACTTCTTAATGTAGGAGGACAGGATCCAGCCAGCAGCAATCAGTTGGCTTCTTGTCCACTCAGTCCACCCCCTGTTTGTGGAGCTCCTCTCAGACATTTTCCAACAGCCCTAGCATTCACCACATAGTCTCTGCTTACCATGGGAGACAGGAAAATCACCGTGGTTTCTGTTCCCAGGCTCTATGTCAACCTTTTGTAGTTTTGGCTGGTGAGGTTCGTAGACTTATTTTTGCTCATCACTTCAATTTTTGAATGAATCTTCCCTCTTTCCTCTCCTCTGCCCCAAAAACCCGAAGCAAAAACCAGCTTAAATGGCCAATTTTTTTTTGCTGGCTTCCAGATGGAAACCATGCAAAACCACTGAGTTTGGCCTGGTGTCTGCCGGAAGCTATAAATAAGACTGTTCAGCTGAAATTCAGCCTTGGTTTACTCAGGCCACAACCCAAAGTTGTGAGACAGTCTGTGAACCTGGGTAGACATTTTGGAGGATGTTGGCCAAGTATGAGAAAATGTAAATTCTGTTGAGTTACCTGCTTGGTTTAGATTTTCAGTACAGGGGTTTCATACAGCTGTATTTACCATTAAATGCTCTGAAGTTTGTTTCTTGACACCACCTGTTCCTCCTTCAGTCATGATTTCTGCTTCTCAGCAGCTCTAATTCACTGGTTGTTGTGTGAAGGGCTTCTAATTCCTCTTTATTTTTTAAAAAAATGCTTTGAAACTTAACGTTGAATTCTGTATGTGTGTTTCTCTGAACATTATATGATTTATTTAAACTCCACTATTTTTTCTTCAGGTCTGACTCAATAATCTCTGGGGCATACAAGGGCTGTTGAATGGAAATATTCTCTTTCCATCTGTTTGAAGTAATATTAGAAGCCAAAACAAAAGTAGGTATTAAGGGTCTAACTCTGTATCTGTTTACCTCTATGCTTAAGATGCAATGCTGAATTTCTCATGAGTTTCTAAAGGGATTTTAGGCTATAACAATTGTTTGGATCAATATCTTTCCCATATAGCAAATAAAATAATTTTAACACATTTAAACAGCAGTGACATTAAGTATGTATGTTTATATTCTTCCATCCTAGTAGTGTCTAATTGCATCCTACTGTTTCTGAATTTGGCTCCTCCAAATTTGTCACCTAAGTAGGTTAGGATTTCTGCTGGATTATATCATGAAACAGGAGGCCTTTTCAAAGGCTTTTTTTCCCAACTGATACATTAGATTTTCAGTTTATTCACCTGAGATAACAATGTATTGTTGTGTTAGTAGAGCTGTCACACTTCATTTGATAATTCAGAATTTGTTCTGTGGCTTAGTAGATGAGGTGGTTTTGCAAGGCAGTGTACTTTAATGAATTTATCTGCCTGGAAGGTGTCACCCAGAATCTGAGAGATCTATCTTTATATATTAGGAGATCAGCCTTGACTCTGGAAGCACCTCTAGGTCACGGTGCATTCAAACCGCTTTAGCACTGCGCACATAAATAGGGAGCAAGAAGCTAGCTCCCAATTCAGGTGTCAGACAAGTGCTCCAGAGAAATTAATCACAGGCCAACCATGTTTATTGCCAGCCAACCATGAAATACCATAACAAGGACCCTTGTGAGACCATAAATACAGCGTCTTCAATCAGTAATGAGGGTGACGCCACCCAAACCATAAAGTCTATCTCGAGCTCTCTGCGCAGAGGAGGAGGCAGACACAAGCCTCTTAGCAGAAAAAAAAAAAAAATCTAGGCAGGCCACTGATGTGCTGCTTTGCTGTCTATTTCTTATCTTCTGAGAGCCTGACTTGAGCCTCCTACCTGATTTGCCGAATACTTGAGCATTCACAGCTGCAGACACACACTAGCTGCTGCACTTTGAAGGTAGAAAGTGGCAGATCTCAGGGTGTCACAAATGAGAAGTTCCCGAATCCATGGATATTCTTTGCTACTTAATCCCCTCTCTACCATATTTCTTGGTCTTGAATAACAAGACAATGCCATTTCTCGTCTCATGGGGATTGTGAATGATATGAGAATAGCAGCAGAGCTGGGGAAACACTGTGTATCGCGTGAAGAAGTGACTAGAGCACAGTGAAAACTGTGTGTCCTATCCTACCTGGCTTGTCCCCTTATTGTGTAGGGTTATCTCCCCCATCTTTGTAGATTTGTCCTAGAGACAGACCATCCTAAGGGAAACAGAGAGTGAGCTAACAGTTAAGTAACATGAATGGTTTGGCTTGAGTTCTGGACAATGTGTGTAGCAGTGAATAAGCTCTGTCCCCCTCTTCCCCAAGTTTACCAGCTGACATTTCAGAGTCTCTCCTTCAACCCATGCCCCATTTCCTGCTGGCTGTCACTCCTGGGTACTTGAGCATCACTGGTGTGAAGGACACTGGATAATCTGCTCTCCAGTTTCAGTTCAACTCCTGTCTACAGGTGAAATGGCAGGAATAGTCCTTCTGAGCCCTAGGCTGAGGCACAGCCAGTGCAGGTGAAGCACTAGCAAGCCTCTATTAAGCCTGTACACATAGCAATTTATCAAAACCTCATAAGCTAGCACATTTATTTTTGTTTTCTTAACAGCACTGGGCAATCTTTGAACAAGAGGAAGCTTCTCTGTCAAATCTGAGCACCTACAGTGTAGTGGCACAAAAAGCTTCTTGAGGAACCATGCAAAGAAATCAGTGTATTTTGCCTAGCTCCATTCAAAGAAAGAGATTATTTTTTTTCTCAATGAAATTATATATATGTAAAAGGAGTAGCCTGAAGCAGACATACAGAAAGGGAAATTTCAGTTTAAATGAAGAAAAAAATTGCAAAGGGCAACTGAACCCCATGGCAGATTGGGCTGAGCTGTGCTTTATCTATTCTGTGCTTGTGTTGTTTATATTCAATTTATCTGTCTAGACTACTCTCTTCTTCTTTAAAGGAATACCAAGCTCTTTTGAATGTGTAGTACAAAAACTAAACATTAAAGAGGGGGGCATTTTAGGCTGGCTGCTTAAACGTGGTGTCGCTTTTTTTTCTTTAACTGAGTAAGCAAGACTCTCCTGTTAACTCTATTGCAACTGCATCTTTTCTCTTCTTGTTTGTTTGCCATAAAATAGATTAAAACTGCTCACGATGCTAATGGGTCACATGACCCCAACCCAATCAATTAGCAGCTTTTGAAGATGACTCATTGTTTTGCCCGTAGCATAAAACAAAAGTCCGCAGTGAAAGCTCAGCACAGCCTTTTAGAAAAACTCCAGAGATTTATTTTTCTGTATGTGGTTTTGTTTTTTTAATGTCTCTCCAAAGCTTGAAGCCCAGACTGCGACGAGCTGATGCAGTATGTGCATGCAGCATGCACTTCTTCTTGTGGCAGCTCACATCACCTCATCTGCAAGTACAATTTCAGGGTATACGTCTGATTCCCACTCCTTATCCTGATACAGCTGTGTTCACCCAGAAAGCCTCGACTTTAGGACAAAGAGCCCTATTTATGGCAGGGAGAGGATTTTTATAAGAGGTGAACAATTTCCTTTGCATGAGTCTGCAGAATCCCAACTGCTCATTTCCATTATGTATTTCGGGATGTATTAATTAGTGCCAAATCTATATCTGACTCATTGCTTCAGATGCAAAGAATCTGCCGAAAGTCTGCACTGAAATAAACTCTCCCTGTTTCATGTTATGTTGACAATATCCTGTTTTAATATAGAAAACTTGAAAAGAGGCTTCCTTGATTGTCACTTTTTATTAGCATAACTTGGAGTCTCGGAACCTATCTTATACGATATTTTCAGCCCAGAAAATTCACTACAAAGTAATATGTCAAAAAAAAAAAAAAAAAAAAGATGACAAACCAAACAAAGAAAAAAAATGCAAACAAACAAACAGAAAAGCTCTTCTCTCAATAAAATGAAAAATGAACTGGAACAAAAAGACGTCCCATCTGTAAGATAGCTCTTTCTATCAGGACTGGCTGCCTTCTAGAAAACTAAACAGAAAAAAAAAACTCTTTTCACATTTCTCCCCTCAGACTTCTGTAGTTCTTAATCTTTAGCTTCTTTTTATTTATATATTTGTTTGTTTGCTATTTGTGGATGCACTAAATACTGTTGAATCCTAGAAATGCAAAACAAGAAGACTTGTTGGGTTGTTTTAGGCTCCATGTATGTTTTCCCATGTTAAGAAAACTCTGATAAAGAGAGAAAAAAATTAGCCCTTGATGTGTAAGGAGCCTATACAACTTGCTTTGGACAGAAATAAAGGAGGCCTGCATGTGGAGCAATCCCTTTGCTTGGTCTCTGAGGTGAAATCCACACCAGTGAAGGAAAATGCTGTTTGAGCCTTCCTTACCTCTCCTCTCCCTTTACTTTTTCCAGAGAGCCATTGTGTTGTGTGGCCTCAACGGCTCAATGTGGCCTCCCATGCTTTGCTTGCCTCAACCTAGTGCAGAAAGTTTCTAGCTGAGTAGCAACATCAATCTCTTTCTCCTGGAAATTAGATATACACTTTATATTCTGCATGAGAAGCAAAGTATTAATAATTCCTTGGTTCATCTATTAAAATATTTATTTTCCAAGTTCTTTCTACCCTCTGTTTCTTAAATAAGGCAATGAGTAATGAAAAAATCTGTCCTACATTGAGGGTTTTTCCAAGAAATGCAGAAATCTAGACTATAATAAAATATTGTTTCCTGTGGTAAAGGCTCCTGAAACTCTAAGTACTTTTTTTTTTTTTTTTCAGATGCTATTGGGATATATACAGAGCTGACTAATTAGACACTAACTCATGCATTTTGCCTGAGTCTGACAGCGCACAGTCTGAACCTGAGTGTTGCTGCTAGTAGTCTTGGTGCTGCCATTCCTGAGATGCTCATTGTGGGACCCAGGTCTAAATTAATGAAAGCATCTTCTTTGCACTCATAGGCTGATCCTTCTTTTTTAATCCTGTATGTGGTGCTTTAAACAGGAAAAGCAAAACTTCTGTCTCCTAAAGGTGATTTGCATTATTAGCTAACACACAGATGATGAGCTTGGAGGAAGACAGCTATGGAAGGAAAAACACGGACTGTGATTCAGAGTGGGACAGGTGTGTTGGATTGCAGGTGTTTTCTATGATATTTGAAGTAAAGCACAAAACATTTTGCCTATGCAGAAATCTCAGATTCATTAAACTGCTTAGGAGAGATTGGAAAACTGCCCAGCTGGAAGGGCCTTGTGGCTTTACCAAAGGGCTTGGCCTCTTCAAAAGCACGAATTTGCAAGGGCACATTGTCTCCTGCCTCCCTGCTGAACTCTGTTCATAGACTTTGCAGAGAAATGGGGTCTTCAAGTTGTGATCCAGTTCACCCTAGAAGAGATGGCCAACTGTGAGCAAAGGAGTTGATCCCTAACTTTGCCAACTGCTTTCCAAGGCCTAAGGAGGTTGACAAGGACAACTGCCTAGATGACAGCAATGCAGATGCGTAGAGTCAAGTAAGTGAAACCCACTAAGGCTGTACTTTTGTTTGTATAGAATCATAGAATCATTGAACCACAGAATGGCTTGGGTTGGAAGGGACCCCAAGGATCACTTGTTTCCAGCTCCACTGCTGTGGGTAGGGTTGCCAACCACTAGATCAAGTACTAGACCAGGCTGCCCAGGAACCCATCCAATCTGGCCTTGAACACCTTCGGGGACGGGGCATCCACAACCTCTCTGGGCAACTTGTTTCAGGGCCTCACCACTCTCTCAGTGAAAATCTTCCCCCCACCATCTCATCTAAATCTTCCCTTTTTTAGTTTAAAACTATTCCCCCTTTTCCTATCAGTATCTACCAGTGTAAAGAGTTGATTTCCCTCCTGTTTATAATCTCGCTTCAAGTATGAGAGGATTGCAATGAAGTCTCCCCTGAGCCTTCTCCGGGCTGAACTAGCCCAGCTCCCTCAGCCTGTCTTCATAGCAGAGGTGCTCCAGCCCTCTGATCATCTTTGTGGCCCAACTCTGGACCCGCTCCAACAGCTCCACATCTTTCCTGTGTTGGGGGCCCCAGACCTGGACACAGTACTCCAGCTGGGGCCTCACGAGGGCAGAGTAGATAGGGACAATCACCTCCCTGTCCCTGCTGGCCACTCCTCTTCATATGCAGCCCAGGATACCATTGGCCTTCTGAGCTGCAAGAGCACTCTGCTGGCTCATGTTAAGTTTTTCACCTGCCAGGACCCCTAAGTCCTTCTCAGCAGGGTGGCTCTCAAGGACTTGGTGCAGCAGAGCTGTGATTAGTCAGCTTAGTCTCCCAAGACACCAGCCTGTAGGTCATCAACTGCAATAATGATGCTGAGAAAAGAAGACACAGAAATGGAGCTCATCTACAAATATGAATTCATGAGATACAATTTTTCCAGAGTGACCCATCTCTCATTTCTATATTAAATTTCTCAGTCTTATCTGTACTGGAGATACTGTTAAAGCTGGCTCAGCTAGCAAGGTGGTGGGGAGACCAGTCTTTTATTCTTAATGCTGTCAGTGATCCAGTGAAGAAGGGCTTGACCTCTGGCCACTCAAGCTCCCGCCACAGTGCCCACTTAGTACAGCAGAGTTTTAGCAAGAACAGAAAACACTTTCATGATAGCTTAGTTTAATAAAGCCTGGGAAGGTGGTTCAAAAGAGGTTTACTTATCTTTTCAACCTTGTACACTAATGCAATTTGTCTGCTTCCTTGCAGTAAAAGAAAAAATATGTGAGATTCTGCTAGCACATTTCCCAGGTGAGTGATGTCAAGTCTCTCCTGTGCACAGTTATAAGCAGGAATCTCCTTGCATCTGTTTTTACTCTCTGCTTTTCCTCTGGATCATCTTGGAAAAGGCATCTCCTCATGGTAACACAGGTCCTGTCCAGTGAGGCTAAGTATCATCTTTAGGAAAGCATTTTATTTCTGAGCTACTGATTGTTCAATGAAAGTGCTATATTGTTCAAGATGTGTTATTTATTTATTCATTTATTATTTTAATTTTATTTAAAAAGGTATCCCCTTCATAGGGAGAGCATAACATTTCAGGGGAATAACTACTGTTTCCCAGGAAGAGCTGCTGGCAGCACCTCCAAGACCTTTAAGGAATGATGAATTCAATATGTGTACAGGGTGTAGGGTGTTTTATTATCCCTTTGTGTATTTGGAGCTTGTATATTAATCATCACCTAGAAGCAAGAAGAAAATTTTTAGAGTCTCTTGAAGTGAAGACTGTGTGTAAAGCAGCTGAGGGCTTTGTGGTATATTGTAGTGGTTTGGAAATTGAATTAACCTGTATTTTTTTCCCTTCCTATTCTTCTTCTTCTTCTTTTTTTTTTCTTCTTTTTTTCCCTTCAGCACGACCAACCATAGCTACAGAAACGGATTTTTTGCTGTAGAAAAAGAAAAGCGGGTTTTTATGTGTTTCCTACCAGATCAAAGCAAAAAGAACTATCCAAGTCATTTTTCGTCCTTTTGGTCTGATACTACAGGATTAGGCGCATTTGATCTATGTCCTTTGTGGATGCTCGTGGGCTTTTAATTCAAATTTTATGGCATTTACCTCAACGTTGATTTGCACTTTTGACAGTGAGTTCTCACCTGGCAGAAAAAATACTTTTTTTTTTGCTGTGATCCAAGGATGATCTTTAAACTCATGCACATATCTGCAAGTAGACATCTTGCCTGCATATGAGATTGTGTGTGAAATATGATAGTTACATAAAAATTTGTATGAAGAGTGGAGCTTTTGTCTCCTGGTTAGTGGGAGAGAGAAGCAAAACAAAAACAAAAACAAAAGCAAATCAAAATCAACAAATTTACAAACAAAAGCAAAAAAAAAAAACAGAAGAAGAAGGAAAGCAAGAAGGAAAAGAATTTTGGTATATTTCTTTGAGAGTGAGATAGTGGCGGGTCAAACCAAGTGCTGTTCTGGTCTAGTATATTAATTCCAATAAAGCTGAGGAGAGGAAGCTGAGGGAAGAATGTAAGAGAGGGCAAACAATTCTAGCATTTTCCTCCTAACACTTTCTCAGCCTTCAATGTCTTTCAATTTTTGAGATTTTCTGAGCCTGACCAAGGTTTGTTGACCTCTAGTGGACTCCTCAAATCTTTTCAGCCTTCCTTGTAACCTGTGTACGTTTTCTGAGTTGACAACATCCTTCATTGAGAAATTCTGCTGTGTGAAGAACCATGTCCTTTTGTTTATTTTGAATTTGGTTCATATTACTGTTATTTGGTGTCCTCTAGTCCTATTGTTAAATCTTGGAATAAGTGGGAAGTTAAGGGTCCAACCATGGTTAGTTTTGTGCAGAAGAATGGCTCAGAACACCAACTGAACAGCATTTTTGCAAATCAAACTGTAAGGAGTACAGATTACTTTTCTTTCCCAAGCATGTTTTGGTGTGTCGTTCTCTACCATTCCATCACAAAACAAACCTTATGCCTAATTACTCCCATTTACCCCTTTCACTTTCATGTTGTGGTAGCTGCTTACACAAATCAGGGCTCAGTTTTAGTTTGCGCAGCTCATAAATCTGTGTTAACCATGCGCCAATCTAATGTCGTCTGCTGCCTGAGCGAAAAGAACCCACGAGTTAGGCCAAATGTGTAGGGTGATTGACTGACAGCAATAAAACCCTTGCACAGGGCTACCACAAAGTTCAGATGGTTTAGCGAGGCCTTCTAGGCTGTATTGTCTCACATCACTATCCAACAGTCCACTAGTAAGCAATTTAATGAATGGTCAGTCAAATGTGTCTCCTACGGAGAGTGGTGCTGCCCTTCCTATTCCTCCATGTTGTGTTTTGACACACAACAACAAACAGCCCAGACATTTCAAAACAGGTTCATTAGCTTTGTAAGAGAGCATACGAAACAAGAATGGCAAATTATCTTGCATCTTTATCCTTCATCAGCCTTAATGATCTTTTTTTTTCCATAAATTAAGCTATAAACTTTCAGGACAAGAGTGTATGCCTTCCTGGAAGCCTGGAGAGCACCTTGGGTAATGAAGCTTCCTTCCTTCTCATGATCTCTAGCTATCACCATAATATAGATTATGAACAAAATTATTCTAGATCACAGGTTATTGTTGTATTTCTTTGTATAAGCTTGGGAATACAGTAATTAATCACTTTTTTCAAAAATAAATTAATAGATAATATTCCCAAACATATACAGCTCAGAGAGGATGCTCAGTTTACTGTCTGAAAATAGAAGGTCTTTGTTCATAGATAGGATGTAGAAAAGCTTTCAAAGTTAGTCTACTAGTCTGCCTGTGGGTCATATATCCAAAAACATTTGGGTGCCTGGTGACACTGACATGAAAAATCGCACCCCAGTTTTTCTTCATCTTTTGTTACCCATAGGTACTGGACAACTGATGCTGAATTGTGCTCTGGGAGGAGACAGCCTGGCTGAAAGGAGTTGTGGTTTCTCTCTCCAGCCACTGGTACTGTCATGCAGTGTTAAAACAGACCATAAACTTATCACCTGTCTGTAGTTCATTTCTGCTTATTTGTAAATAAGGTGCAGTTTTGCTCAATCTCAGAAAGTGGTTTAAGATCAATAAATGTTTATTCTTGGGGCAAAACTCAAGTTCATTGTCCAAGGTCTTGCTATTTTTGCTGACCTTGTCCGCAGATATGCTAAACTGTGAGCTACTGCTAACTATGATAAGGCTTCTCTGGTGAGAACAAGTATTCATTAGGAACTTAACTGAAGCAATTGCTTCAGTTTAAATAGCTTGTCAGTGACCCACTGAATGCAGATTAGGCTACAGATGCTGTGATATAGTTCATATTGATGCTGAAGATACAGAAATTACATTATGAAATCTCCAATCTTTTCATTCTCCCTTTGCGATGCACAGTCTTTGCATTTTGAAAAATGTCCATCAAAGCACGAGAGTAATGACAAATAGGGAACTTTTCAACTCTAAGATTTACTATATTTGTTCATCAACAACATCCTTTGTGCAAAGGCTAATTCCACGTATTGTTTGTCATCATTACTGTGTGTACAGAACTGCTTGTCCGTAACAGTCATAACCAGCTGTGAGTGCACACCACCACAGAGATGATGCCGCACAGTTGACACAGATGCCTGTGGTTCTTGGTGGTCCCCAGTCACCACGGCTGGGAGATAAAGCATGAGATCTCCCTGATGAGGGAAGCCAGAAACAAAGGGGGCTTGTGTTCTTTCTTCTCTGGTATTTCTTTTTTATGCCTGATGATTTTATGCTATTTCCCCTCTCAAAAAGGGAGCACTTACCTGTTCTAGATATCACTTATCTTGATTTTAGTTTTATCAGTCATCATTCTTGTGTATTTGGCAGAATGTCCTATTTATTTTCAGCCCCTTGTGCTTATCCTCTGCATGGCAAATTTTTGTTAGATAGATGACTGCTACCGGCAACTGCACCCATCTTTGTTAGTCATGTTCCTCACTTACTTGCACAAAATGCTTATATCTTGCATCTTGCTGTGTCATAAGTGTTACAAAATACTTTTATTCTGCTGTTAGTTACACCATCCTTGTACATATTTGGGTCGAAGGCAAATTAGAATTAATTTGTAATTAATTAATGCATCCTGATTAATATATTTATGATTTCTAGGTGACATAGACCTCTGTTTTGCAGCAGCTGTGTATTTGCAATGTTGTCAACCTTTCCGACCTGTCTTCCCATGGCACAGCAGGCTTGTGGCCTTTGCTGCCTTATTATCTGAACACCACTGGCCACATTGTGTGGTGACGTTGTGAAACAGATGTATATTTTGTCAGCCTTTCCATGGCTATTTCTGCAGATATTGAATCTGCAGTACCCTGCTGGGGAAGAAAAAGAATTGTAGGTGTGCCCCCATGGTAGACATTTACTTTCTTAACAGTAGGTTAATCCAATCTCCAGGAAGTCCTTGGCACATTCTTTCTCCTAGCTTCTCTACATCCACAGTTTATTCTACATGAACAAAACTGACACCAGCTTTACAGGGAGGGGATGCTCAGGTAAAGAAGGCAATTGCTGTTTTTATCTGCTTAACCATTCATCAAGGATAATGAGATGACTGAAATGTCAACTAATATTTGGCTATTATTCTCATCCATCCTAACTGATGAGGTGTTTTGCAATTACCTCGATAAGTCAAGTAAGCATTCCTGGCCCAAATCTTTCCTTTTACATTTTTAGCTTGTGAGGGAAAGTATTTTGGAATAGGAGCTTGCAGCTAACTGGTAAAGTCCGCAGCAACAGGTGTACTAACGACTAAGAAAAAGGAAGTGGAAATGTTTGCCTTTGGGAAACACAGTCATAGATCATATTGAGGACTTAAACTCTAACCATGATAGCAGGGTTCGTTTCATTTAACAAAGTGTCATCCTATGCAGTTCACAAAGTGGTGCACCACCTCCTGGGCCCAATGGTACACTCAACGATTTCTCCCTGTGGTTTTGGTCTCATCTTACGGCTTTATCAGTTTATTGAACTAGCCATTTATCTACTGAAATATCAAAAGAAAATCAATTTATTTTCCTTGGATCTGACATGAAGAAAGAAAAACATTAGGATTTGAAATGTATGACTTGGCATGACTAAATGGTGAAATGAATAATGTTGTAATGCATGATTTGTAATTATTTAATAATTAAAGAACTCTATGAATATTCTTGAACACCCTGTGGAAAAGCTAAATGGTATGCTGATTTCATCAAACATTCAAATCAAGTCAGAATTTATTTTTATAAGATCATTTTAAAGATAGTCTACAGAAACATCAGCACAATAATGCGAACAGAACAGAAATGTCACTTGCTATAATACCTCTTCTTTTTTAGTATAAGATCTTGATTTTTCCATGCAAAAGATTTTTCTGCACTAATGGATTTCAGGTGAACTCTATTCCAAATGCCACAGCAGCCAGTCAGGTTTCATCAGTGGTTCAGAGATAGGTTAAGGGTGCCTCACATTTGGTTTGTAAATGCAGATAAATGGTAGCCTCTTGCTGCAGGGAGAACTGTTCCATTCACCCCCTCCTAGAAACAAAGGCAAAGAGCAATCACAAAGGAAAACTAGATTTGTTAAGACAACTGTTTTACTCCTGACATGAAATCATTTAACCTCAGCTCAGTTTCTGGAAATCTAATTTTCTTTGTGTTTCCATAGTACATATGTTGCAGGTTTGAGCAACATTTTAATAAGATGATGTTTTCTCTATCTAATCCTGTAAAGAGTCATCCCACTGGAATGGCAGGCGTTCAAGATCAAAACAAACTACAGGAATCATAAATCATCCCAGGTTTTCCTTACCTCCAATATTGACGGTCAGGCAAATTTTTACATTCAACAGATTGTTAAGTAGTCCTCCAATAGCTCTGAAAATGGATGACAGTGGCCTCTCGACAAAGCTTATCAGAGATCCATCACTCCATTTCAACAATGACCCCTGTAGACAAAAAAAAAAATCCTCCAGAACTTTAATGGGAACTTCAGATATAGCAGAGTTGAGATGGAAAAAGGACTGAGTGGGGGCTTTCTTCCATACGAATGTGGAAACAGTTATTACTTGTGGGGATATCATTATTCTGTAGAGCAGCATGAATAATTCATTTTTAATTCCATGTTAGATTAATTTCACCTCATCCTCTGTTCATGAATTGTCCTCAAATAAGTTGTTATTTTCTTGAATATATTTGTTATTCAGAACAGACGATAACACTCATGAGTAATTCATTGCGGGTAGGTGACTTTCAGATTTTAAGACATTCATGATGGACACACAGGTCATTGATGCACACTGTTACATACGTAAAACTTACAGAATCAAGTTTCTACTTCAAGCATGAACTTACAGATCTGAAATTCACTTGATTTTCCTATTCTACAATGCTAATTTTAAATTCACAGTATCAGCAAAAGCACTGGTGGATTCATTGGCTGGAATACAGTTGGGAAGACACTCTGAATGAATTCATTAGAAAAATGTGAATGAGTATATCCATCCAAGGTTTTGATAGCACCAATTTGAATCTACTGACTTGACATTCTGCTAAACAGAGATTAAACAGAGGAATTGTTATCCACCATCCAGCTTCTCCTTTGAGATTTGTACCTCAACTCACCTCCTTCAGGTGGAATATAATTGGAATACAATGTTGATGAGAGTTTATCACTTCAAACTTTTTCCCTCCAACTTCTGTCTCCCTTCATCCTCGCAAATCATTGAAAGATAAAAAGCATGAGTTTTGGATACCTCTTTAATTTTGCTGACACTTGAAAAGATTTTTTATGGCAACAAAGGGAAGCTCCTCAGTTGGAAAAAACCCCATTTTCGTATAGTAGATTTTTTGACTACTTGAATCATAAAGATCTTTTGACTAGTGTTTGTTTTCATTTCATACTTGCCTTTTGGTAAGTTCCTCCCGTCCAGAACTGAGTTTTCTTTTGTTGCTGAGAAAGTTTGCGAAGGAATTCATTCTCTTCTGCGCTGGTGATGCTGGTTAGGTGACCTCCTTCTCTTATAGCTGAACAGGTTTTCTGCACAGTAGAGGGAGTTAAACATGGGAGATATAAAGTGGCTAGAGCTTTCTGAATAAGAAATGGTCAAAGAAAAATCTGAAATGAATGATTAGGGGATGGAAAGGGACAGGGCAATAAGAGAAAGTCCAAGGAAGGGAAATCGTATAGGAGTGGAAGTGTGAAGTGACAGGAAAATCCATGGAAAGTTTGCAGTTTCAAATAAAGAAAAATCAAAGATAGAAAAAAACAGGAACACAGGGAGAGATATTTAAAAAAAAAGTAAAACCCTGAACAGTGGGATCTGTGTGAGTTGCACATATAGTGCAACAAGTTTCATGGGCTTTTTGTACAGCCAGTGGAAAATAGGGGGTGTCTCCAGACTGTCATAGACCTAGTGTAAGGAAGAAACTGAAGAGAGATAAGACAAAGTGACTGTCACTGGAGGGACCCTACAGAACAACACCTAGGTACCTCCACATTTTTAACAGCTGAAGTCAGGCAAAATGCACCATACAATGGAATGAAATGCAAAAAGACCAATGAGCAGAAACAGGAATTTCAGAACAGCTGATCCAAAAGGGTACTATCTGTGGTGTTTCTTGTGTTTCCAGCCAGCTGGGGAATGGAGTAGGCAGGAACACCATTCCACTCCGAGTTTCTCCAGACAGACTGGGTCCTCAAGAGCTTGCTTTTGCATTTGATAAGGAAGGACACCTTTGTCTGCACCTTAAAGCAAGAGTGCTCTAGATGAAGTTTAGGCACAGGGGAAAACTCTTCTCTTCATCCTGAGGCATATAAATTTCATACACTCTTGCAAACGTGGCTCAAAAGGAATACAGCATGCCAAGCTAAACATCTATGGAAATGTTTCTTTTACTCCTGAAAGATACAACAAGTATCAGTTGCAGGGCTTCAAATGAAATCAGGCTAACCTGATTTCAACTGAGCAGGTAGCAAAGTGAAGTCAGAATGTCTTTTAGGAAGTATCACAGAGTGGAAAAAGTGTTCACTATTCACAAAGTTTTGGTGAGTCATGGACACAGACCAAACTCGGTAGGAATGATGCTGTGTGCCATGTGGGAAGAAGAGGGAGAAATCCCTCAAGTATAACCCATCAGTTTGGTGTCCTCTTACAATCAGAGATCCCCAGGAATCCCCTCAATTTCTCTTCACTGGTGTATTATAAATACTACATTTTACAGCATGAGGAAATAGACCCCAGGCTCAAAAACCTCAAAAGAAATAGTAACTCCAGAATGTCCAAGTTCCAAGCAGGAGGTAGTTCACTTTAGGATCATGCCTTTTTATGAGGCAGAGTACAGCTAAGATCATCAGGAGCACTGAGCTGAATAACAAGTACTTTTGGTCAATGCTGATACATGACAGAATCAGCAGCAAGGGAGGAAAGAAGAATCAGATACAAGAAAGATAACAATGGCAAGTAGAGAAGAAATAATG
Organism: Penelope pileata; assembly: GCA_013396635.1. Taxonomy (NCBI): domain Eukaryota; kingdom Metazoa; phylum Chordata; class Aves; order Galliformes; family Cracidae; genus Penelope; species Penelope pileata. The sequence continues at coordinate 954,379 of WBMW01003898.1, forward strand.
AGCACTCCTGCTTTGAAGAACCTGGTACCTCAGCTTCGGTCCACGTCATTCTCTCTTGAATAAACATGTAACAGTGGCCTTTGTAACTAATCCAGCCTTTCTGACACAGACTTCGACAGATCCGTTTTGCAGATGTAACTGGTTGAGATGGGCTAGGAGTTACTTTACGTGCAGGATTAAGTTTGTCAAAAATGTTAAACAAGAACCGAGCATTGCGATGCTTGGCTGTGGAGTTATCAGCGCCTGAAAGAAACAGAACAAACCCAAAAGCAAAATCTCACTCATCTTTCCAGAAAATAATATTTTATCTCCCTATAATCTCTTGAACCAACTGAGCTGAGTTCAGCATTTCAGAGGGACATTCAGTAAAGTGAAACTACAGAATGAAGGACATTCAGAGTCTGGGTTCCCCCCTTTTTTAAAAAAAATAAAATAAAAATAAAAAAGAGAGAGGGGTGTAAAATACCAGTGTACAAAGAGCACTAATTTAGGATTCAGACACCATTTAAGTTATAAGCAGAATTATCTTGCTGCTATCATTACAGGGTCCAGGGGGTGAAGCTATACTTCAGCAATCCACTTCAATGTGTAGTGCAATGCATCACATTTGTGGATCTGCCCCCTGGAGACACAGCAGCAGGTTCAGCAGGACAGCTCTGAAAGGTGTGAAAGACTCTATGGATTCCCAGGAGTCATCAGTGTGTGGTTTGGCTGGTTTAAGTATAGAGTATTAGTCCATCTTTACTGGGGAGAGCTTGGCTCTGCAATAGTAATAGGGATTTGAGGCTAGTGCATCACATTGCTTTAGAGGAGAACAAAATGCATCTGTCAGACTCGAATTAAGATGGATTTTGTTGAAAGTTCTTGGAATTGATTTCTTTCCAGTTTCCTTCTTGGTAAGTAGTCAGCAGAATTGGGTTCTACTTACAAAATATCATTGATTTATCTCCCCAAACCACAGATGATTCAGCTTGTAATTTCCTCTACAATTATATAGCAGGTCTCCTTAGAAACTGCTTGTATCCATTCAAAGTTTCATCTTGTGGAAACCACATTTCCCCTCTCTTCGGACAGATGTGCTTGGCATTAGTTCAGACAGAAAAAAAGGAGGAAGAAGGTATGATAAATATTCTCCTCCTCCCACTCCCTCTTTTCTGCTCCCTAGAAGGTGATTCACAGCATTATAGTTTCAGCTCTCTCTGAGTGCTTTTGGATCTCAAGCCATACCAGGCAGTGGGGTTGGCTATGGTGCTGCTTGTGCCTCTGCAGCAGGAATGGCCAGCATGTTGTAGTCTTTCTCCTCTAAGACAGAACAGGACACAAAATAGTGGTCATGTCTTCTCTGCCCTAGTTCAGTGTCATGCCACCAAGGCTTAGTCAAGCCAAGCTGATTGCACAATTGGTTCTGAATTGGCTGGCAGTCATACACTGCTTCTCATGTAGAACTTCAACAACACACAGGGGAAATCTCCACCTTCTCTTGGCATTCTCTATGACCTTGAAGGTCACAGGAGCAACCCATCCCCGTGTAGGGAGTCTCCGTCATGGAAAAAGCTTGGCTTCTGGGTTTGAGAGAGAGGGTCAGATAAACCACAGGATCTAGTTTGGACAGATAAATCACTGGAGCCAATGACAGTTTGCAGAGCTTTGCAAGAGGGAAGCTCACACTGGGGCAAGGTCACATGCACACTGTTTCTAACCTCTGGTTTCTCTTCAGTACTTTTCTGAAAAGGTCGAGATGACACCAAATTTTATACACAAAAATACCTCTGCTCTTCTCTTCCTTAATGACTGCAAAGTAAGCCCTTAATGACTGCAAAGTAAGCCTGTTCTGGCAGCACAGTCAAAAAGTTGAAGCTAGGAGACAGATCAATTTTTTAAAGAATCCGACAGAAAACTGAGGCACGTTAAACTCACCTTCTGAGCTGGAGACAGCCAAGGCTCCAAAAAGCAGGAAAAATGCCAGACGGGACATTGTCAGGAGACCTGGTCCTGCTGCCTGTGACCTGTAAAGAGCAGAAGGTGTTCAGTGTGGTACTTAAATGCTGATGGAAGCTGGGAACTGGAAAGATCTGCCATTCCATGAAAGAAGCTTGTAGCAATGTATTTTACTGAACTGGAGAGAGAATGTTTATGAGCTGGACTGAGGACTGTAGTGCTCAAAGTGTTGTGGTCAGCAACGAAAAGTTCAGCTGGAGACAAGTGACCAGCAGTATGTCCCTGGGGTTAGTACTGCTGCCAATACTGCTTCAGTTCTTTGTTAATGACCTCTGTGATGGGACACAGTGTACCATCCACAGCTTCACAGATGATACAGAACTGGGAGGAGTAGCTGACATGCCATACAGTTGTGCTGCCTTTCAGAGGGACCTCAACAGTCTGGAGAAATGAGTAAACAGGAACCTCGAGGAGTTCAATAATGCAAATGCTGATCCCATCTCTGGTCGGAAATAACCCTAGGCACCAGAGGGAGGTAATCATTTTCCTCCGTTTAGTCGAAGTGCAACACACCTGGACCGCTGGATCCAGTGCAGGACTCCCCAGGACAACACAGACTCCATCTATAAACAGCAAAACTTCTCTACTGTGAGAGTGTTCAAATATTAGCGTAGATTGCCCAGAGAGACTGTGGATTCTCCATCATTGGAAATATTCAGAGCTTGACTAGACCCCGTGTTGAGCAACCTGCTGCAACTGACCCTGCTCTGAGCAAGAATTTGCACTACTTGATCTCCAGAAGTGCCTGCCAGCCTCAACTATTTAACATGATTGTATGTGAAATCAAAAACTGCAATAATTCGGTTAAATACCATTGTGGATTTCTACTCTTACTATCTGGGCTTCACAGTTCAAAACTACGTAAATGTCTTCACAACCTAAATGCCATTCTTAGGGAACCTGCTCTAGGTGGCCCTGCTTGAGCAGGGATTTGGGCCAGATGACCTCCAGAGATCCCTTCCAAGCTCAGCTCTGCTATGATTCTGTGATACAGCTACCATAAATAAGCAAATTTCTAAGGTGCATAGTGTTCTAGGGTGGAAAAGATCTAGGAAGGATTTTCAAAGGTACTCTTCACTCCCATTTTTAAGAAAGATAGAAGGGAAGATCCAGGAAACTACAGGCCAGTGAGCCTCATGTTTGTGCCTGGGAAGATCATGGAGCAGATCCTCCTGGAAGCTATGTTAAGGCACATGCAAGACAAGGAGGTGATCAGCCACAGGCAGCATGGCTTCATCAAGAGCAGAAAGTGATGGCATCAGTAGACAAAGGAAGAGCAACTGAAGTCATCTACCTGGACTTCTGCAAGGCCTTTTATATCACATTCTTATCTCTAAATTGGAAAGATATGGATTTGAAGGCTGGACTATTCGGTGGACAAAGATCTGGTTTGGGTGGTTGCAGCCAGAGGGCTGCGATCAATGGCTCTATGTCCAAGTGGGGACTGGTCATGAGTGGTGTCTCCCAGGGGTCCATCTTGGGACTGGTGCTCTTCAACATCTTTATCAACAACCTAGACAGCGGGATCGAGTGCACCTTCAGCAAATTTGCTGATGACATCAAGGTGAGTAGTGTAGTTGATACAACAGGAGGAAGGGATGCCATCCAGAGGGACCTGGACAGGCCTGAAAAGTAGGCCCATTAGAACCTAATGAGGTTCAACAAGGCCAAGTGCCAGGTGTCACTCTTTTGTAAAATCTTTTTGTAAAATTCTTTTTGTAAATCAGCTCTGAAGAGTATGAACAGAATTTAAGAGAATGAACAGAAAATAAAACAGTCCTGGCATCTGTCAGGGATGACTTGTGGGGAAGGTGCCACGTAGTTGCTCTGACAGAATTTAAAGGACACTTCAAGAGCTACGGCAACGTATACAAGTATGCGTGCAGTAAATAAGGACAAAAAATGATGCAGGGATGACAGCATCAGCAGAAGGTTGAGCTTCATTCATTCAATACTATGGGCAAAAAGAAGAATATGCCTGAAATGCTATTGGTATGAGAAGTGATGTTGATGGACCTCAGATTGCATTAATAGAAATCACTTGTTTAACTCCTACATACAACAAATCAAACACAGTTCCAGTGTGCCCGTATTTTGTCCTTCACTGTGCCACAAGAAACCCCTGTACTGATTTAATTTCAATTGTTGTGGTGGCTCTGGATTGACACCTGAGTAAAAGAGATTGAAATCACACCTATTATGTGGAAAACTTAAACCCGTAGTGCTGGAGAGATAGAGAAGACATAAGGAATAAATAAGAAATGAAAGCGATACCTCTGTAGGACAGAAAGCAGCAGGTATGTAAAAATATGTTTCTATATATCATACATACTTATCGTAGAATCATAGATGATAATTATAAACATGCATTTATTACTGTGTTGATATGAACTTATACGTACGTATGCAGACATACAAATACATAACAGCTATGGAGGGGTATTAAAAATGTTAAACGAATATTGAAACCCACCACCTTTGCTAATAAGCTAGGAAGGATCTAAGAAAAACTATAGTAAAAAGAAGAGATAGATACCAGTTTTATGGATGTGTGCTCTTCATCCCTTGAATTCGTTCCTCCTCTTTAGGGGGACAAATCTTTGTCCTTTAGGTATTTATATTATGCCAACTTTTGCTAGCATGGCTCTTTGCTGTGGTATATGAAACCTCCTCCAGTACTATCCCTGACAGCTTTTGTTCTGAGATTGCTTTCACTCAAATGCAGATGGGCGGGATCTGGTCCTCTCCATACTTTGTGTGCATTGATTAAAGTGTCTATGTGTATTGGGGCCTTAATCTGAAACACATCCTTAATCTGAACAATTAGTGAGAAGTCACATGGGTCCGGAGGGCAAATTCCTGTCTCAGTACCGGAGGTGGTGGTGCTGTGCCCCACTCAACAGGGGATTGAGAGGCCTCTATTGAAATACTAACATTGGACACAACCTTATCATGCTGACATTAGCCAATGTGTAAATGTGTTTTCTGTGGCTAGACAGGTGTGTGAATGGAGATTTCACTTAAGCAATTGTGTGTGTGTGTATGCTGTGTTGCAGATAGGTGCCAGCTCACCTCTGTGTTGGCTGCAGGGCAACACCTAACAGGGACTTTGCATAAACCATCCCTTCAGGAGAATATTTTTACATAAGGCCAATATTGAGGTCTGCTGGTAAAACAATGTTATGGGACAAAGCTGAGAAGCTTTTCAAGCTCTATTAAATTTACATAGGCTCCCACCCATTTCTTAAATCCTGTTCAAACATCCTCATGTACAACAAATAGTGTCCCTGGTGCCTGAAAAACTCACTGACGCATAGTACACATTTGCACTGATGCTCTTATATAAAATTCAAATATTTAGTAAAGAGGTTGAAATGACCTCCATTCTTTCTCTAAACAAATACAGGCCTATATCACCACTAGGCCCAGATAAATCCGTTCTTTATAATTGTTCTTCACTCTTTGTTGGGTGTGGGGTATATTTTGTTGAGGATGCACTTTTCAAAGACACCACAGTCCGGAATCCAGGTCTTTCAATAAGATGGGTAGTATGGCTGGTTTTCGTGACCTTGCTCCACAAACATCAAGATCCAACTGTCCATCAGCTTCTTGGAATGCTCTTTTGGAAGCCCACTCTGGGGTACATCGCCCAGCATGCTGCCTCTTACAGACAGTGCAGGAGAATGAGCTCTAAAAACACATCAGGAAACAGTTTCTAGGTAATATGTACTGACTGCAGAACTGTACTTGACTTCAGAAAGCTGCTTCATCTTGCTAGTAATACAATGCAAGATGTATTCTCTGTCTTTCATGGTGGGCAGTCATGGATGAGGATTTTTGTGCTAATCCTGCAGAACAAGAGGAAATAAGTGACCAGATCTTACTACTTACAGTCACCACAAAATATCTGTAAAATAACTTACTTCTGCAAAACAGCAGTCTCTCCAGTACTGCTAGACGTATAACTTCTACAGGTGCTGATACATTTCATCACCTCTTTTTGTTTTGTCCTTGAATAATCTGTGAATTAACTGTGATAATCTCTAAAGCATTCATTACTTCGTATTACTGCATGTTTTTGACAAATAGTCCTTCGCTTGTTGGCTTTTTGTGAACAGCTGTATTCCAAATATTCATGCAAATATGTAAGCCATATTTCATGTGCTGTTCTCTTGACTCAATGAAATTAATTCTCAACAATGAGGTTTCAGAGTGTGAATTTAACGTTTGATTTCTGTGAATACCTTACATTACTTATTGGAAAGTTACTGTCTCATTTGCTCGCATATTTGTGGTAAACTTGTACAGAAGGTTGCAGGCATTCAAGAGACATATAAAAATTTGGTTTTTAGATTTTCAAGATCTTCAGCAGACTTTGCAGCCCACAGCCCCCTGATGAAAGTCAGTTGGACACTGCAATTCCATTCCATTAGGACTTATCTGAAATTTCTCCCCTCTACCTTGTAAGCACAGCCAAAGCTGGCTTGCTTGAATCACAAAGCATTTTCATAGGATTTAGCTGGATCTGTTCTGTCTGCCTTCATGAAGATGTCTATTTGCTGTCTGGTTCTCATAGCATGGACATGTTCTGCTTCCCAAAACCCCTGCCTGATGTTAGGATGCATGGTGCTACTCATTTGCACTCCAGCTCTCATCAGCCCTATGCGTTCACGCAGAGATGGTTTTTAAAGTCTGGGCAAGGGTTTCACTGGGAGAGTCAGAGCAGTTAGTTGCATTGCAAAACAGCAAAAATGTGGTCATCCAGAACAGCAGTGCAACAGCTGAGATAGTGCAAAACACTTAGATCCTAGAGTTCTCTGTCACGCTTTCTATCTGTGTTCTCTCCCCCTACTCCTGTGTTGCTAGGATATTTGTCAACAGAATGGAAATGATACTGTTCCTGGGGAGAAATGGAATTTAATATTAATACTATCTCCTGTGGAAAAGTGAAGGGTGAGTCAGAAATGAATAGAGTTTGTTTTATATATGAAGTCTTTCATTCCACAAGGTAACTAAAAGCACAGCACTGTGAATTTAATGCTACCAACTCTGGTGGCTGTGTAGTCAGACACAGCAGGCTTTGTGCATTAAGCAGCAATGTGTCATTAGCAGGAGTTTTGCTAACAAAGAAATAGGGGAGAAATGCTCATCAGAGCCTTTCTCTGTGGGTAGTAGTTGATATAAGTGCCACTAGGAGCTTTGAATGCACACTGGGCTGAAATCAGGTAGGATCACCTCAATTAAATGGACTCAGCTTTCCTCTCACCCTTTCCAGCCTTGCATGGCTTCCCATTTTTTTATATTCCTCCTCAAAATGCAGCTTTCTGCTCTCTTCAGCAGTGGCCTCTGTGTCAATGTTGCCCTTCTCATTTCCAAACAAAACAGTATAATACAATTTAAAATGTCAGAATTTGATGGTTCAAAGCTCAAAGCAAGCAGCTTTGTCTGTTTGTTCAAGTAAGAAAGCCACCTTTCCCTTCAGAGACCTTTCTGTCATCTCTCACTGTGTTTGCACTATGTCCTGCCATATCCTGATAATATCTCCTGCCAGATGCAACTATGAGGGGCCAATGCTTCTCCACACTTCAGTTCCTCTTGGGGTAGGTGGTATAAGTAAATAAGGATGTGAGGATCTGTCTCTGAGATTGTTATCTGGACAGAGACGCATATTTTCTCTGAAAATCGTTGTAAATTTCCCCCATGGAAAATGAGGACATAATCTATAATTCATTTCGGCTCTGTACCACGAAATAAGAGAATCGGAAGGAATTAAGAACTGAGTCTGTCCTATGGTGGTTTTTAAGGGGTTCCAGTTTGTAAATCTCAAGATAAAGCATTTGTGCAGTTCTAGTTCTAGCTAGTTTATATTCTCTTCCCAGATGCTCTGACCCTGCTCCTGGTATACATAGTCCTACTCTCTTTTCTGCTTCATTTTAGAGATCCCATCCTTGGACTGTTTAAGGCAGGGACAGGCATTTCACCACCTTTTTCTCTCTTTTTTCCCCTTCCCTTCCATCCCTCTGAGTTCTTACTCCAAGACATGAAAAAGACATGATCTCCTTTTTTTCTTCTTCTTCTTTTTTTTTCTTTTTTCTTTTTTGGCCGTTTACTGGACCTGCGTGTTAATTATGAGAAAATAAATGAGTTGGAAGATGTGAGGCTGTTATTAGGACCTTACTGCTGCATGACAACAGACAAACATGACAGGATTGTAGTGTCAGCCCCAGGGACTGTATCATAGAGACATGTCCAGAGAAGGGCAACGAAGCTGGTAAGGGGGCTGAAGAACAAGTCTTATGAGGAGTGTCTGAGGGAACTGGGATTGTTTAGTCTAGAGAAGAGGAGGCTCAGGGGAGACCTTGTCACTCTCTAAACTGCCTGAAAGGGGGTTGTGGTGAGGCAGGGGTCAGTCTCTTCTCCTGGGTAACAGCGATAGAATGAGAGGGAATGGTCTCAAATTGCACTAAGGGAGGTTTGGGTTGGGTAGTAGGAAATACTTCTTCCCCAAGAGAGTGGTTGGGTACTGGAACAGGCTGGCCAGGGAGGTGGTGGAGTCATGGTCCCTGGAGGTGTTCAAGAAATGTGGAGATGTGGTACTCAGGGCCATGGTTTAGTGGGTAATGTTGGTGGCAGATGGACGGCTGGACTAGATGATCTTAGAGGTCTTTTCCAATCTTTATGACTTTATGATTGTATAATCCTTGACTACCGTCAGTCAACCACAGTAAGGAAGTCTTTCCAAAGTTCAGGCATGTGATGACTAGATTACACCAAATAAAAAAATAATCAGACATGACACACTTCACAACAAGGTTAGTTTGCTCTGGGCTACAGGCTGACCTCTTCTGGTAGCCAAACCTGCTGAAGTAACCCTGTGCAGCCCTGTGTGCTGGTGGATGGATATCTCTGCCTGGTCTAACAGCATTGCCAAACAATAGCTGCTGTTACTCCTGAGATACTGCTTTCCTTGCTTGTGGCCTGTCACGGACAGACATTAAGGGAAGATGGAGAGAAAGAACAACAGATCTGAGGAAAATGCAGTGCTCTGTTGATGCTTGCAGGATCAAATGCAGATGGTCAGTCACAGATGGATGCTTTGGACTGGCAGGTCAGCCGCAACAGCTATTGCTCTGGTCTCTGGCTCCCTTCCCCAGTTAACTGTGTGGCCTGGTCAGCTCTCTTTCTCTCTCTCTTTTCCAGACTGGGTAGAACTGGTTGGCTCATAATGTCTCAGCCTGTTGAGCTGGTGGTCTCAACTCAGCTAAAAATCTGATTGTGAGACTGAGACAAAGGTTAGATGATAGAAGAGGAGCTTTGAAGGCAAACAGGAGGATTGTGCATTTTTTGGTCCTTGCCCAGGTAGTGGATGTGGTCAGGAAGATCTCCAGTGGGCATCTCTTCGTACCACTGTGATTCCTCAAGTCCAGCAGGGCTTTACTACTGTAATGGAGCAGATGCAGGTTGATCCCTGCCTCTTGTAAAAGCCCTTCTTCCCTTCTCCATCTACTTGTCTATTTTTTTCCTTTTCTTTCTTTTTTTTTTTTTTTGAGATGAAAAAAGGAGATGAACTCATACTTTCATTATCTTACCTCATTACTTCTGGTGTATCTTTTAATTAACTCATTTCTTACTCCAAGCAATCTCTACATATTCCCTGGGGTTTTCCAGCTGGAGGGTTTTATTGGTGTAATTCAATCTCCTTCTCCTCCTTTTGCATCTTTGCCATCCATAGTGTTCAACACTAACAGAGTGTTTATAAATCTGTGTACACTTCCCAAGCTAGCGTTCCCAACTGCTGTAAGCCAGCAAAACCTCAGCCATTGCTGTTCTTGCCTGTAGAAATCAACAACTGAATTTAGGGAATGCTCAGCTTTACTAATTTTACTGACATTAATAAAACTCGGCAAAAAATGCTTTTCAGACTTCTTCTTCCTGTGCTCATTCTTGGACTTGTAGTTCCCAGCCAGTGAAGAGCTGTGTTGGCACTATACATTGAGAATGGAGCTGCCATTTTTTCGGCTGTTGCCATCTGCCATTCTAAAGTGCCTATCATTTTGGAGGTAACAAAGGGGATCTCTAACAAGCATTGTGTCATGGAAATATGCTCTTAGTGATTTTAAATGGTTAAAAATGTTCCAATATATCCTTCACTCTGTACTTTTCTTTCTCATTTTTATCATCTGCTTCATTTAATAAAATCCCCCTGCAAGAGAACAGTGAAAGAAGAAAAAAAATAAAAGGGAAAATCCCATTCAAAGCCAAGTGAAATTACTTTTGAATCAGATGCAAATTCAGTCCTATTGTTCACAGATTGCAGTATGCTGCCTTTCTCCAACAGGACCTGAAGCAAAAGCAGAAGTGCTGTCTCTACAGCACCATGAAACTTAATGACAGCAGACCTATGAGGGAAACACTGTACCACCACCATGTGCTCAACATCCAGCAGCAGGGCTCGCTGGGTAAGTGCCTGCTGGTACTGGTATGTACATCACTAACCTAAAGCAATTGGAGTCTAGAAGATAAAGCTGGGGTTGGAGAGGGTTATGAAAGGAGGTTTACAGGCTGTGTAGTCACCACACACACAAATACACACAGGCTAGGAAAACTTCAGGTAGCTTATGGCAGTAGAACTGTGCCCTTCTCAGCAGAAATTATGACCATACCAACAGGTACAGACAATATGCTTCCAGCTTTTTGCATGAATTTCTTCATTGAGAAAGTGCTTGTCCCCTTCTACGGTCACTAGCCATAGAAATGTTAAATGCAGACAGCTGGAGAGTAAATGCACAGATGGGCTATTGGTCCTGTCCATCCACTTGCTCCATAGCCATGGTGCCTATGCAGCCTTTATGACTTTTGTCTCCATGCTCTGTAGCTCAGTGAAAATTATGAATCCTGGGCTTCTGGGCACTATTTAAGTAGGATCACAGCTTTTTCCTGAAAGAGAACTCCCAGTCAAGCCTTCCTGGAGATATGCAGTAACATTCCCTAGCATAACATGAGTCCAGGTAAAACCAAAGACTTCGGTATCACCTAAGGATGGTTAGATACCACATAATTAAAGATTTTTTTTAGGACAAAGCTAACATCAGTTGCACCATTTAGATTTCTAGGAGGGGATGTTGGTCAACAGCGCACTGAAAGAGAGAGATGCTGAATGTTGCCAGTTTTGTTCTCCTAGCTGAGCCCATAACCTTGATATTTTAGACAAGATTGCTACTACTCTCAGGAGTCCTGGCAGGAGTAGTGCCACATCACTGGGAAAAGCTTGCTGGTAGCAGAAGGCTCAGCAGCTCTGGCTTATAATTGCGGATGTTACCTTCAGACTCCATGATTCACAGTTGGCAAATGCCAGCTGGTTTTACAGCATTGCCTATCTGTGCAACCTGCTGTAGGGAACCTGCTCTGGCAGGGGGGTTGGACTCGATCTCTCGAGGTCCCTTCCAATCCCTGCAATTCTGTGATTCTGTGATTCTGCTGCTGTGACCAGTGCTTCAGTCAGTGTGTGTGTGCTTCAGCTTGCTTTTGTGTGCTACAGGAGCCTTCTCCAGCACAGTCTTCCATCTCTGCAGTAGTTCTAGTGGTATGTGGTATGTGCCATCCACTTGGGCAGCAGCAGTCACTGCACATATGCATTCATCTGATGATAGATTTATTTCTGTGTTCCCCACTTGTTATCCAGGTCCAAAAGAAGTCAAGTTTTACATCTCCTCCCTGGACCAAAACAGTAAGAGATCCTCCAGCAAAGTCTCAACTAGAAACAACTTCTCAATCAAAAGCGTTCGCCTTGCTCTGAATCAGACAGACTGTACAGACATAGTCATCCTTGGTGAGAGATGTCTGACAACTGCTAGCTTCTCTCTGATTGTAACTTTCTTTTGGGCTATTATTCTGCCTCTAGTGAATGTAATATTAATGTGATATTAACCTGTATTTTCTCCCTCTCTTCTACCATCATCCAGGAATTCATATAGGTTAAGTCCTGCCAGGTGGACATGGTGAATACTTGTCCTTTACATCCATGCTAAATAATTAAAATATACACCAGCTTAAATAAATAAATAAATAAATTTAATCCAGGTTGTTGTTTCTAAACTGTGTGTTTAAACAAGCAAAAGGAGAAAAAACAGATTTGTGACAGGAACAGTCTGGAAATGGCTTACAAAGACAGCATAAAATTGTTCCCATCTGGCCATGGTGATGATTTAAGCTGGGATTTTCAAAGGCACCTGATGTAGTGATGTGTCCAAAGCCAAAAGGCTTTGCCAAATTTCCAAACTTTAATGTGGGATGAAGAGCATCACTGCATGGACCACATCTGAAACACTCCACTCTGCTAACTTTCTCGGTGTTTTGCTGACCAGTTTTATTCTTGTTTTGAAGGAAAATGACTTGGATGGGACCAATGTTTTTGCTTTCTCTCTGCTCTCCCATTCATCTATAACTGTAGCAGCACTTCGGTCTATTTGCTCCCATGTCAAGGCCTTGAGTGTGTATCAGAATGCCTACTTAAGCTTGGCAAAGAGATAAATGTATTAACTGGCTGTTCTGCTGCTCCATTCCCTGGGAGCCTTTTCTACATTTAACAAAAGGAAAAAAAAAGAAAAAAGATTTCCATCTGGAAAACAAAACAAAACAAAACAAAACCATAGAACAATTAAGAGTATTCATCCTGCTTCTGAAGCCTTAGACAGGGCACCAGTGATCTTACCTTGTGCCTGGACCCCTTGAACAGAAAGTACATCAACCTGTCTAATGCTCTTGAAAAGTGAGAGGGATGAGGATGAAGCAAAGGAACCTTACATCTGGATGAGGTTTCAAGCCTTGTTTCTGGGTTAGCATGTACCCTCAATGGACAGACCAAATAGGATGGGGTACATACATTCCCGTCAGAAACGTGTTAGGGTCAAGTGTCACAAAGCCAATACTGCTGATGGCTTTGCTGTTGTTGAACTGTAAGGGGGACATACGTAAGGGCTCGTGGTGCTAACTGGCACCTTCTCTGCAAAATAAACCGACACAACTATAAATAGTCAACATTTTCTATCTGTGTTGTCTTCAGGGAAAAAATGGGTCTTCAACTGAAGAAAAAAAGAAATTCTGTTTTCCAAGGAAAACCTTTGACTTGTGAGGTGTATTCCCACCACAAATCTTAGTTTATGTGGAAGAACAGCACATGATAACGCTGTTATGATGCAGAAAAAATAAGATGTTTGGGGCTTGACATGACAAATCTTGTGAATGTGATTTTCCCTCAAGCAATGCATAGGTTTGGGTTGAAAATGAGATCCAGCTTTTTAAATTGAAAAATAAATACTTCCCAAAGGAGAAAAAAAGTTCTTAACAATTTTAATTAGTTGTGTAGTTGCTAAAATCACCCCCTCCCTCCAGAATCAAGATAGCTGGGAACATGTACAGGAATACCTTCAGACACTTTGTTAACAACCTAATAAAAATATTTACTTACATTGACTTTGATTCAATTAGTGATTTATTCTAATTATCTGACAAAAATTAACTACCTTTCCTTATTAGACCCTAAATAAAATTAATTTAATTTAATTCTACTGACTTGAATAACTCACAGAGGGAAATTGTGTGAGGCACTGAATACTGCCTGGTGAGGGGTGCAGGCTGCTCAGCTCCCTGCAGGATGAGATCTTATGAAGGATGCCCTCTCTGTGGGCTTGCTCTGCATCTCCAGCCCTTGGAAGGATCACAGATATGTGAAGCGATAATGAAATCTCTGTCTGTACAATTATAATGGATTACTAAAAGTATCAGAGTTGCTGTAAATAAATCATTATATCAGGCTCATTTAGCCTGAGTCCTAACCTCAGATGGCTTGTAATGCAGTCCCAGCTCTGAAAGTCAGCCATTCCTTCACAATTAGATTTATTACTAATCAGAAATGGAAGCTTTTCCTGCCAGAACTGAATTGTGCTTGGAAATGCAGAGTTGGATTCCACCCTCAAAGCTATATTTATTCATTTACTCAAATCTAGAAAAACACCCATCTGCAAAGATCTAGGTGGCCTAGCTATTAATTAAAACTTACAGTGACCACCTCACAGTGTGCAGTGTTCACATTAACTATGCCATCTTGTAAATCATAGCAGCAGAAAAGCTCCTGTCACCTCCATGTCCTCTGGCAACGCACCTTCTATCTTCCTCAAAAACACCATTAGGTCAATGGTTTGCAGCAACTGTGTCCCTGCAAGCCTCAGTTGTCCCTTTCCACAAAGACTTGGGACTTGGAGACACATGAGAAAGGCGCCAAGTATTTGTCATGACCTGAGGCAGAGCTCTCTCCCAGCTGGTTTGGGTGGTACACCAGTGGGCTTTGTGTACTGGAAGGTCACTCCTAATTCAGGGCCAAATTCCCATGAAGAAGTGAATAAGATCTTTCTCTCTCTACCACATAAATAAGCCAACAAAATTGCCCCTAAGTAAATTCATCTTTTGCAAATATATATGTTAGGATTATGCTGAGAGCAAGTTGAATATGAGTCAGCAGGGTGCTCTGGCAGCCAAAGGGGCCATCCATGCCCTGGGGTGCACCAGGCCCTGCACTGCCAGCCGGATGAGGGGAGGGATTGTCCCGCTCTGCTCTGTGCTGTGCAGCCTCACCTCGAGCACTATGTGCAGGTTTGGGTATCACAATGTAAGAAGGACATAAAACGATTAGAGAGTGCCCAAAGGAGTGCTGCGAAGATGGGGAAGGGTCTAGAGAACAAGATGTTTGAAGAGTGGATGAGGTTCCTAGGTTTGCCCAGCCCAGAGCAGAGGAGGCTGAGGGAAGGCCTCATGGCAGCCTACAGCTTCCTCAGGAGGGGAGCGGAGGGGCAGTGCTGAGCTCTGCTGCCTGGTGACAGCCACAGGGCCTGAGGGAACGGCATGGAGCTGTGTCAGGGGAGAGTCAGGTGGGTGTTAGGAAAAGGTTCTTCACCAGAGGGTGATGGGGCCCTGAAACAGGCTGCCCAGGGCATTAGTCATGGCTCCAAGCTGCCGAAATTCAAAGAGCATTTGGACATAGGTTTTGAATTTTGGATGGTCCTATGTGGAGCCAGGAGTTGGACTCAATGATTCTTGTGGATAGAACTCTGGACATTCTATGATTCTGTGAGATCAGGATACTAAACGACATACTATGTGAGTGAATGTAAATAAAACCCCTTTACCATTGCAATCTAGCCATCTCTTGGCAGCCATGGCAACTGAATAGCAGTATTCATATTCTGTCATCATTGACACAGCACAAAAGTTTATACAACACTGGATAAGTTTATGCAGTTTCACACGAGGAAGCAAAAAGGTAATATTGTATTTAGTTACAGCTACAGCAGGAACCAGCTATGTATGGGAGGAGACATCTGGATGTGACCAGATTATACTTTGTAGTTTAATCCCTTTACTGCTTCACAAATAGATTTAGGTGTCAAAATACTCTTTGAAATTTCCTTAATGAAATTATTCCTCAGTGAAATTCAGTTCAATGAGCAGCACTCTGCCAGTCTGTATACACAGTCTCCAAGGCCCCTTTGAAGACATGAAAGAATTTTTCTACCACTGTGTGACCTCATGAAATAATAATCCCAGATATACTTCATGTATAATTCTTGGTCCCCAAGGGGATGATTAAAGAGAGGAAGAAATGCTTTGTCTAGGGACAGAAAATTTGTGGGAATTATAAATATCATGCGGAGCAGAACTGCATTCTGCACAAGGCAGCAACCTAACACCAGTCTCCATCCAGATATCCTCCAAGGCCAGGTCTTTGGGAGAGTGCAGTCTTAGCTGCTAGATAGAGACTTGTAAGTGGAGAACATTAAAAAAAATATTTCTCTCCTTTGTCATAGACTATATTCTGCAGCCCAAAATCAATGTATTGCACAGAATGGATTAATTCTGATAAACATTTTCTCTTGCTGATTATGATAGACATATAAAAGTGAATATTAATAAGAAACTTTAATAGAATCTCAAGTTGAGATTTTGTCAAGCATGGCATAATGTTTTTGTGATAAAATGTTACTATTTCATTACAACATGTTGTTTAGTAGAGCCCAATTAAACTTAGCTATAGCTATTTGGAATATGGAACTAATTAATGTAGTAAGTGAGTGGCATTGTGCTATAGATATCAGTAAAGTGGTTACAGTGTGTTAGTGTATGTGCTTATCTGTGATAGTGTGGTTCAAGAAAGCTTCTGTCAGCAAAATCGTGTAGGACTTGGTATGAACATGACTCTTTGCCTTCTGATATGCCAGACAGCCATAAAATAGGGAACACTGTGCATCTGGAGAGGTTTGAGAGTACAAAACCTCCCAGTTCTGTAAAAGAGGAGTCCCCAAAGCACTCGGGGCCATCATTTTAATTCTCTTCCTAGTGCCTTGCTTTCAAGTGTAAACTGGTGGCATAGACCCCAGGCCATGAAGATGAGGTGCAAACATCATCAAAGAGGATGCTGCTATATGAAGAAACTCAAAAATGGCACCTCAGCCAGAGACCAAAAGGAAACAATCTCTCTGTTCTCCATAGCACAGATGGGCACTGCACAAACAGCCCACATGAATCCGTGCTGTTAAGTTCTAAAATAATTCAGTAATTGTTTCATGGCTTATGTCCCCCCGTAAGATCTGATGGCAAAGCTAAGTCTATTGAACAGATACGAGACCTTACTCTGTCCTCTGCCATAGTGGTTTACACCTCTCTGACATAAGAATTACCATAATAAACCAGATCCATCATATTTATATGAGAACCAGCAACATGCATCGGAACTAAGCAATTAAACTGGATAATATGTTTCAATGAAGCAACCATTTAAATCCAGCAGAAGCAGCAGGAAATAATTTCATTTTATTTTCGAAAACTCTACCTTTTTTTAAATGTACATTTTAAAAACTCGTAACAATTTGAGTAAATGTAAAGGAAAGTCTTTAGTCGGCACTCAGAAAATGAGAAAATGGATGATTTAAGATGCAGAACCTATAAACTTGGCCTCTTTGAAGTTATGAAAGCTAGATGAGGATCTTATGATAAAAGGAAAAATTTAAAAGAAAAAGAAAATGAAGCAGAATAAAAAGTAGGGACAAAAACTACATATATTAAAGCAATTATTGTTCAGCTTGCTGCATCGTAACGCATTAATATAGTACAAACTTTACAAGAAGTTTTGTGAATTTAGGAAAAATGAGAGGAGGTAGTTTTCCAGTCTTCACATCAAACAGATACATGGTGATTCTGTGGACACATAGTGCGTCTGTTTGATCTGGGCAGCATTTTAAAAGCTGAAACAGTGCTGCAAGTTCCAGGATGATCTCTGGTTTCCATAAGAGCAGTGTACCTCCTATCATGTCTGGTGGATTGCATGTCTGCTCATTATCTTACTTGACCGAAGGCATGAGACTGTGCAGTCATTGATTTCAGGGTCATCAATTATTTTTGACCCTGTTGTAATGAAAGTCATGAAAGACACAGGTGCCAAATGCCATCGAGGTCTTCAAGGTAAGAGTGACTGAGTCTGATTTAGTAACCAGTTGTTGGAGACTGGCTGTATACTGCATGGACTGGGGTCTACATTTAGACTGTCTGTGATGGATAGCAACTTTGGGTATTATGCCTAGATCATGACATCCTTACTCACATTCATTGAGTTGTTACTGGTTTGCCAGTCTTGCAGCCTGACCAACTGCCCCTCTGAATCATACATTGTTCTTTTGACAATAATGGATGTCTTAACAGGCATCATCTCAGTCTAGCTTAGGTGCCATGGTAGATGGTCTGAATATGGTCCACGTTTATGCTGCTAAAATGAAAAAGGGCCAGATCTGTCTGCATTCTAAAACATTGTCTTAGGATATGGTTTCTAGTTTTTATTAGCAACTCTAAATACTGAGATAGAGATCATCACACTATCAAGATATTTCCAGTAATACTTATATTGTGCAAAACAGCTCTCAAGCATTAAAGAAAACCTGGTCCCTGTCTCGTAGATCTCTTCTACTTTTAGCATTAAGAGAATGATGCTCTTTTTTACTCCAGCTGCTCCTGTTTACAGGAGGATACGTTTGCTGTACTGTGAATGAGATAATGAATGCACTCTTGAAACTAATTCTGAGCTGAAGGGGATGAAACAGGTGACTCAGGTTTTGGTTGCTGCAATTTTGTAAAGCTTGTTGGTGGTAACAGCTGTTCCTTGAGTAAGTGAATCTGAAAATGCTTTCTTCTTTTATAGTTATCAGAGTTATTAAAAAAGGAGGTTAAGGTAGAGTGCTGACTCTAAGGAACTCTAAAATATCACAGCTAAGCTGCTAGCAGCACTTGGACTGATTCATTTAAAGCCTGTTCAGATCTTTATGTTGGACATCAGTGCAAATAAGCCTTTACCAGGCAACCGTAGGTACGTACTGAGTGAGGAAAACATGGCAGTTCCACCAGAAGTTCCTATTTGGTGGATCTTCCTCCAACATACCAGTGGTTGATTTCCTAGCTTTGGACATAAGGAAAACCCTCCTGCAGTTTTATCTGTGAATTGACACCCCTGAGACAGCTCAGCTATAGAGGCCAAAAATTCAAAATATCACCTTCTCAAAGTATTCCAATTCCTACCTGCTTTGTATGCATTCAAGTGAAGATGCAGATGGTGATGCTGTCAAGACTCGAAAGGAGAATTGAACAGGCTCTCCTCTGGAGATAGCCAAGTAGATTTAGTCCCAGTCCTGTCCTGGATGTGTAATACAGACAGACTCACTGGTCCCAAAATAAGAGGTGAATGGAGAACTTCTTTCTTATAGCAGAATAAAACTGTCGGTGCAAGCAGTTCCAGTGGGGCTACTCAAGGGATAGCTCACCTGTGTGAAAAGGAAACTTCTCATTCACCCTTAGATTAAAAACAAACATGCTGCTATTCAAACAAATAAACCAAAATCCTTTCCCAGCAAGCTTCTGACAACAGTAGTTAATGTGAACATTTGGATTCTCCCAGGTCCCCTTGGAGCAGGTAGGATGCTAGTCCATGCATAATCCCACTGTAATCCACGAAGTTTTAGGGGAGCGACTCCTGGGGACCCATCGTGTAAGCCTACATCCACTGAGCAGTACTGTTAAATACACCTGTCATCATGATGTCAGTGATACAAGAACTAAGGGAAGATTCCTTAACCTGCTCTAGTCTCTTTACACCAAGTGAAGAAAACATGTTGAAGCAAAAGGGAGGTAGAAACTGGAGAGAGGTAGGAGAATTTGGCTGGGAGAGCTGAGGAAGGAGAGACCAGAAAATCATCCACTTTGCTGAAATCCAACAGCAGAGCCTGAAGTGGCATGGAAAAAAGGATAGAGCATAACAAGCAGGGCCCTAGCAGAAATGCAAAACAATCCTGTGATTAGTTAGGCAGCCCCGGGGTCTGTTGTCACAGTGACAAGCGCCAAAATCAAGAGTTACAAAATTCCCTCTCAGATTTGCCATCTCCCGCCTCCTTTCTATCCATCTGCCTCTCCTCTCAAGGCTCAATTTCTGTCCTTTACCTCTGAAATCCATCCAGGTTCCACACTCTCTCTCCAGTGTCCTGAAGTTGTCAGAATCTGCTCCAAGTAGGGGATGCCACGCAGAAAGAGTAAATCTGACAGAATAGGGCCTGAGCCATGTTTACCCTTCCCACACCCACGCAGAAGCACTACCACACAGTAAGGAGATTAGACACGCTCCTCCTGATGCTGGCTGTAATGAGAAACAAGAAATAATGAGGTGATTTATTATCCCTTGTCCCTCCTGAAGACCTCAGCACACCCTGGCTCTGTCCTGCACTGCTCTGCAATTGATTTCAGAGAGACAGAATTCTGTTCACTCTTTTGCTGTGTCAAAATACCCTGTCTGTTCCCAAACACAAACAAATGAGGGGACCAGGCAAGCCGCCAGGTTCTCAGAACTTTCCCTCATAAAAGCAATATATGTGCTTATTGTTCTTCTAGATTACAAAAATTGGAAAGGAGAAAAGAAAACAGTAAATCGCACAGTTTGTTTTATGGAATGGAAAACACAGCAGCAGACCACTACTGCAATGAAGTCTGTCTAACCATAAATGTGTCAGGGCTTGATGGAGAGCACCATATTCACATAGATGAGTCAAGACTCCCCAGGAGGAGTTTCCACTGAGTTCAGCACAGTTTACCAATTTTGATGGTGAAAATAGAATGGTAGAAATGCTCCTGGCTTATGACCAGTCCATCCCTTAAGTGCTATCACTCTTTTGCACTCCAGGGCACCCCAAAGTCTCAGAGTCTTGCTGTGCAAAACATTGTACAGAGACGAGCAGACAGTCCTTGTCCTGGAAACGTAAGGCTGTCTTCAGTCTGAATGGAGTACAAGGAGGGGATGAGGCACTGAGCATAGGACTGTGAACTTGCCCAGGATGGGTTAGATTCTTAGGCTTTAATTCCAGAATGTTTTTTGTCATCCTTGATCCCCTTTGTTTCTTCAAAACTCTTGGTTTCTTCGAAACTCCTGGTGAAATAAAGATGGAATGGATCTAAATCATGCTGCAGAAAAGCAGGCACCAGTACACCCAGCGATATTACTGGTACTGCTGACTGCATAAGCAACAGCAGCATGTCCGGGCTGGTCTGGCTGAACAGGCAGCTCTCTAAAAGAGTGGTGTTGATACGGTCATGGTATACTGAAAACTTTAATTAACGTTTATCCACGGTCTCCTGCAGTGTATGACATACTGTTGACAGAGTGAAGAGGGCATGACCTGAGAAAATCATGGTCCCCATGGAGCCCAGGAGACTACAGGCAGGATGAACTGGCTTTGGTGCAAGATGAGGGTGAGACACCGAAAGAGCTCTGCATGGCGTTCTCTCTGTCCCAGAAGGTGAGGATGTAGCTGGGAAACTACAGTGTTTTATCACTTGATGCCTTCAGGTCCTAAGCAGGGTTGATTTTTGTTTGCTTGTTTTTGGTTTTCTTTTGTTTCGTTTAGTTTTTGTGTGTGTGTGTGTGGGGAGGCAGTATTCATTAACCACATGGTTGCCTGTATTTTTTGTTGTAAGAGTTCTGGAACTTGATTTGTCCCTTGTTCTTCTTACAGGATTTGGTGAGACTTTCCTCAAGCTATTCCAGTTCTTTCAGCTGCTGAATGCTGATGACAACCACAGTAGATAGTGTGACAAATGACATGAAAAGTAGGTTGAGCAACTCAGACTGCCTCCAGTCCACAGCTGCCAGAGTCCAACTCCTTATATGCCTGATAGAAAAAATGCTGTGATCTTTCAGTTAGGCACCTCTGCTGGTTTCACTGCATCAGTCTTTGTAAGCCCTACTGGGCCTGGCAATACTGAAAGTGAACCACAGCATCTCACTTAAATGAGGTGGCACTAGTGTCATTATAATTACAATCTGCGCTTTTTGTCAGGCCCACTGGCCTTCTTCATTAGAAATACAAACTGTAATAAAGCTGTTTAAGTTTAATCTGAGAGTCTAAGCGTTTTTCATGTCCTGGCTATGCTTACAGTGACATGAAGCATAGCGAACAAACTTCAATTTCCAATTAACTCCCAAAAAAGATAAAAAGTCTTTCTCTTACTACAGAGACCTATTCTTCTGGTAGACAAAACCCCTTAAAATGGAGCTGGCATTCTTGCAGCTCTTGCAGTGTTTATCTCATGCTGTTTTGCATCATGTAAAAGCAGTATTTAAATAACTACTAGCTTAGGATACTACCATCAATTCTGCAGACAATTATTTTGGAGTCTTTTAGGTCTTTGTTCTTTACTATGAAACTGATGGTTTTATCTCAGGACTGTTTGTGGCCAGCAGGTTTGATTTGATACCCACTGTAGCTCCTTGCTCTGTAGTGAGGAGATCAAGGGCAAACCACACATCCTCCGGTCATTGTTTTCAGAACCATCCCACTCAGTTCACTCTGAGATTGGGGTCTGCATTGGCAGGCCAGCTCTAAGACGCTCAGTGTGCCATGAGGCACTGGGAGGACAATTTGGAGCTACCACTGAGATGACTGTCCTGTCCAGCTCAGTGTCAGCAGATGTCCCAGCTCAGCCCCAGAAGTGCTGTGGCTGAACAAGGCTGCTGCTGTGCCCGGGTTAATTCGATCTGCCTCTCAAGGAGATTAAGGATCTTGTGCAAGGTAATGGCACTGCTTCTGGCGCTAATTCGGGGATCACAGCACTAGGCTGAATTGTGTAGTTTAGATGCATCAAAAGTTGCTTATGACTTTGGATAACACCATTAAAAATGATCTTTGATAAGAAATCACAAGGGAAAGGTTTAGAACTGGAGCTGTAGGTCCTCTACTGCTATTAGTGGTGCATTGTTTGGTGTTTTCCCTTCTATAAAAGGGCGGGACGTGACACCTTCTAGTCCCAAAACCCATGGTGCAACCACCTGAATGCTGCCCTCCTCTAAGCTCCAGCCTCCATCAGGTTCTCTGTCAGAAAGGCACCTAGCAGACCTTTCCATTCAATCCTTGAAAAGAGCTTACTCCAGCAACTTTTAGAATTGCAGAATGGGGAAGCACAACATTAAAGGGATGAAAACTAATGGTGTCAAGTACAAAGGAATCAGGTTAGGTTAATAATATTGGAAGGTCATTATTAATTTTTCTGGCTTTTCAGAATATACATTTTTTCAAAGCAGCTCAGATATGTTACCATGATAAGCACAGCATAAAAGCTCACTCAGCCAGACAGTCAGACACTGTACCTTCACCTTATTATGTGACTGAAGCTGCAAACAGCTCAGATCAATCTCAGAGATATTAAATTAGAGCTGAATCTCTCTCTGTCTCCCATACGAAGTGAGATGAGCTAAATCTGAGATAATGCCCATATCAAGAGACATTACAAACCATATTCTGCTGAGCGAAGATTTATTTTTAGTTTTTCCACAGAATATTTCTGGTTATATGAACAATGGGAAAGGAGAAAAATTCTCAGCATTAGAAATGCATTGAATCTGCACATGCATTATGGAGCAGCTAGAGGTTCTTCTGTCTTTAAGACAGGACGGAATAATGATTCTTGCATAATGTAACAATATGATAACTAAGAGTAAGGCCTGAGTTGAAATGGGTAGCAAAGGATATTACAGAGTCACAATAACAAGGGCATTAGAAAATAAAGGCAAATAAGTAAGCAACACAAGAAAAGAAAGTGTAGATACAGTGAACAGAAAGGAAATATTAATTATGGGGTGGGTGCAGAGAAAGGAATAATAAGTTAGTTCCCTAAATTAAATTAAATTAGCACATACTGGCAGTTTTCTATCTCTACATCTTTGGAAATACATATTCGTTCTTTCCCCAAACAGCTACTGCAGTTCTAATGGGGATAAAGTGGATTATGCATCCTGTTCTATTGCCCAAAGCTCTGAGCTGAGCATTATTGTTGTTATCATTGCAGCTAACGTGGCTGAAGCCATCTCCGAGGGGTGAGTGATCATTTTTGGCTATGCCAAATTATAACTGTAATTAGAACAGTGATAGGTTGTGAGCTGACATGTTGTCTAGGATCACACAAAACGCTTATTGCTAAAAGCTCTCTGGCATATTTTTTTGTCCTTTACCAACTAATACTTTACCAGACTGACAGTTTCTGGACATAGATGAGGAATCACCTGGGTAAGGTGCATTTTGAAAATGAACATCCTATTTAAGGAGTGTGGGGAAGGTTTAGCCACATGGAGAGGATCTGTGCTGTGCCATTTGGCCTCAGGGCGAGTTTGTACTCCTTGGTTTATTTGGTATTGCAGAATGTAGCCTTTGATAACTCATAGAGGTCGAATAAGGTACGAGAAGACAGGAATAAATGGCAAACATAGTGTGTATAGTTCAATAAGGAAAAGATCAGTCAACATCAGCTCCTGGAAGAAATCTAGAACAAATAATCAGCTAAGTTCTCTATAAGTACTTGAAGGATAATAAGGAGACAAGTAGTAGTCCACTGGAATTTATCACAATTGGATTACATTAAACAAATCTAATTTCTACAGAGTTAGAGGTGAGGCAGTTATTGTCACATATTTTAATGTTAAAACTGTCTCATCTGACATTCTTATTAAAAAATCTACATGCATATTGCTTTAGCAGAACTTCTACAGTGTGGGACAAAATTTTAGGGAATATGTCCAGTATTTCACTGTTAAGATGGAAAAAGGTGCTGAACGGAGTGCCAGAGGGATCTATCTTGGATCTCTCTCTATTTGATATTTTAATGAATGACCTGGATGATGGAAGAGAAAACGTGATATTAAATTTGAAGATGGCTTGAAGGACAGCAAATGCTTTGCAGGATAGATTTAGAATTTGAAGAGAACTTCAGAAATGCGGATGCCAAGTGAAATTCAAAGTGGACAAATGTAAGATATGACACTGAGATAAAAGTAATCAAGTGTACATATGTGGTACAATCAGTAAGAAATTCTTCTTTAAGAAAGCTTTGGAAAGTCACAGGGTATTTCTGTATTAGCAAGTAGGGTTGTGTAAGAGGAGCAGGTTAGAGTAAAGAGATAGGGCTGAGGATCCAGGGCTCTGGGGTTCACATTTAGAGAGTTTGCTTCAGTCTAGTTTTACTCTGGTCTTGTAGACAGACTGTCCATTAGCAGAAAACACTCAGCAAGCACACTCCTGAGGAGCATCTTTCAGTTTAGTTTCATCCCAAAGGAAAAAGCATGTGATGCACTCCAAGACTGTTCTGCAACACAAAATAAAGCATGTTATGTTGGGATAAGCTCAATCATTTCAAAAATAGTATTCTAACAACTGAAATACTAATGTACTTGCACTGTCATAGAGCATCATAAGCTGAACTCAACATCATATTCCCATCGTGAAAGTGGCAGATATTGCATCAGGTCTTACATGCAAGGAGAACAGCTTGCAAGACCCACCATTTTGTTCCATGTTTTGTAATTGCTCAGTTGAAGTGCTGTTTATTTCTGGGTGTCAGAAAGACAAGCTGGAGTTAGTCTAGAAGAAAAAGACTTTGAAAGTATGATCTATTTGGAAAGTCTGAAAGATTTGGGATTGTTTAACTTAAAGAAGACTGATTAGGGACATGACAACAGACCACAAACACTTTCAGAGAGAAGAGAATAATCTGTTTCCTCTTTTCGTAATGGACAGCACAGGCAAGAATAACAGGAAAAGCCTACTGAATTCCCTGCTAAAGCGGTAACATCCTTCCTTAGGCTAGGTGGCTGGAGTAGACAGGTTCTGAAGGCCCTTCTCAATCCATTATGAGCATAGAATCCATATGATTCTGCGCTCACCCTTTCTGACTCAGTGGAACTATGGTATATTTTGCAAAGTACTTTGCTTCAAGGAGAGGATAACAGGATATTTTTGTCATAGTACAGATTCTTCTGGGATACAGCCTGAAGCTGAAGGTGAGAATGTCCTAGAAATCCATCTTACATATCTGACTCCTTTGGAAGTCTGACTTCTCTTGCCACTGAACTGCTGGAGATAACAGATGTAGTCTCCAGGTCTTCCTCCTGTTCAGACCATGGTTTTGAATACATGTGGTTATGCTTAGCTGGGAGAGATCACGGCAATGCAGACCAGGTCACATGCAGAAATAGGGCTTAAGGTGGCTTGGAAAACGTATTGTCTGTTTTCTTGGGAATCAGAGGAGGTAATCAGAACTGAACTGTGACACTAGATTCTGCTCAAATTCCATGTCAAGCTCCTAAGCTAAGCTCTCTTGTACACATAAATCTAAATAAATTTCTCCAAATAATGTAAGAATATTGTGGTGAACACAAGTACCTACAACAGAATGATATGAGAGCAATGGAGAGTGAAAAGAAGGGAGGTAACTTACCTGTTGCTGTGGTGTACCTACAGAGCAAATTAAGCAAGCACCGAGCCACTGACTGCAATCCTTATGTAGAACAGGATACTGTCTGGATTCACCTGTAATAAATTTTTGTTGATCACAAAATCTATTTGTACAAACCTGTCATTCTGCAAAGATCCACCTTACTTTCTGGCATGGTACAAACTGCACAACAAGGACACCTTTGCTGAAGTAGCGCAAGGTCTCCTATAAAGTGATGTGTGGGCTTGAGCATAGCCTCACAGTACTTTGTCCCTCACAAAATAAAGGCCTGACATCTGAGTCCTCATAGGGCAGTTGTTCTTCAGGAGGGACATGACATTTAGCACGGAGTCGAGAGAAAACAATGGCCTAAGTGGTGCCGAATTATTGTGTTGATGACCACATGTGCAGTGACATTTTAAAAATGAGCTCTGGCTTTTTAGAGCTCTACAAACTGCCAACCTGATCCTTTAAAGCCTCCATCCGTGGAATTCACATTGACTTGTGTATGGCGACGACTAGTCAGTTCAAAGCCCTGAATATTAAACAATCACTTGTCATTCCTTGATGTCACTGCTTAGAACAGGCATTATATTCTTTTTCAGGCAGAAAGTGTTCAAAACTTTATCACACCCAGGCTTAACTGAACTGAGAGGACTAATATTTATAGAGCAATTATTCCAGATGGGAAATCTACACTCTTTTTCATCCCTCAAAAAAACTCACCCCAACATGAAATGAGAATTGCATTAACAATATCTACCAACAAAGCAATCACTGAAACAAATAGTCAATATTAAAAGGAATATGAGGCCATCCCAGAACAACTTCCATCTCATTAGGCAGTCTAGACAGTCTGGCTGCAATGACGTGAAGAATTTAGCTTTCTCAAGCTACCGTACACTATTTTTAGCAGCCAAAATGCTCCATAGGCAAGAAGAGCATAAAGCCAAGTTTTATTTTGTCAGTGCTGTTGATTTTTAATATATAGCAAAGTAAATTGTTAAGGTGTAGGCATTATTCAGTGGAGCTAGAATATAATGAACTACACAGGCAGGGAGAATGTGCCTCCTGACCTCCAAGATGATGCAAGTTAACTCCATGTCAGCCACACATTTAAATCTGATTGAAATCAACTCCTGGTGAAATCAAGATCAGATGTGTCCTTAGAGAATTGTAATGCTAAAAACTGCAGTGGTCTTTCCAGTTCATTTACTCTCCAGGGAAAATATGTTAAGATCTTGTAGCTGTGGCAAGAGTACTCTCCTGTGTAAGGAGCTTCAAATTCCTCTGTTTTATGAAAATAGAACATATCCCTTAAGTATCTGGAAAGCCTTCACAGTGGTTTTACATGGGGCAAAATAACGGTCCTCTAAATCAGAATGGAAAAAGGAAAAAAAAAAAAAAAGAAATGCAGGGGTAAGAACGAATGCTTCTTTCTAGAAGTCTGGGGAACTGAAAATACAATTTGCTAAAAGGTAATACTTAGAAGCAGTGCATTTTTAGGTAGAGGTTGACATACCTACTAAATGGATTGTATTATTTTTAAATAGGGGAAGTTAACAAATGTCTGTAGGGTACGTTCTTGTTAATTGCAAAATTGGTGGCTAAAATATGAGTAGTTCATCAGTGGAAACATGAAAGGGCTAGTCAGCATTACATGAATGGCAGATGGCTTGAGCAGTCTTGAAAACTTTGTGAAAGCTGTTTTTCATTTGAATGAAAATGAAGAGGAAACAATGAAATGGTCTTGTTTTTTCACCATCCATGGGTTGGATCCAACTCTTGCTGAAATCACTGATAGTTTTGTTCCACCTGCTCTATATGGCTAGCTAGGTTATGCATGCAGGTATATTTTAAGGAAGAATCAGGGAAGAACATGACTCAGGGCTTGTTTGGAACAAGGCATTCAGGCTCATTTCCCAAACCCATGTAAAGCGAGTGAAATTGTATTTGTTGGGTTTTTTTTTTGTTTGTTTTTTAGTTTCCTTCAGGATGATAATATATCAGGTACACACGTTTTTGCAGCACATTATTACCCTGGCTTGGCTGGTGTCCCCAGACAGTGCTCTCCAACAGATGACATAAGTAATAGTAACAGTGAAATCATCATTGGCATTATTACTACCCTATTCTGTGGGGAGACTGAAGGCAAAGAGCCAAAATGCGTTGTTTCTCACTTTCCTCTGGGTCAGGATTAAGGCCGCTGCAGAGCGAAGACCTGCCATGCAGCTGTGTAAGGGGCACAAATCCAGAGATCTTTAAGTCACGTCTATTACAAGAACCAGGTATATTTGTACAGTAGTAGTAGTAGTAGAAACAGTCATAGTAATAAATGTTCAGACACTAATTGACTGGCCTTTCTAAAGGGAGTTTCTGTCCTTTAGTGCTAGGAGATAGAGGTCTGTACGAAGTGTGGGACCTACTATGCCTACCGCAACAATTCCCCCTATTACTGAACCTGAACTGTTTGATTATTTCATTAATCTCTTTGGTTAGAGTTAGAGTTAATGTTAAGGCAGATCTTTCTCATGTACTTCCCCTGGCTGGGATTCCTCCTATTTCTGGAGCATTATAGCATCTTTTGCAGACAGCTTTGAGAATACCTCCAGCAAAATACGCATAATACGTTATTTACTGAGAAATTGCGAAAGAAGAAGCTGCCCTTTAAAATAAACTTTGCTAGACCTAGGAAAATAGATTTAGAAACATTAGAGTCAGAACATTTTCATCTACATGAAAGGATTCTTTTTATTTACCAACCAACAGCTGTGCTTGGTGGATAAGCCCCAGTAGAAGAAAACATGTCCAAAGCTGTTACAGTTACTTTAAAGGACTATTGCCAGTATCTAGCTTAGACACTTTCTTCTCCTGTTTTGTAACTTTAAACTAAAGTCAAATTTTAAATACCCTTTTCTAAATATCCTCTCAACCGGAAAACATATCCTTCAGGACTTTTACTCCGTGATGTTCTGTAGGTAGGCAAGGTGAGCAAGTGTAGGGCTACTCTTAGACAGCAGCTTCTTAATTTGCATGAATGTGGATTTGGTAACCAATCTTGAGTGTCCTCTTGACTGAAAGACAAAGACTTTGGTGGTCTGGGTTCTTCTGGTAAATGCATTTGTTTTCCTGGAAGAGAGTATATAATTTCGCACAGGCTCTGCCCAGGATGAAGGAGGATTGTGCTGTACACACTTAAGTTTTGTAAATACTTTGGAAGATGGTAGCCAGAATATTTAAACATATTAATTGTCACTTAATTCCCTGATGTCTGATCTGAAGAAGAGTCTCCCCATCCCTGGGGACATTCAAGGTCAGGCTGGACCAGGATCTGAGCAACCTGATCTAGCTGTAGGTGTCCCTGTTCATTGCAGGGGAGTTGGACTACGTGACCTTTAAAGGTCCCTTCATCAGATTCAATCAATGAATGATTGAATGATTCCATGATTCTAAGAACGTCAACAAGGACCTGTCATTGTTTCATTCTCAAGGTTAGATGAATATGTTGCAAACACCAGCACCACTGGCAGCACTGATTACACTGGCTGGTAGCACTTGTGTGAGAAAAGTCCACACCTCGGGTGATTGGGGCACTGCGCTATCATTCAGCCTGATGACAGGCAATTCAGGCCCTCTTTTGCACGACAGTTTGCAGCTGGGTTGCCTTGCAGTTGTGTATCATGCCTTGAAAGTGATACTGCAAACAGCTCACTGCATCAGGGAAGACTTCATGTGCTCTGTGCACCTTCCTTTTTTCCAGCCTCTGCTGTCTTCCTTTTGAGCATGCCACCATTTGGCCCTGCTTTTACTCCTTAGAAAAGACATTACTTATCCAGCTTCGTTTTTACAAGTACAACAGCTTGGATTTTTCATCAAATAACGTGTTAAAATATTTATTTGAGTGTAATTCTGAGCTCTCATAGTAGCAAACTAGAAACAGAACAGGTCAACAAGACATAAAAATATGAACACCAGTTGTGCTTTCGTAATGCACTATGCTGGTGTGTATTGAGCTATCTGTGGTGAATTGTGCTTATTTGTGGTTGACTGCCTCATCAATTCTCATTTGGGAACTAAAACAGAATTTGGAGGTGGATATGGTATTAATTAGGAAGGAAATTGGTTGCAGTGTGCTTGGAGATAAAAATCTTTTCTGGTGGGAATCTGGTTTTGTATCATGGCCAAATTGTTAAAGAATCATTTTACTGGAAAAGATATTTTTATGCAATAATATTACCTCTCACAAGAGAAAAAGTGAAACATGAAGATGATTGAATTAATAATAATAATAATAATATAAGACTTTCTAGCTACAATAGATTCTCAAGAATAAATCTTTGATTGGCAGTGTATATTACACAGCCCATGTTCATTTCCCTGTGTGTGTAAGCAGCTAGGCAGCTCTCATCATTATGGTATTTTACATTATTCATTTGGCCAGTCTGTCAGGAACACAAGATCACTGCAAAGATATTCACAGCTGCAACTTCTACTCTATAGCTTGTAAGTGCTATTGAAATATATCTCACATTCAAGCACCATATAATGGCGTGCTCCTTTGAAAAGTTAGGTGAAAGCAGGACACTGAACTCTGATTTAGGGTCCTCTGGCATAGATCAAGCTCAGACATCAAAATGGAGCTTCTTCAGAATTTGAAGAAGTCCAATTTCCTTCCCAATTGTAGAGCACAGCTTCCTGAAATTGAACTAGCCCTGCATGGGGTTTCTTGCTCTACTGAATTCTATGTGTAAACCAGGGAACAACATGAGAGCAACAAAGCCAGAAAAGAAAAAAATATGGAGGATACAGACTGGCTGCAGTCAGATGTAAAAGAATGAAAAACATCACAGGAAAGGAAGCAGAAGGAATCAGCACAGAATAATTCTTGGTAGAGAAAAAGGCAAAATAAAGAACATGCCAGGAGACTGAAATTCATTCAAAGACTTGTAAGACAGGAAAGAATGAAATATAAGGAAAAAAAGCAAGAAGTGACTGAAGGGTGTGGAAAGACTGAATGGAAACTAGAGAGAACAACTGGCAATCAATAGAAGAATTGAGAGCTGACAGCAATATAGGAATTTAAATTCAAGGAGTGAAATACTAGAGTCAGGCTGACTGTCAACATGAAAACTGAAGTCTGGTCTCCTCTGGAAAGCACAACTTGAAACAAAGTAAAAAAAAAATCAAACTTCAGGGGAAAGGAAGCTAACTGTCTGGAAGATAGAGAAAGTCAAGAATTTAGATTTCCAAAGAGAAGCAAGAGAAAAGGGGAAGAGATGGACCCAATAGAAGGCAGTAAGAGTGGGAGTCATCTCTGTGTGGCTTTTGAGAGTTGGTGCCTTGAGCCAGGTCTGAGAAAGACCTGGCAAAGCAAGGAGATAAGGAGCAGTCAAAAAAACCTTTGTGGGAAAGCTAGCAAAAGCCTGGAAGGTGCGGTAGTGGTGGTTCTACCATCCATGTGGTATCAGAGGACTGTGAGAAAGACACCGTAGAACAGCAAAGAAGCTCACTTTGGACACACCATTGAGGTTTGATGCAAAGTTCAATTGTTTTTTGGGAAGTGTTGTGGAAAGGACAGTTCTGTATTCCTGTCATCAAACTGTAGACTTTTAAGAATACCTAGAGCCTGAAAAACCATGGCTGCAGCTTATGCCTGGTGGCTTGAGGAGAAATGGCTGTCTTAAGTAAGAGTTTTTACCTTTTATATTAAAATCAAGTTTATTTCTCTGCATGACACAGCTTGTAAATATGAGAGAAAGCAATCAGAAGGGGCTACAATTTCCCTGGAAGGTGTTGGGCTCTTCTGGAAGCTCAAGATTACAGCTGTCCTTAAAGGGCTTTCCAAACAGGAGCTATCTCTTACTTGAATGTTCTTGGCTGGAGAGACTGCTTTTAGCCACAACATTAAAATTCTATGTCAGAAAACTCAAGGTCAAGCTTTTGTTTTTATCACAGCTTTAAATTTTTAAAAACGTTAAGGACTTACCTTAGAAGGAATCCATTGTTGAAAACCTAGTGGAAATGTTTAGCCGGTCTACAAAAACAGCTCTACTTATTTATATGGAAGACCTCCTCTGCGCCAGAGCAATATCACTCCATGAAATGCTCAAAGATGCAGTGCCACCTTTTGGACAAAATGATACTGTGTTAGGTCAGGCGTGAAGTTAAAGAGAGAGAAAGAGATAACTGACCAGAATTTGTTCTTCAGAAATGATGAGTTCCAAATTGAGAAGGCAATCAGGAGTGGTACTCATGAATGTCTGCCTGTTTTTCCTTTATGAAATTCATGGCTTCATTTGAAAAGCTTTTCAGGTCCAAAGAAATCTACAATTGTTAAAAATTAAAACATAAATAAAAAGAAAGAAGGAAGAAACATGCCACGATTTCACAGAACTGGTGTGTAGGTGTTAGCTCACAAAGCTGGGCCTTGTCTACTGTAATGCTAGATAAGTAGTATCAATTTCCCCAGCGACTTCAAATCTACAGCGTGCGATCTTCACGATTTAGGGAAGAACATTCAAACAAATATGTATGCCATCATCCAGATCCAAGGGGACCATCTCTGTGGTCCTAAAGATTTAGAGGCTGACAGCACAGAAACCGTGTGTAGTTCTTATCTAGCAGAGGGATACTTTGAATGATATATCACTCATCTTCAGTTAACTATAAAGTCTGTGCATTACCTTGACTGGCCAAAGCATCAGTAAACGAGAATGAAGCTAACCACAGAAAAAGGCGAGCTGATTTGATCACACATCCGCCCTGTGGTGCCCCCTGCAGTGCTGTGCACGCTTTAGATGATCTCCATAGGCTGGCTGTTTGCTGGAAAACACTGCAAGGACAGAGTGCAAATAAAGTGCCCAACACAGGATGTATCATGAAAAACCCTACATATTTCTTCAACATAAATCCCTTGGCTTGTACCCAGGCCAAATCTGACAATAAAGTCTTAGACAAGTTTCTTCTGCGTCTTTTCCCTCATAAAAGCAGCAGCAGCAATTGCAGTCCTTGCTCAGAAGAATTCCCTTGGGCCTCAGTAGTTTGACACAAAATAATATCCACCCTTAGAAAAACCATTAGTGTGTCCTGGCACTTTCCTGGGAAAGCTGTAACGAGGACTTGAAGCCTGAAGCGGGACAATATTCTGCCATGGTCTCCTGCCAATGCCAGGGCTATTACCCACCAGGAGGACGGCAGCTGAAACATCTCTTACCTTTGTCCAGCAGTCTGTGCCTGTAAGACATCCATTTTGTCACTGCTGTCACTTCCTGCAGCCTCCATCTTATCTCCTAGCTACCAGAGGTAGAGTTCAGGGGCTTGGGGACCCTACTTATTTTGCCTGAAATTGCTGGCAGGTATCCCGGTGGTCTGGGACCCATCATGAATTTAATCTCTCTTTCCCTTGTGTGCTAGCACAGGCACTATTATTAGACTCTGTCCACTCCCTTCTCTTCTCTCCAACTCTGCCGATTGCAGTGGCAGATAGTTTTCTCCAGAAGGTGAATTACAGAGCATGCACGTACTGCTTCCTAGTAGTGAAGAGGAACTTTCAAGAGCAAAGTTCTTGTTCCCAGCAGTGTACCTGCACTGAAGCAGCTTTCCTCTCTGCTTTGTTTCCCTTGTCTTTGAGAAAGAATATTATGAAGTACCCTCTATCTCACAGCCCATTCCAATAATACCACAGACTGAACAAGCATCAATCTATGGCCTTACTAAAAGCACTATTTATTTTTTTAGCATGGTGGCTAAAACAAAAATATAATTAAGAAAACATATTTCAACTGACAGAAATCCTTTTCGTTCAACCTCAAATGAGATACTTCATTTTTGCTCTGTGCATTTTTCTCATACTATAAAAGTAAAATTTAACTAGATTTAGTCTTGCAAAATGACTAGAAGAATGCTATATGTATTTGCTGTGTATATATATTGTGCTATACTATAATGTACTGTACTATATACATCTCAAATTTTGAAATATTTTGTGTCTTTCAGTATTAAAAAATATTAGAATTACATTCTGCACCTAAAGAAAAAAAATCTGTTTGATTTCTTCCATAACAGAATCGTGGATTTTGGCAGGAATTCAAATATTGGCAGTCCAAATCGTGTTTTTCTTTAGTGAGTAAATGATGCATATGTGAAAATGCCTCTGACTCTAATCACGTCTTTCAATTCAGGTATGTGTTAGGGGGAAAAATATTCTGTTTGCGTATAATTAGCAGTGTGTCTGGAAATATAAAAGACACAAAGACAGACCTCTCTCAGAAAATTATATTAGAAGTTTATTACAATGCACTCAAAAGAACTCTATTATATTACACTCAAATTTAGTTCAGATACCTCAGCTTCACCTGTGTTCTATGTAGGCACGTACGAGCAAATGGCAGTTAACTGTTGATGTTCAACATTCTCTGTATTTGCCTGTTGTTTTGGCACTGCTGTACCATGCAGTGCTGCACAGCTTTTGTTCCTGTTGTTGCTGCTGGATTTTGTTTTGACTTTAACACATGCCATGTTGTGGGGATGCAATACAGTCCAACAGCACAGTTAAACCCAAAGAAACGTGCTGGTATGTAATTCTGCACATACACCACAGCTGTAATCCAAGGTGCAATATAAGGGGAAATGGGTAAGTGGAAGGGTCCAATGGCAACTTTCCATTATACCAGCAGCCACCAAAAAAATCAGATATAGTAGAAACGAGAGCTAAGCCATTATCCTTCTTATCACGGGCAGCAAAACCTGTCAGCAGGGGCAGGGGCTTCTTTTCACTTTCTCCATGTAATCAAGTTTGGTAGAATGTAAAATGCTACAAAATGAGGGCATGCACACTGAAGAGATGGACGAGCAATCTGTTGGGCTTAGGAAAAAAATATCCGGATCTCATTCACACAGTAGTCTCCAGTAAATGAGATGGAGGAAATAAGGTGTTAGCCTTATTAAAAAATACAGAATAAAGTTGCTGTCATGCATAAGAATAAGCTGATGGTTCAAACCTGAGGTCAGGCTGCAATTATTTTTCCTGAGGTGCTAAGCATCTCCAAATCATCATCCAATATTCATGCCAATATGCTACAATTAGAGATGACTGGGTAGCAGTACACAGTATTGGAGGGAGGAAAAGATAAAGATGGCTAAAAAAAACTTCTCTTCACAGCTGCAACAAGAAGGTCTTCTAGCGGGTGCATCAATTTCACTTAGGACTCTAAGTTCAATTTTCAAGTCTGCACACAGAAGCTGTTTTCCCTTAACAGGACCAATATTGTAAAAGCAATACAAACCCTCTCTTGGATGAACACAGTTGCACTGAGCAGCTTTGGAGGTAATAGATTGTCCTCTGCATTAGAAGCTGAATTGGTAGCGCTGCTTTAAAAATGTCACTGTAGTTACTCTGTAGGTACACCCTCTAGAGCTACATACAGAACTGTGTTTGGACAAGGGTCTTCCTCAGGTGTGTGCCAAAAAATTGTGCTCTTCAATCAATGTTGGTGAGCCAAAAACCAACATGCACCTTACTGTTATCTCACAAGAATGCCATTAAAACAAATGATGCACCCACAGCAGGCATGAAATCAAAGAACAGCGCGCGCTAAGCCCACAGACTGCAGGTGCCCCACCTCTGCTTCCCGTGAACACTTTCAATATTTCAGTGTGATCTCTTTCTTTGTTGGTTTGGTATTCTGAGGAAAGAGTTTGTTGATTCAGCAACAGGATAGATTTTGCAGAATCCTTCCTGGGGATAACACCACACTGAAACATTATTGGAAGATACTTGCAAAACTCCTGGGACTGAGCTCCTCATATTTCCTGCCTTGCCCTTAGCAGGATGTGTTGCTTCTAGGATCTGCATGGATGAATCAGGGGTGGCATCACTGAAGCAGAAACCGCAGAAAGTGATGCCTAAGAATAGAGTGCACAGGCTTTTACTTGCACAGTTCCCACTCTTTTTTTTTTTTTTTTTTCTTTAGTGGAAATACATCACATGAAGAAGGTTTGAGATCAGTTTACAATTACAGCAGTCCTAATGCAGCACTCATCAGATAGCAATTGGTGCAGCTGGATCAGTTTTAGCCCACAATGAAGAGAAGCAGCAGTCAGATGCTTTGCTGATAGGGTGCTTAGCGCAGTCAGCAACCTGTGTGTGTCCTTGCCTCTTCCTCATTTTCAGCACCGAAGCGTGTATATTAATAGTTTGCTGACAACTGTTCCTAACGGAAGCCATGAGAGTTGCCTCACATACTCATGCATGCACTCTGTGTGGAACTGGAGTAGAAAAGACAGCAAATGAAATGTATGTGGGCCTTCGCCCTCATTTCTGGCCCAGTTCTGCAGACCATATGTGCAGTGGACTGTGCAAATAACTCTCATATGCAAATGTACTTTCTAGAAGTGCAGATTAGTTTATACCTTATTCATCAGCAGAAAATTAAATACTAGATGGGGAGGGAGGGCTTCCTTGTCCAGATCATCTCTGTCTGATTTTACAGTCTTCCTAAAGATATTTTTTAGGTAAAAAATGCCCAAAAATAAACATTCATTCAGCATTCATGATGCAAAAGAGAGTGTATTGTGGCACGCCAGTGCTTTCTATAATTGGTAAGACTGCAAAAGTATGTACTTGACTGAACTCTTGAGTGGCAAGTATTTCACTCGGAGTAAACAACAGAAGATCATCAGAGAGGCATTCACAGGAGAGAGACCAAATCAGTGAGTGAGCAGCAGATGGGGCTTGAGAATCAAAAATGAAGAGCACGGGCGACTTCATCTCCTAAATCTATTATTGATTAAACCATGAACAGTCAAGACTCTCATTTCACTGACATTTAGTGCAGCAGTTCTTGGCTGCCAAGCTTAGGGAGCAAACAACCTAGCAGGAATTAGAAAAGACTTGGATAACAGAACCATGTAAATGACGAGCAATCATACCATTGTTATTAATAATAACTCATGCACTGCTAAAGCCATTTGAACAGCTGCTAAAATCAGAAACAAGGAAAAAAATTTTTACTGGTCCTGGTAGCAGCACAGCTGCACTAGTGTGGGACTGGCACACAGCTCATGTTACTGCGTGACCAATCTTCTGAGCGCTGCCCTCCACCACCAAACATGTCCCCTCACTCCTTCCTACTGAGACTGTCTCTCTTCCTGTTCTCTCCCCTGCAGTAGCTGATCCACATCTACAGACATACTGGTAGTTCTGCGTCATCAGAGAGTGATGCTTTGACTTTTTTCTCTCACTTAGCATCTAGTCCAAAGTACCAGGCTTTTTTTTCCCTACCATGTTGGCCTCTTTTTCTTCTCGATACAGCTAGGCATTGATTTTTCTCTTGGTCTAAGCTCTGCCTCTTCTTGACTTCTGCCTTCTTTTTTGAGTATTATATCTAACCTTTTTCTTCCTGTACACTGTTATCTCTTTCTTCAAACTTTCCTTCTAACAAAATCTGGAAACTTCTCTCAGGGTCTTAACTCTGTGACAATGCAGTGGGCACCTGTTTCTGCAAGGCAAGCAGTGCCTAGTGGCACTTGTGCTGTGGAGCCCAGAACTAGACACAGCACTCCAGGTGTGGTCTGCCCAGTGCTGGGTAGAGAGGAAGGTTCACTTCTCTCAACCTGCTGGCAATACTCTTCCTTATGCAGCCCAAGGAGGCTGTTGGCCTTTTTGGTTGTGAGGACACCTTGGTAGCTCATGGTCAACTTGCTGCTGATGAAGATCCCAAAGTCCTTCTTTGCAGAGATGTTTTGCAGCCAGTTGGCCCCCAGCCTGTATTGGTGCCTGGCTTTGTTCCTTCCCAGGGGCAGGACTTCACGTTTCCTCTGGTTGAAAAGAATGAGGTTCCTGCCAGCCCATTCCTCCATCCTGTTGAGGTCTCTCTGGATACTCTAGTGTATCAATCACTCCTCCTTGGTTCTGTATAATCTGCAGACTTGCTGGAGGTGCACTCAGACACATCCCTGAGGTCATTAATGAAGATGTTGAATACTAGTGGCCCCTGTGTCAACACCTTGGACACATCACTAGTGACTGGCATCCCGTAGGTCTTCATGGCACTGATGGCAATCCTCTGGGCCTGGCTATTCAGACAGTTCAGACAGTTCACCTCATAGTCCATTTATTTAACCCATACTTTATCAGCTATGCCCATTTTAAGCTCAGATGGTAAAATCTGGGCTTGCAGAACAGAGGACCCTAGCTTGAACTATAGGGGGGGTGGATTTAAGCCATTGGCTTTGTCTATAGCATGTGGGAGTTGTTGCAATCAACCATCTGAGTGCTTTTGATTTTGTGAAACAGAACACGGTTAAGTCCCTTTTCAGCTTCAAACAGCACTTAACCCAAATAGAGCATGACCTGATCTACCTGCTGACTACTGGCATCATATTTTGTTCTCTGTTTTGTCTCAAGGGGTGGTTACATCTTGCTTCCTGCTAGACACACCTGGCCTCATTTGATTATGCTCCATTTCTTAAGAGGTCAGGTCTTTAGGCAAGCAATACGAGCTGCTGGTGCTGTTCGGAGATTTACAGGTTTGCTCTATATCTTGCAGGTTTCAGAGCTTTGAATTTGTTCAGAAATTCCTGAGCTGGCTGCCTGAGCCATTTTGTTTTTTGCACTGGGCCCTTTTTTCTTCCACTTCTGAATTTATTAACATGATTTTCAATTACTTTTAGAGCCTTAGTAGTAATTTATTTTTAATTATCTACACTGTGTAGTTGTAACTTGCTAAATACACAGGTCATTTTAAGGTCTCCATCTGAAAACAAGTAGAATAGTCATGGAAAGGCTCTCAATATAATTCTATTATTGTTATTAATTCAAATGAAAATGATACTTAGTACTTATCTAGCAGTTTTATGTCTGTAGTATTTTGCAAACATTTACCAATTAATTTTCACACAATTATTGCAATGTAGGTGGGAAATAACAGTGAAAAATTCTGTAGCATACAGTGAAAAATAAGAAAGAAAAGTCACTTATCTACAATACAGGTAATTCTCAGGCATGTGTTGTCCATAGTATCATTCTAATGAAAGCTTATAGTTTTCCCTATGTGCATGTGGACCCACTGTACAGTCACAGAAGACACACATCCTGACAGCTGGAAAACTAATGCAAACTGTGTTTCCTCTCAGCAGGGAGCAGAGAGCAAGTTCATCACATCATCAGATTCAGCTTGAAAAGAAGAAATGCAGCCCACTGAGGTCAGGATTTAAAGAGGGAATAGGTCTCCCTGTCTTAATTCAGAGCCATAAAGAGAATGGGATTCCTCAGCATACAGTTAAGTGTCGGGGAAAAGCACTAAATAGACAAGATTGGATTGAAAGGTAGAGAACAGATCTAAAATTCAAATTAGGAAAGCAATAAGTCCTTTGCCCTGTTGCCAGATTTGACACTGACAGAGATTAGTCTTGGCACCATCAGTAATGAGAGAGTTGGGGTTCTTTTTAAGCTAAATTTGCTGCCAATATCTAAAAGGTTTGCCATTCATGGATGAACACATCATGTCAGAAGGCCAAGAGCTATTAATACGGTAACCACGTAATGGTTTGGAAAGACTGAGAGAACAGCATCTGTAAGATCGAAGGAAGTTCCAAGTCAACATCACTTCTGCAGTGTTACAGCTCTGTGGAGCAGCTACAGCTGCAGTCTGGGACTCCAGCAGAGAACGTCAGTGATGCAAGCCATTGAACAGCACATTTGCCAAAAGAAGCTCAGGGGGCATGAGAAAAAAAAAATAAGAGAGAGAAAAGAAATGGAAGTCTCTGCTGCTTGGAACAGACTCATGCCAGTACAATACTTCCAGGCATAAGATAGATGGTCCAATTAACAGCCATCAGGAAAGATCATAAAGAAGCCATTGCCAAATGCCCCTAATACTCAGGTCATTAAGGTTCCGTGGGCTGAAGACTTTCCAGGACACTACCCATAAATGGGAAAAAGTACCTCAACGTGTAAATTGCTTGCAAGTGTCTCCTTTGCACTCATCAGGGGACAGGACCCAGGCAGTCGAATAAAGCTTGATGCAGGATGAAGGCAGAGAAACCACCCTAACCCAGGACTCGCCAGATTTCAAAGACATAATGGCAAAAGACATTATTGTCATGTGAAGGATCGGCTGGGTATATGCAAGGAAGGATGCTGTTTAATGTGCCCAAGCAGTTCTTCCTGCTGGCATGAGATAGGTACAGAAATAAGCCAGTATATGACATGAATTATGGCTTAACAGCATGCGAGAAATTGTGAAAAGAATATACATAGTATAGAGAGGAACATCAGGAGCACATTGCAGTCTCATTATATCACTTCCACCTACCCCCAAAGTGAGAAGCAAAAAAAAGCAGCAGAGATCACAGCTGTTTTCTGTTGAGTTGTGGGGACTATTGGGAGAACACTCACACAGGACCTATGATCAGAAAGGAGCATTTTCAACAGGAAAGCTTTAAAAACATACTAATGGCTAAAGCCCTGAAGAACCCTGTTTGTTACCTTCTACTTCTGTTGGGAACTGGCTTGAGCACAGTGTATGGGGGCTGCTCTGAATGTAACGCCTCCTACTTCATGATGTTGGCCCACAACATCAGAGGCGAATGTTGGTGGTATGGCAGTAGAGGTTGGACCTTCCCACCAATATTCCATTACATTCTATAGGGATCAAGCTGTGAATGTCAGCACAGTGAGGTGGTGCTGTTGCGTTTCAGCAGTGGTGACAGTGGGGCACCTCCGCTGATGCAGATATTTACAAGCGCAGCATGCAGGCTCTTGTTCATTGCTGGCAACAATGCACAGCTAATGGTGGTGACTGTGTCGAAAAGTAGCGTTTTGTAGCTGGGAATCTGCTCTATCAAATAGTTTCATTGTGCTCTTTGTATCTGTTGTAGTTTCCATGGAAATAAATAGGAGGCACTACTTTCAGAGTTGCTTATGTAGATTCCTACCCTGTGTTGACAGAAAACATCATACAACCTCTGAAATACTCAGCACATTGTTTTTCCATTGGCCTTCATTCCTTAAGGAGTTGTGCACACCTCCCTCAGCCTGCATGAGCAGCTCAGGAGTAAGAAACTCAGTTCATACCTCAAACAGAATACATTATTGTGGTGGATTTGCTGACTCACTGGAATCTCTACCAGGAAGCTTTGGGAGCCATGGCAAGGGGAGCAATGTAGGAGCTTAGCCTACAGAAACAAAAATCTGCCAGAACAGAGCGTATGCTGCTTAAAATACCGATCCCTCTTTCCCACAAGATATCACCACGCCATGTGCAGTGTGGATCAAACCTTCCTCCCCATCCATAATTGAAGATTTAAGCTTAATGCTTTGACCCCATATAGGAACCTAAGCTATTGCCCTACTTCGTGCATGTCACAGAAACAAGACTATGCACAGCCAAGTACACATCACAGTTCCTCAGCCCATGTGTTTGGCACACAGCCTGGGCTGGAGGAAGCGTTTGGCTGGTGTAATGACTGCGTGCTCAGGCTGTGCGTTCAGGCTGACAAGTTAACCTTTATCCTCTAGTTCTAAATACCTGGTGTGAAGGGGCAGTGGGTGGAGTCTACAAACTTCATACCTTTCACCTTTCAGATGGCACCAACACTATCTGATTTCCTCAATTTCAAAAGAAAAATACATATTTATAATCTATTTGTCTGTCTGTCTATCTATCTAATAGATCACATCATATATAGTATATATGGTATCATAATATCTAGATATATTCATGTGTGTGTGCCTACACAGATATCTTCGTGTGAATGTGCTTTATATACATATATTAATTTTATTATAAATTTATATATATTAATTTCTACTATGTATTATCATAGTTTATTACAAACATAATATTTTTCTACGTGTAGATTTACATATAACCACTTGAAATGCGTTTATAAAAATAATCTACTCCATATATATTATGCACACATACTAGACACAATATAAAAATAAAGCCATATTCTTTATGGATAAATATACTGCTGCTCAGCCATCCAGCCAGAATCTCCATCAGACAATAATCTTCTACAGTAAAACTCACATTATTTTGAACTTTTAATCTATATTGATGAAAGCTCAATAGATTCCTGAAA
Organism: Penelope pileata; assembly: GCA_013396635.1. NCBI lineage: Eukaryota > Metazoa > Chordata > Aves > Galliformes > Cracidae > Penelope > Penelope pileata. The sequence goes on from WBMW01003898.1 coordinate 996,304, forward strand.
TGTGACTGGAGATTTTTGTTTGTTTCTTTAAAAAAAGCAATTTTTAACTGTATGTTTATATATATGTATATATATTCTCCTGAAAAGAGGAGAAGCTGCTTTGCTTTTCAGATTAAAAATGCTTAGCAATTATGTTTGTGAACCCTAAGGAAAAAAGATCTGTCTTCCTTTGCAGAGCAGGTTCCACTCCTCAGCTATCATCAGGACTTCTGCTGGCTCCCTCACATAGCAACCACCAGGACAGCTTGCAGCCCATCCAGTCCAACACCTGCTGATGAGAAGAGATGGAGCCCTGGGGACTACAGGAGTCTTTGGTCTGGCCCCTTGCAGGAGACCAGCAGTGGACCAGCAATGCAATGAATCCATTAAGGGAGAAAAATTTATACTTAGGAAAAAATGACTGAAGTGTCTGCTAACAATACATATGAGGACATTTCGCCTCACTCTGCAGTGCAATGCCATTTTTTCTTAATAATATTTCTGCTCACCTCTTAAGACCCAAAGTAATATAATTCTTTAATCATGACAGTTTGGCACCACATCTAAATTTATGGCTAAATGTAGCTTTCATTGAAGTCAACCCCCTGCTGGCATCCCAGTGGCCATGAAAAGAAAATGTTCTTTTTCACTGCAGAAAAAAAGCAAAGGTGGCTGCAAAAGAATAAATGAGCTACTTATCAAACTGCATTTTAAGTATGTTCTTTTTAAAGTTACAGGATATTTTAAGGTTATTTTAAGTGACTTTCTTCCTACTCTGCCTTGCTAATTGGATGTTCTTGTACCAAAAAAAAAAAAAAAAAAAAAAAAAAAGGAAAATTAAGTAAACAGAAATGCTGACCAGAGAATAGATTTCATTTCTTACAGTACAGTCATGCTGTGGTGAGTTGGCCACCTCTTCAAAGACATGCAAGGAGCAGGACCATTCATGTACCCCTAGCACAGGGAGAACTTCTCAGACCAGTTTATAAACCATGCGAGTACACCCTGCTGACCATTCAGTGCTGGGTTAGGTGATGCAATAGTCAAGGAGACTTAAAAGGAACAACCCAAGAGGGAAAGCAGAGAGCTATCTACTGTGTAATAACATAAAAAGTCACACAGAAGTTGATCGAAGCAACACTGGTCAAAGTTTTGTGGTTCCTTTTAATGCAGTGGTTTACTGAAATGCTATAGTAAAACAAGCTGTAAGGGCTAGGGCAGCCGTATGTGACATTTCATTTCAATTCTGGAGATGAATATACAGGGCCCACAGCCTGTACATTTCCATTCCCATTCCTCCCAAAATGAAATATCATGTACAAAAACTTGTACTTTATGGCTTAATTTCCATCTGCCCAACAAGCTAATCAGAAACATAAATGGCCAAAACCAATTCTACAATAAAACTGTATGTGTGTTATATAACAGCCATATTTTTCTTAGCTTTTGCTCTATTTTTGCCCAAGGATCGATGGATAACTGAAACATAACAGGAAATGTTTTGTTTGTTTGCTTCCTAAAGAAAAACAAAATCACCCAACTGATAATAAAGAGTGGCATGTGCTTTCCTTTGAATGCATTCTGGTGCAGCAATTAGTATTGAGTAAATAATAAACATCTCAAGGCAAAACTTTTACAGCCCAAATAAGACAAGTGAGTTACAAAATGTACATTTATAATAGGAGGAAGCTGCTTCATCATCAGTGGAAGAAACACAAAACAACTGATGGGACAATTCAACTCCTGGTGCTTTCTCAGCAGCATGGTGGTGTATTGGCTATTGTTTAGGAGGGAATCCCTTCACTCAGGCATGTGGAAACCAGCATTTTCAAGACTTCTCAAATACTGTATTATCCCAGGAAAACAGAAAATAGCCTCTGATTTCATCAAAGATTTATCTATTTTTAATCAAAGGGCCTTGAGTTTTATTGTACTTACCAAAGCTATCCAGCAAACAATTAGTTTCTGTAATACTATAAAAGACTTTGGCTGGCCAGCTGGCAGAGACAGCTATAGAGTAGCAGTCCATTAATCAGTCTAGTCTGGAGCTAGATGATCTTTGAGATCCCTTCCAACCTAAGCCATTCTATGATTCCATGATCTGCAAGCTAGATGGTCCTCCCTGACACTGGCTGATGTTGCGTGAAGTATTGCTCCTCCTGAAATCAGTGCTACTAATGACATCTGCTGAGCCAGGTTTCAAGCCAGGTTTCATCTCTGAAGGACAGCCTGTTGGTTTTTTTTTTTCTTTTGGTTGTTCGGTTGTGTTTTTTAGCAAAAACTCACTGGTACCACTCTCTTTCTCAGGTTGCCTCATGCCAAGTCTCACTTCTGCTCTTACTGAGGTGAATCCTGGGCTTCACAAGTGGGAGAGCCCAGCTCCAGGGAACATAACCCTTAGGTTTCTGCAGCACATACTTCACTGTGAACACTTTCATCGAAGCACTGAGGTTTGCAGTTTGGCTGTAGCCTCTCACAAGTGGAAGGGATTACAGACACATCAGGCTGTCTACTGGGAGTTTCATTTTCTGAATTACTTGAGAACTTTTCTCAGGTAGTCCATTTTCATGGTATATTTTCCTGTCTGTTTATGGAGAGTTTCACTTGGCCAGGAATGGCTTCTCCAGGCCGTGCTGCTCACTAATCAATAAGACCGACACAGAGACATAGTGCGGAAATGAATTGATTTCTGTGAAGAGAGAAGAAAGTGACTAATTATTGTTAAGCCACCTGCCGCTACAGCCAGATTGAAACATCTCCACTATTCGCTGCTATGTTTAGCAGCAAATTACTAGGTGTGAATGCTTTTTTGTGAGCAATGCAAATGCTCAGCATGAGAGGGTGCCTTATCCATAGCACAATCCTATGACTTCAGCTTTTGTAGATATACTGGCACCATACTAGGTGCTCCTATCAAAATGGAAGAGTGTGGCTCGCTCCACGTGCCTCGCTTTTAAAGAGGCATTTTGAAGGTGGCATGAAATTGAGCTAGGGACAGGACTGCAACCTGCAGTCCTGGCACTATCCTTATTATAGGCATATTTGGAGTCTGGTATGATGCAGGAAACAGTTTTCAAAGAGCACTTTTCCTTGATGAGCCTCAAGGTGTTTCACCAAGGCTGCCACAGTTATCCCCTTTCCCAGATGGGAAAACTGAGGCATGGAGACCATAGCAACTGCCTTTGATCAGTCAAGAGAGCAATGGCAGGGGCTGAAATTGAATCCAGGTCATCTGCAAAATCCCTCCTAGATGCACTCTTTCCCAGTATCTGCCCGTGCTTGTTTCTTCAGTTCTTCTGGGAAGTCATTTGTTCTAAGAGAAAAGAAATGATGGATATCTCCTGAGTCATTTTCAAACCTAGTTATGTTGTTTTCATCAGTCCTGGACCTACAAGCTGACCTGGATGCTCAGTGCAGCTGCTCCAGGTTGCAATGCATTGCATTGCAGATTTAGCTGGTTAATACTAGGGTGTGAGTGGCGGTTGACACTTATTTGCATTTTCTAGAGTCCTCATGGTCTTCAGACAAATTCTCCCTTCTTTCTCTGCTCACTGAAAAATTAAGCTTTTAGCTCTTCTCCCAGGATCAACATGTGTCTGGGATTCCCTGAATGCACTGAATAAATCACAGTGATTTCTCTAGTGTTTTTGAGCACCTGTCTCTTTAATATGATTGCTATTCTGATGGATGGAACAAGTTGCCAGCTCAACATTAGTCTCACAGTTGTTTTTTTATGCAGACTGGTTACCTGTCAGTCTGGAGAGTACCCTGTTTGCCTGTCACTGTAAAATATTTGTCATCTTCCTTCTCCTCCTCCATCCATTTCCAAACAGACACACAGACAAAGAGACAGGAAGAGCTCCACTTGCTTAAGTGGGAATATCTGGGGCTGTATGGGGAGGGAGTTTAATACCTCGTATTTCAAATAACTTACATCTCAGATTTCCCTGCCTGAAGTGCCTTTGAAGTTCTTTTTTTAATTGGATTGGACTCAGAAATTAATTATCACGATTCTCAGCAGTTAGAGAGCGCTTTACCGCCTCTGAGCTTTGCTCAGATGTTAATGAATTAAGGACAGTTTGCATCTAATTTGGATTAGGTGACTAAACAGCTCAGAAAAAGACGTGTTTCTTTATACAGTGTCTCATTTTGTCACTGCTGGGGGAAGCTCCTGCTGGGGGACAGCTGACGTTTGAGGTGCTGTGCAGCGAGGATACACCCTTCTGCTGCACAGAGCCATCAGAGTTTGCTCTGAGCAGGTTTTTTTGGCATGGTGCTGGAAACAGTTCAGCTCGGTCTGTTCCCTCAACACACAGGCAGCTGCCCCAAGTCACTTAGAGAAACAGCCAGAAAGCACGGACAGCATGTTCCAGGGTAGATGGGCATATTAAAGTGCTAAATACATTCAACCATAGTCGATGGTTCATTGCTGGTGGGTTAAACAACCTCCTCCCTTGCTGAGGGATTTTATTTGACAGCAAGGTTATAGCGAAACACAGAAATCCAATATCCCTTCCATAAAATACAGAAGGAGAAAAAAAATTATGTGGACTAAAATTATGACTTAATATCACATTTAGTTTGTCCTTTGCTGGGATTGGTAGGCTGTGTTTCAAAGCTTTATAATTGATATTGCTCATAACACAAGGGAAAAAGAGAAAGAGGGCAGGCTATAAAGTAAAAGATTGGAGCTGTAAGACAAGCATATTGTAAAGTGACAATAGGGAATAAGGTGGTTAAAGGGATCACTAGATGGCAGTCAGCTCTCCAGCAAGGATAATCAAGGAAGGGAGCTACAAGCTGGCGGAGATGCAAAAAAGGCAGGGGGAGAGGAGCTGTAATGTCATAAAATTATTGAAATGATGTCAGGTTTCCTTTTCTTTGCATCGGTAGTCCCAGGGCAGGCAATGCTCTCTCAAAAGTGGTCTTGTTGTGTCAATGGATTTACTCACATGAGAGAGCAGGTGTGATTTTTCTCTGCACACACAAAGCAAGGAAGAGAAACAAATTCAGGGTTTCTTGTTTGTTTGCTTTGAAAAAGGAATGAAAATTGTCTTAGCAAGTACTTAAGCCTTGCTTGGGGGTGTGAAAATATGATAGTTCTAACTCAAGCCCTAATGAATTTTTAGATAGAGATTGCACATACTAATGTCAGTTACTTGCACAGCCCAAGAGCAGGAGTGCTGTATATTATAGCTAGGCTGAAAGCAGTAGAGTATCTGCCTGCAGAGTTTATTAATGTTTTTTTTATTATTTCTTTTGCATTGCTCATGGTGCTTAAGGCTGTGTAAACTGCTGCGGAGAAGGAGAGGTATCCCCAGTCCGTAAATCAGTATCAGGGAATGCATCAAAACAGCTGAATTAGGGGTCACCACAGCATCTCCCTTCCACGCACGTGCTTGAGGAAGGCAGAGTTTTGGAAGACAAGAAGCACCCATCAAAGAGCAGCTATGGTGTAGTTTATCTGCTCTTTTCCAATCCATGCAGCTATTTCTTCCACATTAACACTCCTTCAGAAATGTGGCAAACACAATTCTGTTCTTCGCAGTTTTCAGAAATAATTGCTAAATGTAACGGACATGGGAACATATGAATTCCTATATACCAGCAAAAACCATAGGACTACATTGAACAATGTGCTCCTTCATCAAGACCAAACATTTATAGTCTTACAAGGGCTACACTTTCTAACTTATGGGGTTGTGGTTTCTACTACATGGCTGCAATTTGAACTGGGAATTTATCAGTCATAGCCCAAATCCTCCCAGCTGGCATTGCCACATGTAAAAGCTCTAATGTATAAATTTGTTATCATTAGCCCAATACCTTTTATAATTTTAAGACCCAACTTGCTTTCCTCAGTGAAGTGAGAAATACATCTTTTTACAGAGCCATTTAGTTTTGCTTAATGACTTGGAATGATAGAGAGCTTACTCATTTGTCCTGTCATTTGCTTCTTCTGCATTACTCCGATAGGCATCACTCTGAGACAGTGAATTACAGGCAAAAAGCCTAAAATCTGATAGCACCTTGGAGGAAGAGGGCACAGAGGAGACTCATTCCTGAGAGCACGACTTCCCTTGAAGGTATTATTTTGAAACTAGGGGAAAAGCTCTTGACTTGCAGTATTTTGTGTCTATCTCTTCTTATTTTTTCCCCATGGATGTCCCTTTCTTGGGCCTGGCAGTGTGATTTTATCAGTTTTCCTAATGTTCTTCATACTTTCCTAGATTGCTGTCATGTGCTTTCTCCTTACAATAGGGCTTGCTGAATGGGAACTAGTCACCACCTCAGCTGCTCAACAAACAATGAAGAGGGTACACCTTTAGCCTGTTATGCCAAAATTTTTCAGACTTCATATCCATCATGCCTTTTTTTCTCTCTGAGCTTTGACTTTTTTAAGGTCATTTTCTCAAAGGTAGTGAGTCCGGGATCAGACAAGATATCCATCGCATCTTTTCCAATGCTAGACAGTGAGGCAGTAACACCTTCCCACACCTACATGCAAGACATCTATTCCTCTCCTCACAAGGAGCCAGCCCCTCAGGAGTTAGGAGGAAATCTCTGGGAGTTAATGTTTTGTTGTTTACCCAACACAGTCAAGGTCTTCTTAAACTTCTTGCTTTTTAAGACAATTGTCTTGTTGGTTTGGGCTCTGTTCTGTATTTCTAGAGAGATGACTTTATCTTTACCAGCATTTATATAATTAAATTGAGAATTTTCAACACATGTCAAAAATGATGATTCAATAAACTCAAAAGGACTTTCTGGGTCCCTACTGTATGTTGTGAAATTTATCCGTGAAACTTACCGGGTGTCTTGACCGCATTCCTGCTTCGTTATGAGTTCCAAGGAATCTTCTGTGTACTGTTGGCAGAGAAGCCTTGCTGTTTTGCTCCTGTAAATCCAAGGAGCTCATTTCACGATTATAAAAAGAACAAAATGTTCCCACTGTTTCTGAAATAAAATACTGTTGAATTGAAATACGAAAGAAAGGGAAGGAAATGCTTTGGCTCCTCATTCTGACTCTGCATGAACATTTTCTTCAAAATCTTGAGATTTTCAATGTAAATTGAAACTGTGGGTGGGTCTACATCAGTATTTTAATTCAGACCAGCAGTATACTTTTGAAACAAATTTCCTCTGTGTGCCATTCACCACACTTTGGCTCACATTTCAGAATGGTTTTGGAGCACTTTCTTTCCAGACGAAGCTAAATGTAGGAGGCACTCCTGTACTGTCTTCAGCATGATCCAACTACTAATGGGCCTTCAGTCTGCAAAGTCTGTAGTCTAACCACCTGAAATAAGGATAGTGTGAGCCTGACTTCCTCAACAACAACTGTTTTGCTCTACAAATATGATCTGATTGAGCAAAACTTGCTGATGTGACATGGCCCTTGTATCCCAACAAATCTAATGAAAACACACATTCAAATGCAGCCAAATTCTCAAGCAATATCCTTGTTTCTCTTTGTTTTTATACTGCTGCATGGAAAAAAAAATTCCTTTACCATCCCCAAGCAGGATTCTTGATTTTGACAAAGATACGCTCCCTACAGACTGATCTGACTTTTACAGATATCAGTACAGAGTCATCCACTTGGTCTTACTGAGGACAGAACACAGAACCAGGAGCATCTGGACTTTTCAATACTGCCCACATTTGTGATGCAGTTTCCTCATTCCCCATTGATCCATAAAGCAAAGAGAATTATCAAGGTCTTTGGATTTTCAAAGGATCCAACTCTGCTTGCTTTCGCTGTCTCGCAGTAGACATCTAAGCTGAGCTAATCACAGGAGACTCTTTTCAGAGCCAATGAAGAGACATGGGCCTCCAGAAAGCATTTAGACTGGTCTACATTAGAAACTTACCTTAGGATAAGATTCATTGCCCAACAGATATACTTTTTTACTACACTAAAAGGAGACAACAGTGGCTATATCAAATCTACGTGTCCTGGTTTTAGAAGCAGGTAAATCCTATCTGTGGACTAGGTAGAAAGAGATAGAAAATTAAGATTTTGAAGAAGCAGAACATTTATATTTAAATTACTATAAATTTCAGTATGAATAAAATAAAAAAGCCTACAATGATGAAAAGTTCTTCAAGTAATAGATCAGGAAAGCAATTTGTTTTTTGCCATGAAAGAATTTCGCTGAGATAAGAGCATTGTGCACAATCAGAATAATATGTATGTAATAAGCAATTATCAGTTAGAAGCTCTGTTCCCTAGGCTCATTATAGAAATAGTGTATCCAGGGCTGATGCTTAACATCATTTTCTTACTCTGACTTCCACCTTACTGGAGTAATGTCAGAACAGTGAGTTCTTTTATTTCACCTTTCTCTGTTTTATGGTAAGGATAAGACATTTGTCATTTGCTTTCCTGGTGGTATATTATCTATTTCATGCCTTATAGTTCTCGCCTTTGCCTGTACGGCTGCTTTGCTGAGCAATATCAAAGCAGCTCCATCTCCTTCTTCTTAGTCATTTATGTCTGTAATGGAGTGAAGAACTGAGGATAATTGTTGTCACAGGACTGGGATTTGTGTGAATCAACATAACTCACTAAAAACAGTTAGTTCTGTTTCCTATTATTCTGCAATAAAGTTGGAACATATATTGTTGAACTGGTAAAAGCAGATGAGGACATTTAAGTTTTTTCCATAAAGGAAAATCCCTCTGTTGCCTTTTTCTAGCATGGTGATGTGGTTTCTATATTGCACTTGGGTATCAATTCTTTGCTACCAATACAAGTATCAGTCCTATCTCTGCCAGATATCTCCTTTCTCCTTCCTTTGACTTTTGTCCTCCAGAAGTCAGCAGAGTTAGTAAAGCTTTCTACAGCTTTTTAAACTGCATCACAGAACTTAGTAAAAAACTGCACTTCTGCTAGTTGATGCTATGGGTAAGTAAAACAAGATGAATAAATGCCTTGTGAAAGTATATAGGCTTTTTGGACCAACTTCTTTAGTGCAAGCATTTTACAGGACTTCTTCCAAAGATGGATCTCAGAATGAAGTTTTATCTCCCAGGGATACAGAAAAGAGTCTTGCAAAAGCTCTGAGCTGTCCTGCTCATAGCTATTGCTATTAAGGGCTTGACGGGTACTTAATTTTCATCTCTATTTACTTGTTTACATTGGCTCCCTTCTCTTTCCTTTTTTCCCTTATGACTTTCATTTCTTTCTTTCTTTCCAGGACTGCCTTGATAAATTCAATATTCATCTTCCTGATCTCCTTCTTATGCTATTATTGGGTTGGAAGAACACTTGTTTCTTATAAGCATTTTATTCAAACCATAAAACATAAGAACCTGATTATTTCATTACTCTAGGTGGTTTTACATCCTAATCAAATAACTAATCAAATTGGTTGCTTTTCTTATTTTAACTTTTTATGCCTCTCATGATATTGTTTCCAGATGGCTGTTTTATTCCAAGATAAAGATATTTTGAGACAGTTGTCCTTGGTCATGCATCTGGTGCCTCTCTTTCACAGTTTTGACACAAAACTGCAACTTGTGCCAGCTGAGGTTAAGCTTCTGTACGCTGCTGCTCTTGCATTTCTGCAGAGCCCCACAACCAAGACAACAAGGTCCTTGTGCTGCAGATTAAACTAAGAATTGATGCTAAATCTAATCCCTGCCCCAAAGAGGCAATCAAGAGTTTTTAAAGAGCAGATGCAGAAACATACGGTGCTCCCTGATTTGCTAAGTTCCCAGACCTCAGTTCCTGAATGCCTCCCAGCCACCCCAATGGCTGAGTGGGCTGGCAACAGACTTCGTGCCAAAGCCATAGGCATATTTGATGGCACAGCCTCTCCGGTGCCGTGAGGGAGTGCGTTGGGGCACCCAGGTCTGTGCTTCCACCAGAAAGCTGCCTTGAGGTGCCCCTCAGAAGACAGAGCTGCATTCAAAGACCTTTTGGATGGCATTTTTCACTGTCATCTCTGAAAATAATTGTTGTCCCTGAGCTGAAAGGTTTTGGCAAGCTGTGTGCTTGATGTTAAACCCTCTGTAACCAGTAATGAACCATTCAGCATCAGCAAAGATTAATTTATGAGTGTAATAATGGTTATATTCTTACTACTGAATATTACTAAATGGAGCTTGTGCACATATGGAATAAAGTCAGTTTTGTGACATCTCTTAGCTCTGGTCCAGTTTCATTAACTTTTATTTTTCTCACCTGTTTCCAGTGTCATTATTGTCAGCCTGGGGGCAGGCATTGTTGAAACATTCATTTTAATTACAGCACAATATGAATGCCGCCTCTTGTGGTATTTATCTGCGGAATACTCAAAAAAATTTTAATATATTGAAAATAAATCCTGTTTATAGCGTATTGCTTTCTCAACTGTAGAAGATTTCAGCAGTTCATATATCACACATTTACCACCTTTTTAACATTTAAACAGAGCCTGGAATTTATACCCTTTGATGACTCACCAGTCCCTGCTGCACAGATGTAATCATCACTCAATAAGAAGTGGAAGAACCGAGCGAACACAACTAATGCTGCAGTGCTGACCTCGGTGGCAGAGCTGAACAAAGCGGATTAATAAATACCAGCGTGATCTATTCCAAGAGACAGACGTGGGCACCCTGCAGCAGGTCGGGTCTGATCCGCACACATGCCAGGCCAGGTAACAGAGAAAGTGAGATTGGCAGACACTCGGTACAGAAGCTGATTACAAAAGTTTATGGCAGACTCCTACTGGCCCCTTAACACTAGAGGAATGCAACCTTCGATGAATTAACGATTAACCATTTGCTAGGAGCTTGGGGAAATCATTGAATAACATATTTGTAGGACATCTTTGGCTGAGGTTTGGACCACAGTGCCACCTTTGAGAGGTGAACTGCACCTTATTGTGGTGGGAAAACACTTTGTAGGTCCGTTAGCAAGGAAGCATCCAAGGACAAGACTAACTCCTCACGGCTGGGAGCCATTAGCATTCAGTGCTACTGGCCTTTTTCCCTGACATGTGGAAGGGTTGAACAAAACAGCCAAGTATTTGGCCTCATAGCTCTGCAGTTAATGTCCTTCTGCAATAAAACACAGTGAGTGGGTTCTGCCTTCCTCTGTGGGCTTTAGCTATAACAGATCAGGCAATGGCTTGGCATATCACTGACCCTGCTGGGCATCTCCACTGTCTCCTTTATTGGTGCGCACAATGACAGCTTTGGCTCTGGTATCCACAGCGGATACACAGTTGGTGTGTTTATGGGGAACAGCTTCCCAAAAGGATGCACTGGATTCAGTCTGTTGTGAGCTTAATATGCCTTAGGGGTGGCTGCAAACCCCCCCAGCCCACCTGGAGCCAGCTGTGTGGCTCCTTCGCAATGCATGAGACCCAGCTGCTCAGGATTGCTCACACTGAGATATGTAATCCATGTGCAGTTTAAAGGACCCAATTTCACTGAGGCTATGCTGATTTAGCCCTGGTGATGATCTGACCATATATATTTTTTTAAAATGTTGTGAGATTCAAGGTATCTTAGAGATCTATGTGGTCTATATCGCCCTTAGGATGAAATAGTGCATCAAGTGACATAAACCTCAGTACTGTCAGTGAGTATTTATGGCTGTCGTCATCTCCTTCAAACAGATGCCTGAGAAACAGCAGCCTGGAGTGAAGAAAAGTGGCTCAGGGATAAAAAGCATTTTCAGCAGTGATAAAGTCCGTGCACATCATCATCTCCAGGCACAACCCTTACTAGGTGCCTGGTAACTGAGATGTGAATGAGAGCCCACCAATGTCAGGGGCACCTCTGCAGGCCATGGAAAGGGAAGAAACAGAACTTGCCCCTTTGGCATAGTCACAGCTCTCTTCTGACAACCCCACTCCACAGCCGATGCCTCTCTAACTCCAGCACAACCATGATGACTTGAATGATTCTCTTAATGCATTTGGTCCACAGAGTAATTTCTTTCTACAACTTGAGACATGTGGGCATGATGGAGATCAGTTCTAGGGAGATGCCACCTTCCTGGGGCCAGAGAAGCTTTTGAAGTGGCTGGCTGCTCACTTACTGTCTGCACAACCTCTTCACTTCAGCTACAGCTCCTGCCTTTCCCCTTCTGTCATCTGCCCCACACTAATCACCCTTCTTCCACTCTAGGATTTCCTTTGCCTTCCCTTATTTCGTCTGTTTAGCTAATCCTCTCTAATTAACTCCGGAATAATTAAATAATTAAAAAAACACATCCAAGAATTAATTTGTTGTTTGCCAGTGATCATTGTGTTCATATATCATATTCCTTTTTTCCTCACCCTTTGCTTTGTCTGTTCAAACAAAATGTTGTCAGGTCTCTGATGAATCGTGATGCACAGCGCTGTGTGCTGACATAATGGGCTTCTAATCTCAGTTGACCCTTTAGCAACCCTTAAGCTTACACTGCCACAAATATCAACATTTCATTTCAGCCAGTTACAGGACGTTGTGCTAAGTGATATCAATGAGCAGTGAGAGCTCCACTTGAAATTAAGATCATCGTATTTGCCTTGAAGGCTGATTTGGGATAACTGGTAGAGAGAAGTGCGGAGTGTAGGTACTGTAACTTCATGGAAAAGCCTCATGTTTATTTGAGAAAGCAAATTTTTAAGAAGACCCCAGGACTGCCCATAAGGTTGGTACTATGAGAATATGCTGCAAGTAAATCACTTTTCTTTGTGCTTAGTCTCTTGTATTTGGGATTGGCATCAACTTCAAATTTGGAACATAATGATGATCATTTGAGATCTCTCTAGAGAGAGCAAAGAAAGACAGACATCCTCAGAGGCTGATCCATCTTGGATATCAAAGGTCCCCCACCAGAAGGCTCCACAGATCTGCTCATCAGAGATCTGAAGTTTAGGAAACCAAGTTCTTCCCTCAGTAAAGATGCTCTTTATGCCCTCAGGACATAAAATAATCTGCTTCTGTAGGACTGATTTGTGTTTGCTTTTCATCTCCACATGCAAACTACAGACCTAATATGGGGTCAATTTGTTTCAATTCCATGTTTGTGTTCCACTTGCCTCTTTAGTTTATTCTGACTCAAAACATTAAAAGATCGCTATAAAGAGTCCCATTACCTATGTTAAATTGAAAATTTGACTTGAACAAGTAAGAAAGATTTCCCTATGAATCAATTTTGCGAAATGCTGACACAGGGGCATGTTTTTAGTAATTGTCATGTGCCCACGTATACACTCCAAAGTCTTAAAAGACCTCAATTTTGCATGTCTATTTTGCAGCATCAGAGAGTTAACCTTCAGAAGCCCCAGGTGCTCGCTATCCTACTTTAAGTCAACATGAGCTGCAACTTGTAAGGCAGGAATTACTTGTAATCTATTTACTTATTATTTATTCAATTGTTTTATCTTTATGGTTGAATTTCTTTCCTATCAGTTTAACCTACTTCAATTCCAGTATTTCCCATTGCCTTTTGCCTGGAGACAATTGCCAGGGTACAAAGAGCAAGCAATGTCTTTTCCCAGATCAACCAGAGAAAGCAGAATGAATCACAGCTTCATACACTCTTTTTAAAAGGAGAGCCAAGAGAGACATTGATTTAAAGAGTAAAGTAATTGTCACTTTGAGTTTTGATCTCACATACAGAAAGCATAAAAGTTCAAGAGAACAGAGAATTCATCAGAATTGATTCAGTGTGACAGGGTACTGCAGAACTTCTAAAAAGTCACATAAAATAAAGGCTGACCCCCCGAATTCTCCAGCCTATCAAGTTGTTATACTTCAACCTTTCCTTCTCTCTGGAGAAAATGAAAAAAGAGGGTATTTTTTCCTCCATTTTATCCAGGATAAAAAGAAATTGGACAGAATAGGTGAAATTTACCTAAGAAATTTCCTCATGTATTACAGCTTCACAGTTGCAATCTGTTTACTGTAACCTCCTGTAAAAGGTTCAGATTAGTTCGATGTATCAAGTCGTTTTGATTTACTTAAGCAGGGCTGGGTCAAGTATATGAATGAGGAGAAGCAGTGCAATTCCCAGGACTGAAGGCTGAAGTCTCTGCTGAGAAGACCAACAAATCAAATGCAAATTAAGATACAAGCATCTCAACAAGCCTTTTACGTACTTTTTTTAAAGAGAGAGAGAGAGAAAGTGTCAACAGCAATTGAACTTGTCCCCAGGAGCTGAGTAAAACTAAAATAGCATAGGGTACACTACATTCAGGAGAAAATTGCAGGTTCTCAAGGTGGGAGATCCTTTTTCTTTTCCATAGAAAAAGTGCAATTGAACAAATCAAAAAACATTTGGCTGTGATGGAGAGGATGGTAATGAAGAGTAGAGCTGACTATTTTCCTCTTGGCTGCTGGGCCATACTGTTACTCAAAGCTCTAAAGTGACAACTAGAAGACAACTATAGTGTTAGGAATACACCAAGACCGCTACTTTTCTCATTACAACTTTGTTTTTACCTTTGTAATCTAACCTTTTCCTTGGTAGAGCAAATACAAAGGGTTGCTGCTGAAAGTTTATCTGCTGTTAAGATCAAATTGTACAAACATGAGATAGTCTGCTTATTGGGTGGTCATCAATCATGTACCACAGCTTGCACAGAGCCTCTGGGAACATCTGTGACACAAGAGGAGTCTGGGAATCATTGGCATTGGAGTATGTCTTGGTGGTGGTAGAGAGCTAAGCTCCACCATACAGCTCTCTCACTCCTTTTCCTCAAAAGAAAAGAGGCATAAAATACAATGGAAAAGGGCTCATCAGTTGAGATAAGGAGATCACCCACCAATTACTGTCATGGACAGCAGCTCCCCCAGACCTCCTGCCCCATGGTGGGCTCCTCCCTATGGGCTTCAGCTCCAGCCCCGGCCCTGCTCCTGCAGTGGCTCTCCATGGGCTGCAGCCTCCTCCAGGCCACATTCACTGCTGCACCGTGGGCTCCTCCATGGTTGCACGTGGAGATCTGCTCCTTGTGGTGCCCATGGGCTGCAGGGGGACAGCCTGCTTCATCATGGGCCTCTCCTGGGCTGCAGGGAACTTCTGCTCTGATCCTGAAGCACCTCCTGCCCTCTTTCTGCACCAACCTTGGTGTCTGTAAGGCTGTTTCTCTCTCATTTTTTCACTCCCCTCTCCCAGCCACTGTTGCACGATGTTTGCCTTTCTTAAATCTGCTCTCCCAGAACACACCCAGCCTTGCTCATGGTTCAGCTCTGGCAGCAGTGGGTCCCTTTTGGAGCAGCTGGAGCTGGCTCTGATCTGATGTGGGGTAGCTGCTGGGCTCTGCTCACATAATCTGCCCTGTAGCCACCTGCTACCACAACCTTGTCAGGTCCAATAGTTTCCTGTTAAGTGACCACGGTCATTTTTGAGGACTACTGCTGCTCAGTGCCTACCTCGAGGGAAACACCCCACCTACTTTATATAGAGACCAGCAAATAAAAACTCCGCCACCCCCCCGATGATCTCAACAGTAAACACAGTAACAACTGAGGCAAAAGTGCAAAATCCTCATTTGTTGTATTAAAATACATTATTATATATTTCTGGGAAACAGACAGATGGCTATTTCCCATTTAGAGACAGGAAATATATATTTTTTATTCCTTTAGTAAAGCAGAAACCTTGGACCATTTGGCTGTAGAAGTATTGACTGGTGAGATTGTTGAACAGCTATTTTCAAAGCAGGATACCGAGTAAGTCCTCTGAGATATGGTGACTGTCCAAAAGATTGAACAGAGAAGACAGGAAACAAATATTTCAATATTTCAAAAGGATAATGTGCTGAAAATGTAACTATAGCTCTGTCAATTCAATGCTTATCCAAGACAAAATTTCAGGAAGGCAAAGCAGGATGTGCTCAATAAAGAATTAGGGGTCAGAAGCATAATTAATACCAGAAAATATAGTTTAATGAAAGATAAAATATTAAACATAAGTAAGATTCATTTTTGAGATTACAAGTCTGACAAAATGTGCATTTTTTAATATAGCAGTTATATAAGGCCGTGTCATTTTCTCATTAAAAAATGACTATTCAAACTTCAAAATGTAGGTAAGCAAATTATAAATCTAGTAGAGAGATTTTAAAAGAAAATACTAAATGGGAATGATCTTTCAAAAGGAACCTTTCTCGTACAGTTTTCTATCCCAATTTAGTTCAGGGAATTCATTGTTTTGGAGAGAAGGCAACAGAAAGTTGTGGTAAAGGCTGTGGCTGGCACTAAATGAATGAGAAATAAAGATAACGTCTAGGGAGACATCCAGACTGCAGGAGAATCTGGGCTTACCTTCTTTTAATTAAAGAGCTAGGTGCAAAGATCAAACAGCTAGAAACTGGGAATGTGGGCTGTAAGTGAAATAAAAAATGAATTAATGTTGGCAAGGAAAAAAAACAATCTTTTTAAAATGAGAACAGACTGGAGAGAGTTCAGATGAGATCCCTAGATTGATGTGAAATTTGGAAAGCTTTTAATGAGGGACTGTATAAGCTCAAGTGAATTTTCTCCCATCTTCATGCCTGCATTATCACACAGTCCCAGCCACAGTGAAGCTCTCCCCATACTAACATTGCCAGCATCCACTGAGTTCCTGCCCAGGATTTCTCGTTTAAAAATAGGATAAGAAAAACTGTTTATTCCAAGTAATGTGAGGCTCTGAAAGAGTCCTCCTCCACAGGTGAGGGAAGGAAATGAACAGTTCAGATCTTTGATGCACAAAACCTGCAAGTCCTGGTCCTCTCAAGCTCTGCTCATGGAGGCTCTCCTCCAGCTCTCTGGCTGCTCCCTGAAACACTTCTGGGCATCTCTGCAAGACTGTGGATGCCAGTTTTTGTGCATCAAAGGAGTCTGAAGACAAAGGGTTGACACCAAGATTTAGCCCAGAAGAAATCACTTGAGATATTGATTCAAACTACTTCTGTGGAATGTCAGAGATGGAAAGCAAGAAGGAATTTTAAAAGTATAGAATTACTGTAAACAAGATAGAAAAATGAAATAGTGTTGGTAGCAGTTAAAGTGAATTGGGGCACTTTTTCCTTATCTCTACAGGATGACACGGCTCTTTCTTGGATCATGAGTTGCAAGTAGAAAATGAGGACTGAGGAAAGAAAGAAATGAATGCAGATGAAAATAGCTACAGACAAATTAAGAGATTACAGAGTTGTAGGAAAGGTGAGGTCAGCAGACACCTCTGGAGCTCATCTTGCTCAATCCTCCTGCTCAGAGCAGAGTCACCTAAAGCAGGTTGCTCAGGACTGTCCAGCTGTGTTTTGAGTATCTCCAAGGATGGGACTCAACAGCCTCTCTGGGCAAACTTATCACACTGACAGTAAAAAAAATGGTTTCTGTGTGTGTATTTAGACAAAATTTTCTGTAGGCTAAATTGTGCCCATTACCTTTTGCCCTGGCATTGTGTATACTGAGAAGAGCTTTCTTCCATCTCTTTTATTCCTTTTTTCCCAATATTTATATATATTTCTATAATCCTTTGAGCCTTCTTGGGGCTGAGCATTCTCAGATCTCTCAGCCTTTCTTGATATGAAAGATGCTTCAGTCTCTTCATCACCGTCTTGGACCTTTGCTGGACTAATTCATTAAGTCCTGTCTTTCTTGTAATGAAAAGTCTAACTCTCCAGATGTGTCTCACCTGTGCTGAGTACAGCAGAATGATCACCTCCCTTGACCTGCTGGTAATGCTCTTCCTAACACAGTCTTATACCAAGACGGGAAGGGAGAGGACAAGTAGGGTACACAGAGAGGAGTCAGGAAAACACCTGCCTCTGTGAAAAGAATGATTACAAAACCAAAGGAATTAAGTGAATCAGAAAACAACAATCATATTTTGTCCATTTGTTCTTTGACAAAGTGTAGGGGAGAGAGTCCACTGATAACTGGAGTCCAGAGTGCCAAATAATAATCTGATTTAATCAGTGGAGAAGAAGAGAGATTTAACAAGAAAGCTGGCATGACTGAAGGGAAAGGAGGAGGAATACATAACAGAGAGAGCAAAAGAGATTTCTGTCAGACAGCTTGTTCTCCACGAGCAGTACTAAAGAAAAACAAATATTTGGAAGTATAAAAGACTGAGTGAGCTATGGGAGGAAGCCCTTGAGGAAGACTCCACAATAGAGAGCAGAGTCATGGCATAAGACAGAGCAGGAACATCCAACTCTGGGGATAGGCCACATCCAACTCCTTGGCTAGGTTGTGCGTCTTTTCACTTCCCATGAATTTCTATTATTTCGTGTAAAGCAGAAGAGCCACCACAGCATAACTGCTGAGAACTGCCCTAAAGGTCCTGATGTTTGAGATATTCTTCAAGAGGAGATTTTGATTTATTCAAGAAGCGTGATTTGAACATCGATGAGTACCATAAGATGTAACCTACAGATCCATTCTCTTTCTAATAGATAATAATATTCTGCCTCAGTTTCTAGGTAGAAAAGAAGATACACTTATTGTGAATCCTAGAATAAAAGCTGAACAAAGACTGAAGTTTGAGTGAAGTTGTCCTAATGCTGTGCACATTCAAGAAATAAGAGTCTCAACAAAAGAGAACTCTCCAGTGTGCTAGGCAACCCTGTAAGAAAATTCAGTAATGAGAACTTGAAGCTCGGCAAGTTTCAACTAGGAGTTAGGTAGGTATTCATACTAGTATGGACAGTTAAACCATTTAGGAACTTTTAGGAACATAAATGGAGAGTCAGTCTCATAAGTCCTTAAATGGTCACTGCATTTCCTCATAGGAAGGTTGTTGCTGATTTAGACAGACCATAAAATCTAAACATAGGAATCTTGCTGTCAGCTTGTATTGAATTTCAGAACAGCTGATTCTAATGGTTTAGTCACTCTGTTCGAGTGAATTTGTCTCAGTACAGAAAAAGCAAGTGTTTCCTGTTGTAACTTCCACCATCACACCATTCCCTGTTGGAAGGTTGGTTTATGAAACAGCACTGAGATCATCACTGCAGATTATATTCAGGCAACAACAATTTTCAAAATAAAAAAAATCTAACTTCTATTAGCTGCTATAAACTGGTAACATTTATTTTTATGGTATCACATAACAGATGGTTAATTTTGTCGGAGTATTTTGTAACCAGAGGAACCTAGTGTTTTCATTTGAAAACCTTTACCAAAGGTTTACTCTGACAGATTGATAGCAAACACACCCAACTATTACTTCCTAACTCTTGACTGACATGACGCCATTTTCCCAATCCAGAGTCTTTCATTTCATTATAACCCCTTCAAAAAGATGTCATACCATCCCTTTACTTTCAAGCTTTTTTTTTTTTTTTGCCAGGATGTATGTGTGAGGAGGTGGTAATTCTGAGATACTGGAAGCCTTCCAACAGGATAAGAATAGCAGTTTCCAGACATCCTGTTAACATCAATTTGTGGATAAATGTAACTTCTTATCATCTCCATTGCAGGCCATGGCTCTCAAAGACATTTTACTTTTCATATAGATTTGTTTGTTCTGTTCAGAAAGATAGAAGAGGAGAAATTCAGATACTTTGCTGATACTGAAAAAGTGCTGGAATAGTTAATGCCTGAAATAATAGTTAAACTTTGTTGAGACCATTTCAAATAGGAGATTGAAATGTAGGATAAGGGAAGCACTTTGAAGATTGTGATCCAGTTTCATCTTTGAAGACAGCCAAAAGAAAGCAGACAAGCTTAATGGAAGAGGTTACCCAAGGTGACTTGCCATCACTGTTTCTGAATGTGAAAGTAGCATGTTAGTAAAAAGTTCATCCTTCTTTTTGGAAATAGAAACACAGCAACATAACAACACCGAATTTTAACTTCTCAGTGGCCACAGTGACTTCCCCTTCCACTCAGCCTTTCTCAGTGAGATCTAGGGTATGGTACTCCAAGTGAGGAAAGGCTGCAGGTTCACTGCTTTGAAAAGATCGCCTACAAATATTAGTCTGATCAGACTACAATGCAAGGATCTGATCTAAGCAAAGACATTTCCTTTAAAACATATGTGCATGCATGTACTTACATCCCACTCTACAGACATCGAGCCCCGGACCTGGTAGCTACCAAAGGACATTTGGAGAGGACATTCTTGGAGTGAGATGTGAATTTAATTTTCAAAGGAACAGTTCAATAGCAGAGAGAAGCACTATTTGCAAGAGTGCCATTTCGATATACAGAAGTCTTCTCAAGGAAGTTTCTCAGTGACAGATGCTTGAAAAAGTGCTAAACCACAGAGCATTAGTGAAACCTCTGGCACTTGGACTTAACATCAGCTAGCTAGTAGTATGAGAGGTTAGAGTAATTCACTGAGGCAGAAATAACCAAGGGCAACTACAGAGAATCCCAAAAGAACAAGAAAACACAGCGACATCCCAGGTTCAGAAGAAAACCTCAGGTGATCCATTATGAAATTTCCCCTTTGCAAGGGTGATGGAAAAATGCCGTGGCATGCCTGCATACTGAAAAAACTATTCCTCAGAAAACTTTAAACTTTGCATAAGATGCACTTATAAATGCAGTGGATACTTCTTGTCTGCACGGCTTATCTAACAAACCGTGGACCTTTCTTTTCATAAGAAATATCTATGTCATGCATCTGACTTTTGGAAGGCATTAAAATGTTGTTGTTTGCAGAAACAGGAATATATTTCAATTCCATTAGACTAGAGGGAAAATGAAAGGAAACTAAAGTTAACATTGTAGTACTCTTCCACACTCACATAACAGAAGTTATCGAGGTAAAACAGGAAAAGTGAAAAATTGATATATCACAAAAGACGTGTGAAAGATTGAATACAGTGTTGAGGTTT
Organism: Penelope pileata; assembly: GCA_013396635.1. Taxonomy (NCBI): domain Eukaryota; kingdom Metazoa; phylum Chordata; class Aves; order Galliformes; family Cracidae; genus Penelope; species Penelope pileata. Next base: position 1,017,051 of record WBMW01003898.1, read on the forward strand.
CCAGTATTAAAGTTTTATTTCTTTCATGTATTGTGTTTTTCTAAAAATGGTACCAAAACAGTCCATCTACAATACACAGGTTTATTTCTCCTTGAATCTCTACTATTGACTACACATTAAAAAGTTCTTCAAAATCCCCAAAACACCAAAAAACAAAAGCAGTGGCACTTCTACCCCTTGCCCCCCCCAAAGAAAGTGCTATCAATTTTTTCCGTTCAACTTTCTGAAAGGTTTTGCGTGGGCAGAAAGTAAACACAGATATTCCTACAGCTTTTACAACCACTAACATCTTCTTTTTCTGAAATCCCAAAGACTAGGATAATTGCATTCTGCAAGAGGCAAAACAATTTAAGGAAAAAAAAAGACACATTCACTTATTAAAAATTAAATAGGAATTTCATAATCAGTTGCTTCAAATATGCGTGAATAATGACAGCTAGAAACCAGTCTCTGCAGATTACTCATGAAGTGGGTGTGAAATTGCAATCAGGCTAGAAAAAAAATGATATTGATAAAAGAGCACTTTCTTGGAGCTTTTACAAGGTCATCTGGCCAAAACAAGATAAAAGTGAATATGTCTCTGGTACCCTGTAACAAGAAGGAGAAAACAGAATTAAAAATTATCTTTTACAGCAAAAGCAAAAATCAAAGTCATTCTACCCTAGGATTAAGTCCACTGGAAAATAAAGTCTCCCTTTTTTTCCAACAGGTTTTAGCTTTTAATTATGTAAAGCACTCATGAAGGGATTTCTATCTTTTTGTAAATTTAATTCACAAAACATCCTAATTATCTGCAGCAATACTAATAACTCTTTGAGCAACATATTAATGTAGCAAGCTGAAATGTGTTTTCAAAACAACATTAAAATAAGGATTAAAGAAGTACATCCGTAATTCTTATATAGTTGATATGTAAATATATCATTGGTACTGTAGATATAATGTAAAACAACAAAGAACCCAATATGTTCAACTCCTTCAGCTGCCCACAGTTTACAAAACCTAATAGCATTTTGGGCTGCAAGAGATGGTCATTTCTTCCCCTGTGGGGAACTGCATTTATCTACTGATTGTAATTTCTATGGTGAATTTAAGTTAATTTTTAATAACAATTTTACTCCTCATAAAATGGAAAAGATGACTCATGGGAGGCCAATTGTATTATTTAGATACTATTTTCAGGATACAACCCTGCTACAGGAACACTAACTAAAATTACTATTGGAGCAGAAAACGAGGAAGAAAATTGTATTGGAAATTGTGAATAGTCCATTTGAGGGAGAAGGGCTAAAAGTAAAATGCTTTTTCAAGTTTTTTTTTTTCTTTTTAAATTCCTCTTTCAAAGTTCTGGCTTTCAAACAAGGAGTTATCTGCCACCTCCAAAGGCAAGAATAACGTGTCAGCACCTTGCTTTAGAAGTCCCCAAGCCTAGAAGTGAAGGGTCTGCATGAATCTTTAAATCATAAGTGGGAATTAGGGTAGAGAACCTCTTCCGGAAAAGAACATAGGTGCAGTAAGGCTTATGAAAAGGTCATTTGCAACCAGAGGTTCTCATTTCTGTGATGCAACACTGGTGTTTTACTGACAGCCCCTACTGATGCAAATAGTCTCCTTTTTGAGCATGGGAAGTAGCAGGAAGAACTCAAAACAAAGCCACCGTCTTTCACTTACAACCACTGTTATTTTGCAGAACTACCTTCTGCATTTCCAGTCACATTCCTCAGCTACCCAGATTTATCCACTCACAGTCCACAACACAGAAAATGTGACTTCACTGAGGTTTTAGCACCAAATATCTCATCCTGGGCAAACACTTTCAAAGGCATCAGGGCTTCCTCGGACTTGAAATACACATTCTGCAGCTCTTTTTGAGAGAATGAGTTTCAGATTTGGTATGTGCCACTGAATAGCTCCATGCAGAGTTGGAAAGCATTTATTTAAAGATGCCCTCTCATAGTACTTGAGAATTAAACCACAAAATCTGTCATAATGAAACAGCAAAGATGAAGCTAAATTAAGCCAGCACTGGTACTAACAAGAAATAACAAATTAATTATTCTTACCTTTTGGAAACATTAATCCTTTAGCCCAAGTAGTTTGACCTCTAGATAAAAGAACAAAAATGCATTAGTACAGTACAATGTACAGTACAGTAGAATGAGACTCTTATGCTAGGAACTATGGTTATCCAGTTGTGTGGGTCTTTCCTGATTACTTTGTACCCTTTGCTGTCTTTTGAAACTCTATTTGAAATGAGCTAAGCCCTTATGCAAGATTCCAGTTCCAGTAATAAATATTTATTTGATTTGAACTGCATATGAGTAGTGGGATGTATTGACTCAGGAGATAAACATATGTTGGTTTTCCTGAAAAAAGTCAATCTAAAAGTGTTTTAAAGATCTTCAGATGTCTTGATCCTTTCTCAGTCTTGCACAATTTGAAAGGGTGAGAGGTTTCTTCTGCTCCTTCCCAGACTCCCACTATCCTCTTTGAGGATGTGATTTTCAAAAGAAAGACTGATTAAGCTCAAAGTCAGGACAGGTAGAACACATCTGCATATGCTGTTTGACTGCCTTCTCAGAGGTAAGTCATTAAACCCAGCTACTGTATACCTGGATCTACTCATCTTTGGTCCCCCAGCTAATACTGCTAAGCAGTTTTCTTCCTTTATCATTCTGCTAAGGAAATCTAGCACATTACTCTTAATAAAAATAAAAACAAAAAACAGTTTAAGGAGAAAGATCTAATAATCTTTCCAAAACATATTGTGCATAGATTAACTAGGCTAAAGCTAAGTTAGCAAACCACAATCTTTGTTAAAAACAAAAAAAATTAACTGTGTGGATGGCAAGTCTGTTGGCAATAGGCAGTAATTACATTGATTTACATTAATTACTGTGTTGAGTTCGTTCTGCTCATGATGGTAATTGGTTAGTGTTCTCCTTGTCTCAACCCTAGGGTCTTTTTCATCACATTTTCTCCCCTTTTCTTTTGAGGAGGGGGGTGAGAGAGCAGCGTGGTGGAGCTGAGCTGACCATTGCTGCGAAACCACCACAATGACATGTTCCTCCCAGACTGGTAGCAAATAGCATACATCTGGTCAACACTCTAGAGTAACGCTCCCATAGAGCATGTTGCAGGAAAGAAACCAAGTGCTAATCCACAGATCATGTTCATTTAAAATAGTTTTGTTGCTAAGCTGTGTTAGTTCTACCCAGCATCAATCGAATTCCTGTTCTGTGTAGGGAAAGGAAGAGGATGTTCTGTCGCACTGCACCTGTGCATTCAGGGCATAGTTGTTTCCTCCTCTAAATACCTAGAATTATGTATCAACTGAAAGAGCAGAGTCAGCATGAGAGAGCATTTCTCATTCACATGCATGACATGGGGTTTAAAGGAGACATGGAGCAGGAAGGTGCAATATGTCATGTTGTCTTCTAGATTCTGGGTTTACTATAACTTAGAGAGTTGCAACAAGACATCCAGTACTTCACTAAAGAATAAAATACATATATATTTCATCTATTCACCATGTGACCTCTCCCCATTAATAGAATAGACAGAAGAGTCCTTGACAGGGCTCACTCTTTCCACTCAGAAATAAACAAGGGCTCTGTTACAGGCCTGTCATGCATTAGCACTTGGCCTCTGCAAATCCCTCAGTGCTTGAGCAAGGGCAAATCTCATGAGGGAGTGAATATAAAACACGCCACTATTTTAAAATTATTCTTTTGTAAAAATAGAAGTGTTTTCATATGTAGGTAAAACTGTTTGTTTCTGACACAACAGTGAACAGATATTTCTCAGTTATAGGTCCCAGTTGAGTAAGGATTAAATCTTATTGATTAAACTTTGATGTTGAAATGACAACCATTATTTTTTTCCCTCCCATCCTAAAACGTTTATACTTATGTTAGAGTCAATGGCAGCACAAAGGAAATCAAAATTTACTTGATAGCATACAGGAAGACTCAAGACTCTCTCAAAGGTGCAATAGCTCAACATAGAGAAGTGGAAACTCATTAATTTGTCTTTCCATTAAAAAAGAAAGGCACACAACCATCCAGAGAGCACCCTGACATTTACAACCAAAGGGTGAGAAAAGACAACTTTCATGACTTGAAATAACAACATATAAATATTCCTAATAAAACACAGGATGTCTGGAGGGCAGAAGAACTAATGAAAACTGATTTGCTGTCAACTAGTGGACAATTGGACAGTGCAGGTGTTCTGTTCTTTCCTAGCCAAATGCACACAATAAATTTACCTTCCTCTCCTCTTTCCAGGTCCATCATGGTACCCAGCCATTGCCCAGTTACTGCTACCCACCCTGCCACTGCTTTTCACAAAATGCATAGAAACTGAATTATCTTTGAGACTTATACTCCCTTTCCAAGATTGGCCAGTAGGTTGGAAACCTAATTACATGCAGACAGCGTGATCATGCAAACCTCATTTCCTTAGGAAACCAGGCTAATAGAAGTAACAATGAAAAATAGAGCAGGTACATTGATAATGGCACAACGTTCAGTTTCTGTGAGCGTGAAGCTGTTGTGACTGAGAAGAGTTCAGTCAGGAAAAAAAGAAGAAGAAAAGAACAAATATTTCCTCTTCAGCGCCACTACAAAGAAAGAGCAGGCTCAAAAATTACCTGCAGGTCTTAACTTTGAGAACCTTTTTCTTTTCTTTTCTTTTCATCTTAGTTTATAGTTTGCCCTGTTTCAGTTAGCTCCCTTGTAATGCAAAACACCATGTTGCAGACAACAACTTGTAAGCCACTCATGGAGTTCAGCTCTTGTTGCTTCACATCCCAACGGAAGGAAGAAGAGCCTGGATATAATCAAAGGCACGAAGGTTGCAGCCTTCAGCCTGTCTTTTGAGAGAGATTTTCCTTTTTTGCTCTCGTTACCAAAGCTCATTTTAATTCTTCTCCTTTGCCATCCTTGATGACACGCTCTTTTTATACTTTACTATTTCCCTGCTTTGTTCAGTCTTCTGAACATTTAATGTTGTGGTATATAGGAAAAACAGATAATCTAAGCATTACCCAGCACAAGGCAGGCTCCTTGGGAACCATTAAGTAAACATCCAGAGTAAGAAATCTATCACTTCTGCACACAGGGGTTTGTTGTAATTATGTTGATGCATTCTTTGAATACACATTTGAAAAAAAAAAAAGAAAAAAAAGAAAAAAAAGCATAGATTGGCTGTAGATATCACAGAGCTGACTGCTATTAAAACTATGCCTGGGCTGATTGCAGTAGTGCTGTGGTGCTGACACCTGTCATGGGGAAGAGCTTACATGGCAACTGACTACAGGCAAAACCTCACTCCTGCAGTGGAGAAGTTTTCAGTGGGGACAGTGGATGCCCTAATGGAGGTGCTGGAGTTCAGATAGCGGGGCTGTTCGCTGTTACAGATTTTCTTCTATCAGGAAACAGTTTACAAATTGAGATAAAGGACACAAAGTGAAATAAAAATAATAATTTCCACCCTTGCTGCCTTGGTTAACCAGGCCCCACCCAGCAGACTTTACCTTTTGCCCCTTACTAGGTGTTAGTTGCCTCTGTCCTACCTGAAGTCTAACACAGCTATTTGCAAAAAAATCATTCAGGCTTGCCACATAGAGTGCTTTATTATTCATACTCTTTTACAAAGCTTGGATATCTGTAGTTTGGCTTTCGAGTTGTACCTGATCCCCTAACCAAACGGTTTTCCCTAGAGCTACCAGCAGACACTACGGGAGGTTGAGATGACAGGTTCTGCCCACTCCCAACAAGGCCAAGAGAGTGTGGGCCATGCACAAAGCCGGCTTCAGTCTGAGCCTTCCACCGGGCTTTGGGGCTAGCCCAAATCTTGCAGTGATTAAGAAGCTCCTGTTCCAGTTCCAGCATCTGGAAAACTCCAGCAGCAAGACTATCTGCTTCTCTATCATGCCTTGACTTTGCAGATGTTTGAGACCAAGTTTTCCTGGCATTCATCTGCCAAGAAAGAAATCCACACCAAACAGTCCAAACAATCCAACTCAAGCTTTTCTTGTTGTCAGCTAGGTACACGCACTAAATTCTCTTAGACTTGTATCATTTTGCTACTCAGTCTTTGTAAATCTTCAGTTTCTGCACTGTGGTCCTCTCAGCAATGGAGTTTCACCCTAATGGAAATTTCTGTGATGGGAATACTGCAATACTGCATCTTTTTTATTTTTTATTTTTGGATCACTGAAGCAATTCCAAATAAGTCATATTAATGACTCATTAAGACAGCTGAAAAAAGAACCAGTATTTAGTACTTGCTGTTCAATAAGTTATAGTCAAGATACTTTGCCTCCAAAAAAACCTTACGAATACTGTATATGTTAAATTGTATACAGTTGGGTCTTCAGTCTTCCTTCTTTGCCATAATTTTATACAGGAAGAAATGAACAGTGGTATCTTTCATGGGATCTTCCCTCTTCATTTTCAATATCGCATCAGAATGTTTACAGCCTTTCCAGACATCCTTCAGTTAAAGACTTCCCAAAAAACCCATGCAACCTTACTACCCTTGTTCTGAACTTCAGGAAGTACATTGGATTCAGTTCCTTGCACTACCTTCCATGCAAAGCAACTGAGTTCTGCTGCAAGAGCAGTCGTTACTTCCTCCTCACATTTGAACAGTTAATAATTAAGACAGGATTTCTCCTTAAAAGCTACTGTAGGCAGCCAGTCAGGACTGTCATGCAGGACAACTGCACGCAGACACATAACGGAGTATAGGAGAAAGTCGATTTTTAAACAATCCTGTTTCTTTCATGCTCTGTACCCAAAAGCTTACCCAGCCACTGTTACTGAGGTAGTCCAGACTCCCAGAACATCCAGGTTGGCAGATGCTATTAGGTTGTGTTTTGTTCTGAAGTCGGTCCAGAAAAGCATTATTTACCCTTAAATAAAATGAAAAAATGAACAGTGATTGAAGGTAGCTCAGAAATTCACAAACTTTTGAAATTTAACATTCTGTGAGCAGCGTTCCCTATTCTCAGTTAAACACCCATCATTCTCTGCTTTTCAAACCTGTGCCGAATGGCCACAGCCGGGCGTGAGACAGGGTGGCTTTCATTTTCACTACACCGGGTGCATTCTTGTCTTGTGATCAGTCCATCATGATTAAAAGGTACGCCTTGGCTGCTGCGAAAAATGGCCCAAAATTCCCTGTAGAAAGTCATCCTGCATACCACTCACCTGATCAGTGAGGTTAGCTGTTTTGACAATTCACCTTAGGTAGTCTTTCAGCCTTCATCACACAAGTTTCTGTTAAGTACTGATTTCCTAATGAAACAACCACTTAAGCTTGTTACTAAGAGACAAGTTGTGCAGCTGACAGCTTTCCCTACCACATTCAGCTCAGAAAGCACCTCCAGCATTGTCTTGTGCCACTTTATCAATCTTCGTTGCATGCAGATAGACAGATGCAGTTTCCTTCCATCTGTTTTAAATATTTTCAAACCATCTGAAAACTGTTTCTTTTTACCCTTATTAATGCTTAAGACTGACACACATGCATAGACATGACTGTCATTTTGGTGTTTTACAACGGGCTTTGTACAAAGGATGTAACACGCAAAGTACTGGGGACCTGAGGACATGAGATGGACTCAGTCAAAAATCCTTCATTATTTTCTGTGGGTAATTACCACAATATTTTTGTTGGAGAAATAAAAATAAATGAAAATTGTACAGAGAGTGGTTGTCTACAGAAATATATTTTTTAATTTCCTGAACTATTAAAAAAATAATAACAAAAGAGGGTGCTTTTACTTGTGGGACTGAGGGTTATTTCTTTTAGCTTGCAGAAAAATAAAGCTGAGAATAAAGCTGTGCTTCAAGACAGTGAAAGGACATTTGAGTGACAGAACAACAAGATCAGAATGGCTGAGCACAGGGACAGTGCAGCAGTGGGCACAGCCTGGGACACGAAGCACCACGACAGCAGGAGGCCTTGCTGCACTGCAGTTCCTATCTGTATCAGTATCTAATCCTGTGTTTAGCTCTGCCCGTTAGCTTCAGCGACAGTCAACTGCAAAAAGGTTGCGTGGACAAAGTAGCCTGTTCTAAAATAAAGTAAAATATCTTTTTCCCCAGCTGTCTTTAAGTTCTCAAGATACTACCAATGATTTCTATCCTATACTGTATCCTATGCTGATAAAATAAATAAAATGCAAAAGACACTCTGGGTCATACTGTATTACTGTGATCAGCTGTAATGGTGGATATTAGTGGTATAGCTGAAGGCAAAGTTAAACCAGAGGCTACATCAGGGATCCTCGTTGCAATAGTCTTCTTAAGCATGAATGCCTGCAGTTTTGAGACCCATTTCCAACAGGAAGTCATGTACATTCTGACATTTTGCATCGTACCTCCTCTGTTCATTTTGATGCACTCTTGTCCTGGCTTCCTCCTCCTGCTTTTGTTTTAATTCCATTAGTTGAGCCTGAAGATGACAAAAGAAGGAAAAAAAAAAAAAACAACTCAACAAGTTACTTCTACTTAACACGCTTATGTTGAAAACCCAATTACTTCCATATGGAGTTAACTTCAACTAGAGCCACGTGTCACTCCTGCAACTTCACTCAACAGCATTTAAATTATTTATGTGACAGCACTGAGCTCAGAACTGAGCTCATTTTTCTGTTCAGTGTGGCACAGGACTAGATGTATGAAGAAAATTCAGACAGCTGCAGTCCTACATTTGAGGACATCAACCTGCATGCAAGCTCTGTCCCTCTCGCCCAGTCCTTTCTTCTGGACAAACACAGTTCCTCAGCACAGCCAGTGCCCAGCAGATCCATCTGGCTGTGCAGACCAAGGCAGAGGCATGCAGCACCCTGCCCAAATCCTGGCATAACCACAGCTCTGCCCTCTAAAATACTGTGAGGAAGCTTCCCTATGGCTCAAGGGCAGCAGGGAGAAGACCTTCAGCTTCCCCTTCCCCAGCCCACAGGTCTGAATATCCCAGCAGGCCCAGGGGAAGAAAGCTGAGATCCAGCAGGAGCAGCCAGCAGCGCATGAAGAAGCCCTCCAGCTCCCCGGGGCTCCCCATAGTGTGAGGGAAGGACAGATGGTACCTACTGGTGTGGTGAAAGCATGTGCAAGCCCCTAGCATTGCAGGAACACTAATGTCTTTACATTACATAGTATTAAGGTATATAAGCAGTCCCAAAGGGACTTCTCTGAAGAGGAGAGTTTGCTTGTACAATTTTAGCTGGGCTTGTGTGATTGTGCTTCGCACATGTGCTTGTGTCTGCCTCTTCCTCCCTGCAAGGCACTCAAGGATTGAAGATGCAGGTTTTTCTGCAAGGAATTTGGCTTGCAGGGCAAGGGGAAAAGGATGGGAACAGACCCATCCTTCATATTTTCCATAGCAACTGAGTAGCAGTAGGAATAGGAAGTAAAATAAAATGATGTGGTTAGATAAAAGCTTCAATAACGGAATGGAACTACAAAAGTAAAAAAAAAAAAAAAAATCAATTTAAGTGGAACATTAAATAAAAACCATGCAATAAATGTATGAAGAAAATCAATAACTGTGAATGTGTTGTGTATCAATATTTGTCTAGCCCTAAAAGAAGAAACAGGATTAAGAAATAAAAAAGCCAACCTTAATTTTCACTGTTTTAAATAACTATTCAACCTGAAAATTAAAACCCAGTATCTGACTTTCCAATATGCTGAGTCCTCTCCTGGAGTAATGTTCTGAAATATATTGCGTGTATATGATGCGGTGTTCAAAGTGTACTGAATATTTTTAAATCAAGCAATACACACTAAAACCTGTTCCAAAAAAAAATGCTACTGACAATACCTATACGTTTTATAGCTACCCTGTGCTAGGAGCCTGCACACAGGACAGAATTCACAATTACTTTAATAAATACTAGTTTGAAGTATAAATGAGCCAACATAAATCTGAGGGACAATTATTGGAGCCTTTAAAATACATATTATTTACAGTAGGTTTATATATAGTGCATTACCCAGTGCAATAGGTAACAGCAATGGTGAACACAAGAAGCACGTGGAACTGTGTACCAAGACAGAGCAGCATTAGAAGTAGTTCATATATTCTTGCTAATCTATCAGTATGGAGTCTAAAGCACTACAAGAGTCCCTTAAACCAAGCCAAATAAAGATCCTGTGGGAAGCATTCCTGCCCATGGCCGGGGGTTGGAACTAGAGGATCTTTAAGGCCCCTTCCAGCCCAAACCATTCTGTGATTCTATTTACAAATATCTTTTTGAATGATCTGCAGTCAATGCCACTTTCCACACACTTGCACAGTTAGACATGGAGCCAAGACACAGAACTTATTACAGTGCTATCGCCTCGTGTTGATGAACTTTACATAGACCTAGTACCCAAAACCATGCCAAAGACACTGCAGTGGTCCAGATGTATTTCAGGCAATGCATGCTGCATATGCAGAAGATGGAGTTCAAATGTACAATTACAGTACAATTAGACACGTGAAAACTCTTCATTTTGGTGGTCAGCAAAGGAACAGAGAAGCATACAGACTTGATAACAAATCTGAGTGCTTCCACATACCCATTTGGGATGGCAGGGCACACAGACCTTATTTCTTTAGGAAGAGACTATTCAGAGTCTGAGATCATGAATATCTCAGTAAGATTACTTCTGCCTGAAAGACTGGAAATTGGTTTCCTTAGACTATGAAATTGGGTGCCGCAATCCAAAAAATGCTCTGCACAATTGTTCAGATGGAGAGGCAAACAGGAGCTAGTCGTCCAGCTGCAAATAGCCATGAACCCAGAAGATAATTCTGTCTGTCCAAATTTTACAACTTGGCTCATCTCCCTCACAATATTTGAAAACAGTGACTAAATCACTTTCCCTAAAGAGAAGCTCTGTGCGTAGGCTACAAGTAATCAATGTATTTAATTGGTTTCACAGCATGCAAAAATGATACAATATGCAAACCGTTAATGCATAATTACCTTCCTTCGTTGTTCTTGTTTCATTTCCTCTAGTCTCCTGTTTTCATCCTCTCGAAGAGCTTGCTTGTAAGCATGGCTTCTAGCCTATTGTTTAGCAGAGAATATACATATACTGGTGGGGACAGGCAAGATCAACATGCCAAACCTCATTCCCAAATCTTTTTACAAGTAATTAACAAAACAGAACTGTTTAAAGGATTCCAGTTACTTAAAAACTTGATGAATCTGAAGACTAGAATTTAACCAAGCAGTGGTCTATAACCTTTCAAGCATTCATTTTGGGTGAATGTTCACCTGCTCATCACAACAAAGCAGCCACAGCTCATTCTATTCCTTGTCCTGGTGGCAAACATGAAGATATCGTGAGCAATCAGAAAATGCAATCAGGATATATGACAGTGAGATGGGGTATTGTGGGAAGACAGAAAAGCACTGGAAGCATTACGAAGATAACAAAGCAGGAGGGAGGCCTGGTAGCAGAGGGGAACCCAGTATTATTTCCATGGGAGTGTTGGGAAGGGATATGTGGTGGTAGGGCAAGAGATGCTGAGAGATAAAGCTTGCTTTCTTAGGTGTGGGGCAGGTAAGAGAACTGAAAATCCAAACTAGACATCTTGAATAAAGTATTCAGCTGTGTAGGTTTCCATTACAGTAACTAGCTCTGGTCTTTCACAAGTTGTAGCTGTGTGCAAAGGAACAGCATAGCATTAGCATTTTATAGGATCCTTAGGAACTTCTACTGTAAAGTCTTTGAGCAGGGACAGAGCACAGCACACTAAATAATGAGCCAATATAATTTAATACAAGAAATGTGCAGGTTTGACTTTAGTGAGGAATTTGTTGCAGGTCTACACGGTGTTCTCGAAGCCTGATATATGTGTGCAGAATGACACCATTAAAATGACAGGCACATAATTTGCTAAAAAGACCGAATAGAGAAAGCAATTATTAATAGCTCAATTTTGAGCTGGGAGGAGTTGTTACATGTGTCCAGAGAGACTCATTCTGGGTCCAATATTATTCATTACTCTCTCTAATGGCTTGGAGAATTGTGTGGAGTGTATGTTAATCAAGCTGGAAGACAATAAGAATCTATACAGGATTGGTAACACTGTGAAAGACAGGATTAAAATTCATTATGAGCTTGATTAAATAAGTCGGCCAAAAAAGTCACCAATGACAGAGTCACCCCAAAGAAGGCAAATTTGTTCACATGCATCAAGTAATATTTGACACTGATATTTGAACTAGATGTACTGAATTAGTACCACTAACAAACAAGTGCTGCAAGGGAAAAATAATTCAATCAACATGACATTGTCAAAGATTTGTTTTAGTACATTAAATAATAAAAAACCCCATACGTATATGTACAACTCCTCCACCCCTTAACATTCGTGTCATGACTTCCTAATCTTATCACACTTCCCCATTTCAAATGTATTCTGGAATGTTTTAGTTACTCCAGACAAAGGACAGAACCAAGATAACATCAAAATTAGAGTATAAGATTCCCTAGCGGTTTCACCTTTTGGTACTATGCCAAGTTCATTTAGATAACAGCTCATTGGTTAGGTGCTTCAGATTCCATACACAGAGCACAGAGGCTGTGCATATGCCTACAGACTACCTCATCCAAGTTGATTGAGAAGACTTCTTACTAACTGCATTGCTACATTATAAACAAGCAATAAAATGATTCACAGAGCTATAGAAATGCTGCTGCACAAAGGACTTGCACAATATCAGCTGGTTTTAGTAAAGAACAGTACAGAAAAATTATGTATTTTGTCTGCTTGGATACTGGTTAAGCAAAAGATGAACTATGGTATGTAATTTGGCATAATTTATTAAGAAATTCCTCAGAAACTGTGAGAAATGCACATGTATATACATGAAGTAAAAGGCAAAGGCTAAAAGTAGGACCTGTACACCTGAAAGAATTCAGTGCTATCTTAGGCATCCACCCACCTCTGCATAGATATGCAGACATCACACTAAAATGTTGAAATCCAAGTCAGTCTTGGGGCCATGAGCTCACTTATGTTCATTGTTCCATGCTTATACCACATAGAAATCTGTGGAGCTGGGTATTCCCTACCAAAGTACTAGCTCCTCACCATACAGAGCACGGGATGCTTCAGAGGGATGTAGAAGCATCCTTTCCTTCCGTCCTTTATCTTGCTTGTCTACTCAGGACTACAAAATACAGCCTGAAAGCCACCCTGTCACAATTGAATATAACGGACTCAGCACTGCTGAGCAGAAGTTGGCTCCTTCAAGCTATAAATCTGCTCACATGTGCTAAGATTGCTTCATGGTTTTCAGAGGAATCAAAGGGGAAAGGAAACTTCTTTCAGTAACACCTTCCCTTTTCAAGCAACTGAAAATCAGGAAGAGATACTGCAGGCAAGGACAGTGCTGTCATATATTCTCTTTGGAGCAATTTCTCTACGAGGAGGGTCTCGCACATTTCCAAGGCTTCTGAGGAAATGTACAGGAAAATTCTTACTCCCTTACTCAGCTGTTCGTTGTATACAAAAGAGAGTTACCCAGATTAGACATTTCCAATTTTCTGCTGACTCAGGACTATTGGTAGTAACAATAATTTCTGCCTGCTTTGTCGGTCCTATTACAAACCCCCCTAAAAGGGAAGATTTCTGTCTTCAAGGTTAATATTCCTCAGCGTAAGTTGTTACATCAGTAGGAATGCTTGGTTGAGACACGGAGTGACTAATCAGATGTGCAAAAGGCTTTTTGAGGCAATTAGAATAATGAAACTTTAGCAATACTTTATCTATTCCCTAATTACATTGATACTTAAGAGGCTCATTCAAACCGGGACAAAGTCCCCAAGTGGTCTACAGAATCACTTCTGGGATGCAGTGAGAAATAAGCTTCTCTTCTGACTAGATATTCAATGCAGCAGAGCATCTGCTGACATGAACTAGTTGAGATTTCATAAACGCTTGCTACCAACTGATGGGTGCAGAGCACATTTAAGATTCTGATCTCAACATAGAATATAAATCTGGCTCATTTTTATCAGACAGAGAACTGCGAGTAATAAAGGCAGTCTCCTACTATGTAGGATACTCTGCCAATGTATCACAGACAACGTAGGCAATTCACCCCAAAAGACTCCTTGTATTCACTGAGATATGTATAGGCAATTATACTCATTTAGAATATTCTAATATCACACTATTGACAGCACCTGGAAAGCTGACAGAAAAATATTGCACATTCCATGGTTTTGCTTACCCGTGCTGTTGATTCTGGGCCACGATTAGCAATCTGACAGGAATCCTTCTTTGGCAAACCCAAGTCCAATCTGTTCAATAATTCATTGGTTTTGCTACAGAGAAATCCAATCCAAATAGAACTGTTAGTGCTTCCATAAAAATAAATAAAGCTTTTTTATATCACCCTTGGAATCTAGCCTAGACATTTCATCATGTGACTACTGAAAACCATCACAGGTGGAACAAAAGGTTATGGGGACAGACAGAATGAAAGGGGATGGTGGAAACAGAACCTAGATTGTGGATAAGACGTTGGCTGGGAGGATTTTTAAGCAAACAGTTATTGTCATTTCCATATTTGGGGTCTATAGGGGTAATGCTGTTAAAATACAGATTCACACATCATTGGACTTCATCAGAATGCAACTGCTTCACTGAATTGTTGCAAATCCTTTTGCCAGACCCATAAATCTCAGATAAGTAATTTAAAAGATTATTTTAAGGTATTTTCCTTCACAGTTAATATGATGCCCCCTCACAACAGATTAATTAATCCAGCAGCAAGGCTTCAAACGATTTTGTAGCATTGAAAAAAAAAATGGTTGTCTTTAGTTAGAAAAGAATTGCACAGCATTACAATTTCTTATTCTGGCAAGGGCAATTTTATTTTTCCAATTGCATCTCTTATTAACCACATTTTCAAGGTAGCACCAGTTATCTCACAATTTCAACCAAGTACAGTCAAACAAAGTCACAAAGGACAACATAAATACTAAAAACAGGAGTTTCGGTGCCATGATCACAAATCAGTTTCTTAACCTGCAGACCCAGGCATACCTATTCAAGTTCTTGCTCACTCTAAAGAGTAGAGTGAGAGGAAAGAGACAATTTTATTTCTGTATACAGCTTTGGAAAGCGTGAAAATACTTCAAGGGGGATTCAACACAAGGATTTACTTGGCTAACAGGGCAGCCAGCTAACTCTATGGAGGAGAAGATGCCAATAGTAAAGGCATCTACTTAACAAAAAAATGTGTCTGCCAAACAGTGATGATGACTAACTGAAGAAACAAACCATTTGTAGTGGTTTTATCTTTCACTCCAGGCCCTGAAATGGAAGGTAGATGCATTTTGGAAAGCATTCTGCTGGTCAGTGGGTGTATTGAGAAGTGGAGAAAAACAACCCACAAGTTCTTCTGCGCTACTCTACAGAATACAAAACTATGTTGCCTATTTAAGCACAGAGTGCTTCCTCAAGCTGTGGCAAGCCATGCTTTTAAAGTTTCAGCGTTCACAGTTCACTCCCTTTCCTTCACTACCTGGGAAGTTATGTTAGATCTCAGTCAAAGCCGAATACAGAGAGAACCAAGAGAAACACAAGATTCCCTGATCTACAAAGCACCTGTATGTCAGAGTTAAATGAATTAATAGTCTTTTCTTACCCAAGCCTTAAGCACACACTTTTTTTTTTTTTCCCAGGGAAGATAAGTGGTAGAGTGATGAGTCTGCATGGAATAATTTTGGGAACTTGAAGTTTTAAATCACAGATTTTATGTTTCTCTACCTATGCTAAGATAATTTATTTCTATGCCACAAAGACTAAGAACGGCAGAAAGTCTGGACAATATCTGAGAAGCCTGTAGCTCTGCAAAGAAATATCTGGTCACTTGAGGGTATAATTGGAGGCCCTAATTCCTTGTGGATGGCAAAAGAATGATTTGGGTCACATGGAACTTCTCAGTACTTGAATAAAAAGGGGGTGGAGAGCAAAAAACATTGCCTTCCCCAGGTCAGCACACTTACACATGAAGAGTGAACTCTTAGTATTAGAAAAGACGATTACAAAAGAGGAAGCAAATAAAGTATTCCAGAAAGAATGTGTACTGTCTTTGTGTACAGAAAACATCCTACTACATCACATTAAGTTATACAGTATTGAAGTTTTCCTATCAAAAGAAAGGGACTTAGATTTCCAAGTATGACTGAAGACTACCTTTATCAAGTTAGTCATATATGTTAATTCATTGTGTATCATCTCTATGGAAACCCAGCAGAGCATTCTCCGTTGCCAGACTGTCAAAATGTGGTCTGAAAGATATTTTTCATAATATTAATCCTAGAGTCATAATAATGCAGAACATAGCATAAGCCATGCTGCAGGAAAAGGGAGAAGTCAGAGAGATGACAGTTCAATTAATGTTCCAGAGAGGAAAGCATTATCTCCAGAAGGAAATCAGATTATCAAAGTGCCCATAGGTGTTTCACATTCAGACAGTTGGAGCAACATCTCACTCTCACCTGCTAAAACTTTGGGGGCTAATCAAAGATCCTAGTACAATGTGGTCCTCTAAAATATTCAATGTTAAGAAAGAAGAAGAAGAGCTGAAGAACCGCACAAAAAATTAATCTGCATAAAGCAGCCTAACGATATCCTTCAAAAGTAGTTAGGCAGAAGGAAAGACAAAATTCAGATAAAGCAAGAAGATGGTACTCTCCTAACAAGCTGCTAAACTGAGCACTTACTGCCCCTAAGCATCAGGCTTAGGGAAGAATGCTGCTTAGAAGCAATAGTTAAGCTGGGGTGCTCTTATTTTGTGTTCCTCTGCAGTCCTGCTTCCTGTTACACAATTGGGAACAAGCCTTGTGCTACGCTAATTAAAATAGGCTACTCTCATACTGGTTTAATAGCACCAGGCAATACTCTTAGCAATGGGAACTCAGCCATTTGTATTGTGGTAAACAGTTCCTGGCATAGTTTTGACCCGTTCCAAATAGCGCTTTCCCAGATAACTCCTGGCTGCTGTCCGGGAACTAATAATAACCACAAATAACTCCCATAAGACTCTTTGGATGCTACTGCCCCATTTTGGTGGTAAAAAAGTTTGCTATCAATGGCAGCAGGCAGCCTTAAGCCTGTTGGCCTCAAAAGTGACAGTGATTGACAGTGTTAAATTTATTAGTACAGATGCAGCTGTGGTGGAGCAAAACACTGTCAAGCTTAGGGGCTGAAAACTCTTAAGAGCTGTCATGGGAAAATATTCTCTTGCCAGGATCTTTGAGTAGCGTGTTAGGAGGGGACAGTGCATGACTGTGGAACTCAGTCTATGTTGCAGATGCTTTCTGTGGGCCCTGAGATATAATGCTTCACATTTTACAACTATTCTTCAAGTAGAGTCTTTTCTTGTGCACTTCTTACAAGCTGTTACTTAAAAACTTACACATGAAGTGCAACAAGTACTCATAAAATGCAGAAAAATGAATCTGCTAGGTGTTCCACTGAGAATGGTGTAATGTAGGGACTTAGAGCAGTGTACCCTGCACTCACAAGCTATATCTAGATTAGGGAATCTACATGGATTTAATATTTTGGGGGGACTAAAGGCATGTGCTGTCCACCTTCCCACTGGGATGAGACAAGAAGGTGGTACTAAAAGCCTGAGTGAGCCTGGGTTCCTCTGGCCTGGGAACAAGTTCCCATGTTTTAACAGTCCTCAGTCTTGACAGCAGGGAAGCAGAAAGCTCCACAATTGACTTCAGTAGGCAACTGTAGAGGATCTGAAGACCTACACTGATCTCATCGAGGCACCCATGTACTAAACATCAGTGCAGAACAAGGACTTATTGTGTCACTTGGGCCTTAACTCCTCAGGGAATCATAAAATGGCTCTGTTGAGCCTTAAAGACCATCCAGTTCCTAAGCCCCTGCCATGGGCAGAGACACCTCCCACTAGATCAGGTTGCCCAAAGCCCCAACCAGCCAGGCCTTGAACACTTTCAGAAATGGAGCAACCACAGCTTCTCCAGGAGATCTGTTCTAGTGCCTCATCACCTTCATAGTGAAGAATTTCTTCCTAATATCTAACCTAAAACTACCTTCTTTTAGTTAAAACCATTATTCCTTATCCTGATACTACACTCCCTGATGAAAAGTCCCTCTCCAGCTTTCTTGTAGGTCCCCTTTGGGTACTGGAAGGCTGCTATAAGGTCTCTCCAGAGCCTTTTCTTCTCCAGGTTGAACAACCCCAAATCCCTCAGGGTAGAGGTGCTCCTCTGACCATCTTTGTGGCCCTCCTCCGGAACCTCTCCAACAGGTCCTTCTTATGTGGAGGGCCCCAGGGCAGAACTCAATACCCCAGGTGGGGTCTCACTTCTGTCCACTTGCATCTTAAGTCATGTCATACGTACAAGGCAAAGAGAATCAGAATCACAGAGTGACTTGGGTGGGCAGGGATCTTAAAGCCCATCCAGTTCCACTCCCCTGCCATGGGCAGGGCTGCCGCCCACCAGATCAGGCTGCCCCAGGCCCCATCCAACCTGGCCTTGAATGCGTCCAGAGGTGGGGCATCAAAGAAGCAGCAGTCTTGAAAAGTATTCACCCTTAGGGTCATAAACGATGATATGGGCTCAGGCCCCAGTATCTTCCTCCACCCAAGAGCTGCACAACACTGCTTGCTAAGCTTGTCAATGGAGAGTGTTCTTACTTCCTTTCAAAATGAAGAAAATAATTTTTCTTCTGACAAATAAAGTTCTCATCTTTAAGCTTGTTTTACAGACTAACATTAAAAATGTATCAATTAAAAATGCTTCTTGTAATTTCATTACTGCTTCCCAATGAAACCAGTGGCAGTTAATTCTTTTGCTATAATTGATGGATATTGAAACGCCAGGATATAGAAAAATATACCAGCTTTAATGCCAGTGCTTTGAAAAAAAAGTACAATGTTGTTGTATATATCATAAATCTATTTATTTCTCTTGACAGTTTTTAAAAGATAATGGACACTTATTAGTACTGAAAACAAGATAGCTCCTGAGCTCTTTGTTTGTTTAAGCTGCAGGATCTCCAGCATTACAATTCTACCCTAATGAATGCCTACAAGTATGCTGAGAGTTACACAAAAAAAGTAATAAAAAGTGAAAATAAACAAGTTCAAGCCAGATAAATCATTATATTTGTTTCAAATGGGAGACAACCTGACTGACTAAGATAACAAAAGTAGCATCTCATGCTGAATGGCACAGACACATCAGCTTCCAAATTCAAGGCCACTGAGCAATGCAAAAGTGATATTTCACCATTTTCTTCCAATTCTGCTGAAAAATTAAGAACCATGCATAATGCATACAGAGTGTTAGTTTCATACATCAACATTCATAATGTTTTTTAAACAATAGCAGGACTCATCTTCTCAAAAACAAAAACTGAAACTTAATTTCATGCAAGACGCATCCTTTTGCAGCACCTGGAAGCATACCTACACTCCTCCCCACCAATTTTTAATTGCCTGAACATAACAACTTCATCTACTTTTGCAAAAATCAAGGTCTGTTGTTCAACAATACCAAGGTCTGCTTGCAAGAAAAGCTGTCCTTCATTGCAGTAAAGTCCACAGTGGGTGTATTCTTACTACAGCCCCAAAATAAGGCTGAGTTTGGTGAGGCCCAGAGAGCCAGCAGACCTAATGGAAGAAAACTTTGAGGTCTGTTCCCTGCTCCTGTTCCTTCCTCAACTAGGGCTTTGCCTTTTGCACTGCCACATGCATCTGGGCCAAGCATTTGCTATGGTCTACAATCAAGGCTGGCTGGAACTTGTGTGATTGCTGCTCCTCTGTCCCACGGCCTAATGAGAGCCGTCAAAATTAAATGTTAAAATAGAAAAAATTCCAGAAGTTAATCCAAAGATAGATGAGATTACAGCCCATTTATGCAACTTTCCTATTGATTCTAAGCCAGGAGATGCCAAACAGAGTTGTAGTTGGGATTTTTGCAGATGAAAAAATTTTGCTGAAGTGTGAATGAAGCTAGGGGCTGACAACAAGACCTGTGAGAACGAATTCCACCAAATGCACATAGCTTAAAATGAAGCTGCAAGCAGTCTGAGGCACTAATGGTTTTGGGTGGTTTGCAATTATACATACTTCCTCTCACATCCACTTGTTTTCACATGGATTTATCACAGCAACAAGAGGTTTACAAGGTTTATATAAGTTTAGAAGGTTACTAGAAACTGCCACATTTTCCACAATTGGGCCATGACAAGTGGCAAGTGGAAAATCACCTCCATCTGCTGCCCACTGACATGTCCTGAGCTCTCTATGGATTCTGGTTATTTTCCTCTACCCACCCCTTCAGGAAAGAATGTGCTTTAGGGTAAGAAGAAAAACCAAATGTCAGCCATGTGCAAAGCTGTCAGCATGAACTAATGGATATTATTTGGAGCATGTGTGTGTGTGGATTCATATTTTGCTGGAACTTAGCTATAAGATGAAAGACTACAGTGTGAAATAACTAACCCATTAAATCTCTGTGATACAGATGGGTCTTCCCCAGTGCCCTTTTCTGGGAAGAAAGACCATCCTCTGATTATGTAGCTCACTTTCTTTCTAGCCCAGCTCCTTCCAGTAACCGCATACCAAGATTTGTACAGTATTCACGAACTTCCCTAGGAGTAATGCACCAGTATGCCAAGCAGGACTTGCACAAACCTCATAATAGAGATCAAAACTGAGCTACCTTTGGCTGGTAGCCATTCTTGTCTTCAAGTCTTTGAAACATGAGTTCCCATTCTAGGGGATAAGAACAAAAAATGTGGCACTTGTTCATTTTAGGTATAAGGCTTGAAGAAAGTGTAAAAATAGGTTTTAAAAAATAGGAACTTTCTCAGCAGAATTATTTTCATCACTTCCCACTCACACCCAAAACTAATTTTTCCTGTCAACCTCCTTGCTTTTTTTGTTTTCCTGACTGAATGAAATAATACTGCCAAGCTATTCTTTCCTCCCATCGACTCATCCAATATTCTCGGAAGTTATTTTAGACATCAAGTTTCATTTATTATCTGAGGCAATAAGCATAAATCCAGTTTTAAGAAAAATGCAATTTTGTATAAGTCTGTTGCATAGATCTTCCATTCTGCGTGCTCCATCTGCATGTGCAATCTGCCTCTATATTTTCAGCCAGCTTGCATGGGCAGATTAATGCATACAATTAGAAAGCAACCTCACAGGCGTTCAATAAACTGCCTTCATTATTACACTCAAGAGAGTCCCTTTGGATGTCTATAAAAGCCTAGTTTTCTGCCTGTTAGCTAAATAATTGACAACGCTTAAAATAATCAGGAGCAAATGAACAAAACGAAGACCATTGTGGTGAAAAGAAGCAAACAAAAGATTCTCAAGGCTGCAAAACTTTTTGTGTGAACCCTCTTTCACTCTCTTTAGCAACCTACATTAAAAGTCTGGTCAGGTTTACATTTGCACTTCTGTGGGGAAAATTTGTTACCAGCCTGCTGTTTGAACCACACATCACAGAGGACTGAAAACTGGCAAGGACATGAGTATTTATCTGGTAAAAATAGAGAAATAAATAAAATTTCTGCTTTGATTCAGGTTTTATTTTCTTGCATTTTATGACTTCTGAGAAAACTGCTTTGGCAGGCAAGCGTATATCAGCTTGGTTTGGTGAAACTCCTGCACTGTGCTTGGAATAGGCACTCAGAGGCACTCCGGCAAACTGTATTTCCAGCTCCAAATTCTGAGCTGAATATATCAAGCGCACACATGTACCAGAGTGCAACAGTGCCAGGAGTTTTTACAGGAGTACAACCTTCACAAAAACAGGGGTGTGAGTATGTAACAAAGGGAAGGATGAAGTGATACAGCAGCCATTGGGTGCTATTAAAAAGAAACCCTATGTGCTAGACTGCTTTTCCCTTGATATAAATCAGTACACAGCTGTTAGAAATGCGGCGGAGCACACCCAACACTACAGTTTCTGGAAACCAAATTCAAATTAAATGAAAGCACCTTATCAGGGAGCTGGGCTAAAGCCTTGTGGTGAGACACCCTACAGTTCAGGCTGAGATGCACGTAGCTTGCACAGAGCATCCATGCAAGCCACAGAGAAAAGCAAGCCATGTGGTGGCCATCCCTTGTTGTTTAAATGATAATTCTTATGTCCTGACTACAGAGGGACATCCTGAAAATTTCTGGCTCAACCATCCAACCTCTTCTTCATTCCCATTTGGAAAGTTACACTCAGTCCTTTCCTCACAAGGACTAGGTGATTGTGAAACATGGACTACAAAAACATTAATTACCTCTTCATGCAATCTGACAGAAACACAGTCTCTACCACAGGCCACCAAAACTTCAAAGTAAAAAAACACTTCAAAGTAAACAAAGTAAAACACTTCAAAGACATCATTACTGAGAAGAAAGGACTCCGCTTCATATGTAAGCAGCTTCCAGTAGGAAAGTATGCACACACTCGTTATTTTCTAGATCTGATGCCTACAGAGACAGAACTACAGCAATGCTATCACCAATAAATCCCTCAAGTGCTTCTGCTCTGTGAGCACCAACCGTAGCAATTCTGCCATGCAGAAACTCCTCCAGACCAAGTCTGCTCCTGCATGCTGTTCAGACTTTTTATACAAAGCTACTTTAGGACAAATCTTATGAGTTTTGCCAGTTTAGTCTCCTGATAGAGCTTGCATCCACCTAAGACACAGCATTCTGCATGTGTGTCTAGACCTCATCCTCACAAGACATCAACACTTACTCAAGCAACTGCAATAAAATGTATAGCTGACTTTCAAGGGCCAGTTTTACATAAAGAAGGAGATAGGAAATACCTGTACTATGCAGGCAGGGGACAAGATTGCAGGCAATTTTTATTTTTTGCATTTGCTCACTTCACATTGCATCTTTTGAGATCAGATTTTGCTGAGAAGTTCATGTTTTTAATTGTGACAGAAATTTAATCAGAAAGAGGAACATCAGGACAATATTATACTTTACTGGTAGAGTATATTGATGACACAAGAGCCTTAACTGCCTTTCCATGTCAAATAGAAGCAGCATTTCATACCAGAGAGATACTCATTGGCTGTACCCTTTGGAGGAAGATACAGCAGGATGTGGTGATCAGTTTAAAGTTTCCCTGCCCACAGCAGGGGGGTTGGAACTAGATGATCTTTAAGGCGCCTTCCAACCTAAGCCAGTCTACGATTCTATGATTCTAATGAGGCCACTGGTAAGCATTGATCTCCTCAGGAAAGCAGTGATGTTGATGCTACAGATGCTTACAGAGGACAGACTAACAAGGCAGCTTAACTCTTGAAATGGCTCCACAGGCCACGACTTTGCAGAGGTCACTGCTTTATATGCAGCACATGCCCTTCCTTCCCCTTCTCCCAGCAAGCAGCGAAGGAGATCAAAACACTCTCGGGGAGACAGTGAGGAAAGGGGCACAACCCTGTATTTGTTAATTTTGCCGTTAGACATGGGCTCTCACATGATGGAAGGAATGAGTCACTCATTTTTGCACAGTATGCCAAAGCACACAACTGCTTTAAATGCGAAGTACTTTTCTCCAACATCTCTAATAACTAGCAGTATATAAATGGAGGTACTTCACAAGATTTGAGATGTCACATAGCATCTTCCCGTTACTATGGGATATTGCATTCCAAAACACTGTGTATCTTAGCAATATGACCTCAGCAATACCTGGTGGCTAATCCATTACTGCCCAAGAGCCTCCTTCCACTAGAGGATTTCATTGGACCATGGAAGGCAGTAATGTTATTCTGTACAATATGAAAGGTTTTTGGTTAACCAAAATTGCATTCAGTGTAGATAGGCTTTCAGCTCACCTCTTTCTGTATCTACAGGTCTCTCCTGGTATATGTTTAATAAACAGTATATACAAATCTCCTGACAGACACAAACTGCTGCAAGGAAGTTCGACAGTCCATATTTAACTTCAGAAACATCATTCAGCTTTGTTTCCTGGGATGACACCAGCTGAAGCCTCACAAAACTCTCCTAAATCACTGGACAGAAGGCTGCCAGACAGACTCCTTCTCAGTGCCTAGCCAGCGTAAGCCCCTTCACCACCTGGGAACTGACTGACGGCCCACATGAAGATGTTTCATTTGAGATTGCTTTTGACAAGACCAAGCCTACTTCTAACAGAAAAAGCACCCCAGTAGAATTCCTTTCACCCTAAGGTGAAAAAAAAAGTAAAAAGTTACAGACAGGGACGATGAGAGAAAGGAAGAGACAGGTCTCTGTGATTGAATAAGCCTTGCCAGGTTAAATGGGTAGATAAGAACCCTCACAATCCCTATAGGAAAGAGTCCCATAACTGAGGACCCTGTACTGAGAAGATTTTATGAGTTTGTTGTTGGGTTAGGCTCCAAGAGCATGAACGTGTCTATCAAGGGGCAGACGGGTACAAAGCTGTGCAGAGTCTTCAGAAATCCTGAGGAATCAAGGTGTGTTGGGAAATCCACACTGTCACAAACAGAGGACAACCTGCAAAATACCAATATCTAGAGACAAATGTTGGCAATATATTTTAGGAAAGAGCCCTATCTAAAGACAAACAGGAGGAAATAAAAGAAAGAAAACCTGAGATTAGTGAAAGAACTCTAAAATGTCTATAGATAAGAAGAGAACAAAGTCAGGGCAAATGACAAAGGAACTGGAGCTTCTAGCATGGGACAAAAGTGACTCCTCCAAAGATTGCAGAGGAGGAAAGAGCAATCAATCATACTAGGAACACAGGTGAGTAATTCCAGGAGCCAAAGATAAAAAAGGTAAAGGTGACTGAACAGCATTGTGTGTTAATTATGTGATAGAATTGGTCTGAATCAGTTAAAAATAAATAAATAGGGTAGAGTGCATTAGCAAGGCAGGAACTTCACTGCCAGTGGAATAAATTATGTCAAGAGTTAAGCTGTATCTAAATCTTACATTAAAGAGAGATTATTGGGAAACAGGTCTTCACAGCAGATCTCTATATTTAAGCTGTAGAACTATGCTAAATATAGGAAGTCCTCATTTTTTTCCATGTGGGTTAAAATTCTTTACTAGTCACCAAAATAAATGGATGGAGATGTAATTTAGATACTGTTTTGATAATTAGTCTTGGATTGAATGATCACTGATTGATTCAGTTAGAGAAATAAAGCACTATGTCAGCCTATAACCCACAGTTTTCATTTCAAAGTGTATGCTTTTAGAAGCTAAGGGAAAGCTACTCTGTCCCCCTCTATTCTACCCTTGTGAGGCCCCATTTGGAGCACCTCTCTTATGAACACAGGCTGAGAGAGCTGGGTTTGTTCAGCCTGCAGAACAGAAGGCTCAGGGGAGACCTCATTGTGGCCTTCTAATATTTAAAGGGAGATTATAAATGGGAGGGAAATCAACTTTTTGCATGGGTAGGTAGTGACAGGACAAGGGGGAACAGTTTTAAACTAAAGGAGGGAAGATTTAGATAAGATGTCAGGGGGAAACTTTCCACTGAGAGAGTGGTGAGGTGCTGGCACAGGCTGCCAAGAGAGGTTGTGGATGCCCCGTCCCTGGAGGTGTTCAAGGCCAGGCTGGATGGGGCTGTAGGCAACCTGATCTAGTACTTGATCTGGAGGTTGGCAGCCCTGCCTGTGGCAGGGGGGTTGGAACTTGATGATCCTTGGGGTCCCTTCGAACCCAGGCCATTCTATGATTCTATAATTCTGTGATTTTATGATCTACTGAACCAAAGAGCTCACAGATTAAGGTATGGAGCAGGCTTGGAATATTTCAAGTCAAAAAAGTGAGCAAAAGAACAGAAGTTGAACCCTTCCTAATCCCCAGACCACCCAAAAGAAAAACAAACAAACAAAGAACCCCAACTCTCCCAATCAGAAGGATAAGCAAATGAGGAAATGCAAGTAGGAATTTTCAAACTTTACTTACTAAAGTTGACTTTCAAGGAACATCTCTCTTCTTTGCATTTCTTGCTGCCTTTTTTTAACTTCAAGTCTCTCTGCCTACAATAGTAAGAACAGGAAAATATATTTGAGATTTCTAGTCAGGAAGAAATGAACATTGATTATTTCAATTCAAGCATTTCAATATTCTGGTTCTGAAAACAGCAATAGCACTAGTTGGGTACACAAGTGACTCAACCCCAAATTTTAAAGTATTCAAACATGACCAGACAAACAATTCCTAATAAATTCATCAATAGACCTGTGTGGAACAGGAAAGTACACCATGGTCCTGGCAGACAGGTGTACCCTCACCAGAGGCCTCATGAGGCTTCACAGTTCTTGTGCCACTGACCATCTCTCCCAATAACTGATGCAACTTTGGCTCTAGTGAGAACTGACCATCTCTCCCAATAACTGATGCAACATTGGCTCTAGTGAGAAGTGAGAAGGTAAAGGATGAGAATCAGAACACAAAAGCTGATCATAATCCTGTAGCACTGGAAACATGATTCAAAAATGTAGACAGGAGCATCATGCCTTCAGGAGCATCGTGTACTGGCCAGTCTGAGTAAACGCTGAGGCTGACAAGAATGGGAGACATTTACGCTCATCCAGTGCTATTCTATCTCAGATACCACATGCAGTGCAAGAGTCTACCAAAGTCTTCACACGCAAAACTCCTGAGCAAATCTCGATACCACACATGCAATCAGGTCCTTTAACATAAAACTGCATGTTTTCCAGTGAAAGAGTAGTCTGAACTCCCCCATCCCTCAAATTGCAGCATCAGTATGCAGCTCAAGCTAAATTCCAGTCAAAAGGAGGAAAGTCAATTTTTTTTTGACGCATAGGCTGTAGGTAGGTCCAGTGGGAAGAGCAGTCAAAAGGCAGTTCAGTGCATTAAAAGCACGAAATCAAAAGTGTCAAACCGTGATTTCAGTTTTGAGCACAAGATCCCACTCTGTGGTTGATGAGGAGAAGTTGAAAGGAGAGCCCCTATTCAATGTTCAGAACTACTGCATTAAATGCCGACCGTCACTCTGCTCACCTCCCACCCTCACACAAAAAAAGCAATTGTTTGGTAACCCAGCAACCAGACCGTGCTCTAAAAGAAGCGCCCTGGAAATTTTAGAAAACACCTTGCAGAGATGAGAAAGAGCTGCAGGTGGGAATGGCCCAATTGGGCAGAGCCCCAGACTGGAGAGGACACTGATACTTGGGTAGAGGTTTTCTACAAGACCAGGTAGAAAAAGGATGTGTGTGTGTGTGTGTGCAGAGTAAAATGATGTTAAGAACAGGGCTGCCCCATCACTGTATGCCTGTACTTCATTTGATAACATTTCAGAAAAATTACAATTTACTGGCAATTACTTAATTTGTCTTCAGTGATTTCATGGTGGGTATTTTTTTAGTGGGATAAAAAATGACTGAACACAGGATATTTGTAAAATAAGTGCAAATTCCTCCTCAGAATGCGTTGTAAAAAAAAAATTCCACTCAGATGTACGCAGATAGAAAAAGAGCCACTGTCTTGTGTAACAGTGATATAAACTATTCAGAGGCAAATGACTTAGAGGTTGTTATTTGGAAAAAGGCGAGGGGAAATTAAACAAAAGGACACAGACATATCACTGAATAAGGTGTCCTGTTGCTCAGGCAGTTAGGATGTTGAGATAGTAGTAGAATGAATGAAGTACTAATACAATTAAAAGAAAAATCAAATTAAAGTAAGGCATATCACTCCATAATCTGCATAAATTCTGGTAGCGTTCAAGGAATTAATACCTTGTTTACTCCTAACCCCTCCATCCAGAGATGGATGCTTTTTTTAGGCATAAGACTCCCACTTATCTGTGCAACTTAACAAGGAAAGAAAGACAAAAATCCTATGGCATCTATTACTGGCAAGTAAGAGATACCCTCATGGCAGCAGTGACAGTTCCTAGGCTTTTCACAATCACTGCTCAACTGTGAAAGCTGGTACCTTTATCTCTGAAAGAGCGCTTGACACAAGATCCACCATCATATTGCAAGCCTCCTTTAAAGTTCAAGCCCAAAGCTCACCAGAGCTTTAGCTCTTAGTAGAACAACACAGCGATATTAACTTTGATAAATATAATCCTTCAGTATCGTCGTATCACTCTCAACACCCACTAGATAAAAAGGAAGGAAATATTATACAGCTATCCTCCCACCAGAATGGGGCCAGAAGAAAACTGCAGCATACTGAAATTGCTTAGTAGTGACTGGTGCAATTGCTTCCTAACGTGGAGGTTTACCCTGGGGCCTTTGCTTAGGACCCATACAAATGATGGGAAATGAGATTGCGACATTCTCTAACTAACGACAGTATAACAATAGACGTTGCCAAAGCACTCCACATTTGGCGCAGCCTTCAAAAACAAAGCCAAGCGTGCAACAGCTGTGGTATTGAAGGTAAACATGTTGAAAAGCATTAGCAGAAGGTCTGTAAAGTGCCTGGTTTTAACAAATTCCCGAAAAAGGCCATTCATGATGATTAGCACTGTCAAATTAAAGAGCACATGATTTGATAAAGAATAAAATTAAATTACAGTTTGTTTTAAATAGGACAGTTTCTAAACATGGCAGAACTTTTACTATGTAACGTAAGAAAAAAAGTAACAAAGTTCCATGCTATGGAATTACACTGAGCTTTTTCCTTTCAAATCTTCTAATCTTTTCATATGTAGTCAACATTTAGAATACACACAGGAAATGCTGAAGGCAGGGTAACAGGAACAGAGATTGAATGACAGGAAATAGAAATATGCAGCACACAGAAGCTATACTGTTTGATGTACAGCATAAATACATAAAGCTGAAAAACCAAGAAGCCAAATATCAACCACTTGTTTATTTTCTTGGGAACTCTGACAGTCCTTTCATCCAAAAGACTCAAAGGAAGTTATAGCTCAGTTTGGTCAAAATCTGTCACGCGAAGGCTAACAAAACATACCAAACTGCAGACGCCTGCTACTAATAAGCAAATAATAATGCTACTTCTTCTGTACTCCCACACTTTCTGCAGATCAGACACATATCTCAGCACTAGGGAGAAATATAGAAACAGGAACTCCCCTGCTAACCTTATAAAATGTCTCTAAAATTATTTCTGTGAGCACTCAGAGATCACTAGCTTAAGGGTAAAGAAAAGCCAAACTCATGCAGCCCAGGGTTACCCTGTGAACAAATCAAAGCAGTCTCAGGATGAGCTGCCTGATGCTGGACACAAGTGATCCCAAATCCCACTCACTGTTGTACACAGAGACACATGAGTTCACAGACTGGTCCTGTGGAATATAAAATGGTGAGGGGAGGATCCACCTTTGTTCTGGGAGCTGGAGAGAGACAAGGCCAACGCCAGGAGTGTTGGTACTCCAGCATCTAACCTCATCGTCAATTACAGAATAACAGGGACGGGCAGGTGGACTCTTGTATATGGTCACAGAGACTTTCTGCATTTGAATATTGCTTTGGCAGTCACCCATTTTTTTTATCACAAAGATAAAGGAAGAGTGGATGTTGCTCTTCTGTGCAAAACAAGTATTTAAGCAATGACATAAACAGCTCCTGTGCTCATGGGCAGCATTTTTCTACAGTGCATCATCCTGACAGCTGAGAGAACTGAGTACCAGCACCCATTCTAGTCATGACACATTAGTCGGTAGGGCTTCACCATTTGTGTTTTTTGGCAAAGTAGCTTTCCAACTGTGAAAGTTTCAGGGTCTTTGCCAATAAAATCAACTAGTCAGTGCCTCCTTTCAGATTGCCAGACAATTGCTTTTTTGTTGAATGAATAATAACCTTGAGCAAAAGGACCGGCCAGCAAGAAGGCAGCTTGTGAATTTGCAGAAAGACTTGCTATCATTTTATGCCTTACAGGTGCAGTGGTCTACAAATCTATGACTTTACAAAACAGAAAGCTTCTCTCCTGTGCTAACCTATGGTACCCATACAACCAGTTCTTTAGGATCCCCTTCCTGTCACATGTAGAACTCTGGAGCCTTCCATCTGCGGGCAGGGTGAGACAGCCAAATCAACACCTTTTAGTGGCTTTCTAGCATGCTTTTCTTAATCACTGAGTTGACTTTTTACTATAGCCTCATCTTTCAAGAAGAAATCTTCACCAGCTCATTTCCTATTATGGAAGACAATTCAAATAAACAAATTCAGATTAATAGTTACATTTTATGCTTCTCAGTTTTGTTTGCTTGCTTTGGGGATGTAACTTTATTTGTTGAAATTAAACAGTTTGTTTGGCAAAGATGTTTGCCATGATGTTGTACTCTCCTTTAGAAGAAACTGATAGTTATGGTTTTACTATCTACAACACCTATAAAGATTTTATAATCTGTGGGTGTGAAGGTAAAGAAATTAAAGAGCATGAAAACAAAACTGATATATCAACATATTTTCTAGGTATAACTATAAATTATTGCAGTCTTGCAACATTCTTCTTGTCCAATGCCCATGGGCAAACAACATATATTTAATAGCTGAATAAAATATAATTAGTCCCCTTTCTGCCATTGCTATCACTACTGCTTCTGGAGCTACACATGAGCAGGTAACAGTTAATGACATTTTCAGACGATACTACTTATTGCCCCTGAGAGTTATTGTGTATGGGCTTATTCCCAAAGACTAATACTAAGCACAAAAAGGCTAGGAACAGACAGCCTCATCTAGAGGCAATTCAGATTATTTTTGATTATGCATTTCCTTGCATGCCATCCAGTACTGATGATGTGGGAATTAACTCTCAGCCTTCAGCTTCTGCACAGAAGATCGTTTTTATTCTTTATGAGACAAAACTTGAAAACCTGAAGTCTCCCTTTCCCTTGTTACTATTGTACACATCGGTGTCACGCTCCTCCTCTTCTCTTTTTTCATTTAAATTCCATATAATATTCTCAATCATGTGCTACTCAGTCTCCACCAAGGAGTAATGAATGAATTTTTAAATAGGCCTGTAGAGCACACAGGACAAGAAACCGTTTTGTGGGAATAACTCATAACAAATGCAAAATAAAACTGAATATTTGAAAGCAAGCTATTGCTAGTGTCAATATATGGCCAACACTAGTAGGAGAAGTGATCTTACATTTCAGCAACGCACCTGAATGTGCAAGCCACAGGAGCTGGAGAGGTATCAGAATTTCAAGGAGCATTCATCACAATGCAGTTAGGCTATAATGACCTTTTTATGCTTTAAATAAATTTTCCACCATGACAGGTTGGACTTTCTTGTATTCTTCCTATGTGTACAGTAGGCGATTATGGATTTCTATAAAGTCTCTGTGCCACTTGCCACAGTCAGATCTCACAGAGAAAGCTCATGACAAAACGAACTATACAAGCTCTATCACTATTTACAGCATTCATCCTGACCCTAGTGCTCTCCCTTTTTCTCTGCTAACTCTTCAGGTTGGATGCAACCAAACAGCTGAGTTTCTGGAGAGCCAAAGGAAGGCACAAACCCCAGAGAATATCAGGTCAGATATCCTTCACTGAGCTACTAAGAGAATGACTGGATTTCCTAACTGCCTGATGTTATCTAGGACCACCATTTCATTTAATGAGCCTTTCTTATGTGGTCCCAGCTCTGCAGTAACCATTTTTTACCTTTTCTCTTTGAATTGCTTTCTTTTTCAGGATTTCGGCTTCTTCAGCTGCTTTTTTTGCTTTCACGTATTCTTCTCTCTTGTGCTATATGACAGAAACATAAAGTATTTTACATATGCACATACAAAGAATACACAAGGTAACTTGACTTGACTTGACTCTTGTGTCACACATCTTTCAAACCTGGAGTGTGCTTGATGAAAGTTTCCAGAAATTTTTCTTAAAATGAGACACTGACTAAAGAAGGCTGCGTGACCGCTACTCCAATGTTGGCTTTAGGAAGGCTGAGAAATCTGGGACTGATAAACAGGCATCCATGCAAGGAATCACACAGATGATTGATAACTTACAAGCATTCATACCTTTTATAACAGAAACAACATATCTACACATAGCTCTGGATGGAGGAGGTACACTGGTTAATCGAAATCAAGCAAAATTGTAGGCAGCATGCTGGAAGAAACAGTGGGATGTGTAAGTGGTTTTACAACTGTACTGGTGATCATTTTAGATATGATCTGCAGTATGGTTTGCTACATATTTATAGACAGATTTCTCATTTTCTTTGGTGCAGATCATTTGTTTCTGGTTTTCTGCTGCTTTCTTTAGGTTTCATGACTTTCTTTCATCAAGCAGCTGTGAGTTTATTTTATAGCCATATGAAACAGCTCATGAAAAGCCTTTTTTGAATTCTTAAAGTAAACAAACAAATTTATTCTTCCTGACCTTTTGTTGGTATTTAGATTGCACAAGCATCATTTGCTGTTTTTGCCTTGCTTGAGCCTCCGATTCCTTTCCACCTTAAAAAAAAAAAAAAAGTATAAATTGCATTTTGCATGAGCATTTAAAGTTAAAATGTCAGTCATTTCAGAATAGAGCAATATAACAGATTGAATGTATGCATACACAGAAAATTTTTCATAATTACAGGAGCTGTCTGACATTAAAGAGAACAGGCAAGAGACCTTTTTGATCATTTTATCCATTCGTCAAAAGCACTAGCTTGTTATTTGCAGAGCATCCACTGTATCATCTACTCTACCAGCAAATATATCCTACTATATATGATCAGTTTACTGAGAAACTATTCCATTTTCAAAAGATCAGTCTTCTGCTTTGCAGACAAGACTTGATTTTCAGACCCAGCTCACCCCACCTTTGCAAGTTTGCCACATACACATAAAGAGTAAGAAACTTTATTGCCAAATGTTTATCTTTTATCATATTTAGGTGCCTGGAGATTCTGCCAGCTTTAATGGGATGCTGTCATTTGAAGATCTTCTTAGCAATGTCTTGGGGCTCGAGGAAGAATCCCCTTCTGAAATGGAAATCAAAACCTTTTCCCACAGACTTGATATCCACATCCAGTTAACAGAAGGTGCTCTTTCCAAAGGCACAGGCTCTCTGCTGAGAGCATCTAGACCTCTGGCCATGATGGTCAGTCTTCAATTATAAAATAAAAGAAAGAACAAATAGAAAGTGATAGTAGATCTGAAGGGATGGATGGAGTGGTTTTGTTTCAATTATTCTGCTCTATTACTTTCCAAAGCATTTTCTTGCTTTAGGGAAGCCGGTAATTTATTCCCTGGGTCATTGGAAACAAACAGAAAAAACAACAGCACTCCCCATCCCATTCTGAGGATGTACTTTCACCTACTGATTTTCTGTGAAATTCCCCACTATGTGACTGTTAATTCTGGACCAATCTGTGCTGAAATACAAGAAAACCATATTAGATCCTTCAGGATGGATCACCCTAGACTAAAAGTAGTGTTCTCCATTTACGTGCCTTTGTGAGGTTCAATGAATGGGAGATCAATTCCCTAAGTGGGGATATATTCCTATGCACACAAAAAACTTCATAGGATTGAGCACTCCAGAAAGGCTAGCCATGCAGAATACAAACAAGCTTACAGCAGCAAGAAGCATACAGCTGGCATTGTGGAGTGTCTCACCCCCAGGTGCAGGAAATAAAATCGCTACTAAACAAGCTCTGAAACCTTCTGGATGCTTAGTATTTCTCTCTTTCTCACCTGCTATTGACAACATTAAACACATTTGCGTTCACTGTATGTTTCTGCACATACTGCTGGACATCAGCTCTAAATAAGTATTTTACTTACCATTATTAGCCCTTGCCTATAGCCTTTCAGACACGTTTAACTCCTTTAAGTTGGCTTGACTGTAATATATCAAATGTTTCACTGAAGTCAGAATGTGTTATGACTGGCTTTATGTAATATGATGGGAAAAGCGGCAATTGCATTTATTAGGCATGATCTGTTTCTCCACTCACTGTTTATGGAGGAGGGTGGCATTTGCATCATTCATTGCTCTCATCCCTCCATGGTACCTGAAAGTTTGCCAGTCAGATACTACAGAGCTGAAATCCAGCATACTTATTTCCCTATGGGAAGCATGAGCGTTAAGAAACTTCAACTTTAAGAATTCTCTGGCGATTTGAACTAGATGGGTAGTATCTACCCATCAAAAATCACTCTGAGAAAATAACATAGGATACATTTTTACCTTAATGAGTACCTACAGTTGTGAAATTAGAGATGCTACTTAATTTTTTTCTCCTTCCTTGAGCTCTCTTCAGTTCCAAATTTGTTCCTCTGGGAATCCTAAGATCTAATAATCTTCGCACCTTACCTCTTTCCAGAGGCACTGAACATAGTGCATGTGTCAGTCTCCAGGGGTCTTACTAAGTGGCAGCTAGACAGTGACTGAAGAGCTCATATAACCTCCTTGAATTCTTTCAGAAGCTTTTTGCTTTCTTTAAAAAAAAAATAAATTAAAAAAATGCTTCTTTTCCCAGAAAGTTTTTAAATTCAGTGGGACCAGAAGAAGTTAAGAATCCCCACATCCTTAGCCACTATGGCTTTCCCTTCACATCCCCACCATGCAGCCAGCCTGCACACTTTCTGAATAGAAACCACACATTAACTTTCTGATTTCAGATCTGTCTTTCTTCAGCAATGAGCTCTGTGCCCCCCTTGGGACACAAGCATATCTTCTAGGAACTGCTCACAGGTAGGAAGCAGCTAGTAAGCATGAACACAAAGAGCATGCCTGGCCACACGACTGCATGAGGAACACGGCATGATGCTGACTTGCAAAAGTAGGCTCCCCACTGCCAGCAGTTGGGACTCAGGCTGCAGGGCAAAATAAGTGTTGGACCACTATCACCTTGACCCCAGAAACAAATCTGGGCTGTAGTCAGTTCAGATTTCTCCAACTCCCACCTGGAACCAGTTTTTATATGCAGAAAACCACCCTAAATTTATCTTAGGTAGCAAGGCAAAGAACAGGCTTAATTCCTAGGAGGCTGAGACAGACAATAACTTGCACTGCGCACCCCAAAATCCCCTACAACAGTCAAGGGAAGGAAGAGGAGCTCTACATTTACAACGTTAATAAAGGCATTATAATCATTCGCTTTGTCATAACGAACTTTGTCCCATTTCTACTAGTGTGGGCTGTCAAGGTCATCCCTCTTCACTGCTCATATTCTCATCGTGTTCTATGTGAGTGATGCTTTCAAGTTCTGTCTTGTCAGCAAGTTTCATCAGCCCTCTCCTACCTTTTGTGCCAAAGACATTAAGGAAAGATATTAAAACAAGATAGGTCTGAACAATGATACTTGAAAAGCATTTCTAATAACCTTCTTGCTTCAGCACAACCTGCTGTCCTATTCCCTGTACAAGACTGGGGTTGTTTGTTTTGTGTTTTTTTCTTTTTTTTTTATTTCTAATTAAAAAAAAAAAAAAAAACACTAACTGCCAAAAAGCACTGCATTAAATGCTTTATAGTAGTTACAATCAAAGAGATCTACTACAGTTCCTCTCACTTGTCTAGAAAAAAAGTGGTTGGTTATCTTATCAAACACATCAGTTCAATTCAGCATGACCTAAGTTCATGCAGCTTTTTATCCTGTTTTTCATTTACCCTCCTCTGTAGTTATTTTTTATAAAATTGGTAGTACAGAGCTTAGTGCACATGCAGCCTGCAGATGCCTGAAGCTGCAGGGATCACTTTTGCCTCCTCAGGAGCCAGCAATCAGGAAAGCACACATACTGACCCCAAGCACAGAGGAGTATTTTTTATGGATAACCAGAAGGACTCCAGCATATGCTGTCCACCTGCATGCTAATGCCATATGTGTGTCCCCACCCTTGAGACATCAACCAGACAATGTTCCCAGCAGGAGGGCGCATCAAACTCTTTTTCCCAAATGTAAGTACAGATTTTCTACACTAATGTTGACAGATTTCTTGAGTGACATTCCATGCTGCTTTGCTTCAGAAACATCTTCATTGTCATGCCCATCAAAAAGCACAGAGGGCATTCAGCAGGCTCATGTCAGCCCTTATTGACACCGAATCTCGTTAATAAGTAGCATGTGAGAAAAACAGTGAAAGACATCTTTTGTCCTGAAGGACGTGTGAGTATTACAGTATGTATTTTATAGAACAAGAAGTACTGATTTTGCAATTCAAAATAGTTGATTTATGTGTCTTACCCAGTCTCTGTGGAATCATCTTAATTGGCCCCGGCCTGTGCTCTTCCTTCCACCGCTCCAGGTCATCTAGTTCCTTCTTAGCAACTGAGTGGGTGCAAAAAGAAACAAACATGTGGAAGTTAGAAGCTGTCCTAAAAAGCAGATAGTATCATTAGCTGCACGTAACACTGACGACTCATCCAGGAACAGACACGCTTGTTCTCAAGGGGTGCAGACACCCCCGCGACTAGTTACGCTGTCACTGGAGAAGCAAACATTTTTGGTAACTCAAGACCGCACAGTAAGCACATTTTCCCTCCCAATCATGTTTCTTAACTAAGAACAGCAGGAATGCATGTTTCAGCTTCAAACTAAGACACCTCAGTATACGTGTCCACAAGCGAGTGTGGTGCCCAGCTCCCAGCGTAGTCAGGAGGAATCTAGTCGATGCACCAGTAGTGCTGGGAGGCTTGTGGAGCCAGCCCTGTGCTCTAGGATGGCTGGTTGACTGCATTGCTCCACAGAATCAACTAACAGAGAAAAAAGCAACTTCTTTCAACAGTGAAACTCAGAAAGATTATGGAAAAAGGAGCTGTGTTTTACAGTAGCACTTCAGTTGCTCAGTCCTACTAAACACATGACCACATTTTCTAATGCCAGGCTATGGCTAACAAATGCTAGCACCATTTCTCTAACAGGATAAAGCTGGTCCATGAGCAGGTCTCTAATGAGTCCCAAGACTAACACCAGCTTCATATTCCACCTCTAAAACAAGTCCCTAGGCTTGTTTTCTACTACTCTCTAAGATTAACTTTGCATGCTTGAGACCTTGCATGTTGGCAGCGAAAGCAGATCTTTAAAGCAGCAGTACCTATGCTCTTAGAGTCAGGATCAGTACTAAGATCATCTGCTTTCGAAGGATTATGGTTTGGTTCAGGGAACATCCACTTTCTCTCTTGCAATCAAAGGAAACCCCTTCCCCACACTGGCCTGATGATAAATGATTTCAGCCAAACTCACGACATTTGAGAATTAATGTTTTAATTGCATTATTTCCTTGATGGCTCAAAATGTAAGGAGTGCTGACTAACACTCTCAGTTGTCATACTCTGCACAAATAAACAGCCAGAAGTGTGGGACTGCAGTGTTTAGTCACATCTGCACACAGAATTTCTTTCATGGCTCTTTTGTTGTAACTTTGGCCAACGAAAGCCTTTCAACACATCTCATCTTGCTCGTTTAATTTCAGGGTGTTCCTGCTTACCTACTTTCATCAGTAAGACTTGAAGCCAAGCAAAAGTGACCTTATATAACTGCAGATATTTTGTCACCTAAAATCTTCCCCAGCTTCATTAAAAGATCCATACACAATCTTTAAACAGGGATTCAAGAACCAACAGATGGTGTGGTTCTAGCTGCTTTAGCTTCCACATGAGAGCACGTTCAAAAATCTTTGATACTTTTACATTTTTCTTCTTCCTCCCCATAACCTACAGATTCTCCAAAGCTGAGTTCCTCAGTCTAAATTCAATCCTGGTAATGCACAGTTGAGCTAATTCCAGGTGAGAATTGTACAAGTCAGCTTGAGCAGCTACAGCACTGCTATTACCAAAAACATGCTCCTGAAGAAGCCTTACTCTGCATGTAGTTTAGTCAGATGAAAAGTTAATCTTAAGAAAAGCCTACAGGGTGATGCTCACAGCCCTGATTTTGCACTCACAGCTGCACACATGAAAGTATTGAAAAGACGAGGATAAAAGTGGCAAGGGCAGTAATGCACACAAAAACCCAAACTTGTTCGAGTAGAATTAATGTATTAAACAACTCAACTTACTTTGCTGCAACTGGTTTCTTCTGGTTGCATTTGGAGTTACCAAGACATATGAGTTGACACTAAAATGAAAGAAAACATTCTCTTTATTCCTGTCTACAGAAAGACAAACTGGACTGGAAGGGGTTTCCTTCACCAGTGAGGTTGGTGTTCTGCTTCTATAGCAAACAGCATCATATCAAAACCAGCGTTCACTTTGATTTAGCTCTTCAGGAGCTGTTATATTTGGAGTTAACAACAAATACCAAAGATAAGATTTTCAGAAGCTCCTAGCATAGTCTTCACTTTTCTTATTTAAGACTCACTCTAGACTGCAGACTTCAAATCTCAGCCATTTCAAACCAAATCACTTTCTCAAACCAAGAATTCCTTGGAAGAGGACTACTTCCCCAGCATGGCTATCAGCGCCTTCCCGAACGGCTTGCTCAAGCACAGAGGAAGACTATACGGGGAAGAGCAGTGGTGTTGGATTTCCCACTCCATACCTCAAGGGCACTTGGCATATCACAGGTTTAGGCAGTCAGCCCAAGAGTTGTCCACGGAGGGCACAAAGTCACACTGTTTGTCATGGACTTTGGTGACTTGCTGCCAGCTCAAGCCTCAGTTTCCTTGTCAGACTTGTGCTTGTCCGGCATCAGGGATTCCTTGGGCATATTTATTTTACTGTCATGCCTAAGGTGTAACTCACTGAATAAGGGCAGAGGCCCTGTTTTGCTAGGCTGAATTCAAAACACAGTTGCTATCTCAAAGAGCTATCAATCTAACATGACAGCAAAGAAACAGGACAGGCTTCAGAGTGCATTAGGGACTGGAGGTGATCAAATGAGTGATGAAAACATGTCAGTTCTACTTGGTGGAAACAATGTTTTTTATCTACATGGTATATTGTGTGGGTAGGATTTTACAATGCCTGTGCCCCACCTCAGCAAAAGCAAAAGCCCAGGGGTGCAGGTTCACCAGACGTGCATGGAGCAGTGCTTGCTCCACGTAGCAGAACGCGCTCACATCCCTACAGTATTCAGCATGGCTTTATCTGCACTGGTATTTTATTTCATGTTGTGATGAGGAAGGCAGAAGACGAAGGGCAGAAAACACAGAATAATGAAGGATGAAGACTGAGCCCCTTAAAAGAAAGGGCCATGGGGGGTGGCAAGAGGACAAGCTAGGAAGCAGAGAGAGCTCAGTTGGCTCTGGAAAAGTAACGAGAGAAGGAGGTCTGAGACAAAGGCTACAAAAGGGAATGAAAATCATGCAGAGATCAAAGGGCAAAAAGCTGCCTGCTGCCATATCACTGTAATTCAGCATTTGAGAAGGAAAGTATTTATATCCAATTACTTCTTTCTCTTTGAAGACTTGTTCTAGGATGATGTGGATTAATTTATGAGATTAAACTAGTAAAGATAGAGCTGTGAGCTTTAATGGCGCCATTTAATGTGATCCCTTCCCTGCCTGCCAGCTTACTCTGGTGCCCAGTGAGACCAATCCTGGCCTCTTCCACCAAGCCCCAGGCCCTCAAAGAGCCCCTCCAGCATTCATTGCACAATTGCAACTGTTACTTAAAAGAAGTTTTGACAACCTGTCTTCCTTTGCATGCTATAACGTAACATTCTCCATCAGTTTTTCAGATTTCCCTTTGTTTGACTGAGTAGTAGCATTTAGAATTTATCCTAAACTGCCCCCACAAGCTGCTTTACAGTTTGTCAGTACCAAGATTTTTGTGTTTTTTTCTTTTTTTTTTTCCCCCAAGTATTAATACCATATTTCTTTCAAATTCAAACAGAAAAAAATTCACATGCCTTTTACACTGCTCTCTTTGTCAGTGAAAAGAATGGCTAGAATTGTTAAGTTGCAAGACTACATACTTCTCTAAAAAATACATCAGTGTATCTAAGACATCCCACTGATTCACAGCATAAGAGAGCAGAAGAGTTTTTGTGTCATCAGATGTACTTTGATACATTAAACAGGCTTTTTTTTCCCTAAATTAGAAATCCAATTAAAGAGACAAGAAGCTCTGTGTGTCTGCACATTTAAGAATCATGATATCAAATCTAGCCTTTATGCCATGAATCATTTCCTTTGTCTGCTTTTGCTTTTTGGCTGGAAGACTCCAAGTCCAGGAGGCCACTCTTCTGATATCAGACCATGGCCATTATCCAAGACTTCAGAAGGATGGTACATGAAATATAGCAAAGATCAATCAGCTTATGAAAAGGATAGAGGTGAGAACAGTGACAGGGAACTACACTTACTGACAGAGAAAGCTCAGCTCTGTTTTCCAAAGAGCAGAGTAAGAGTCACTGTGGTTAAGAGTGCTTGTTTAAAGGCCAGTTTGGTTTCTGTATTACTGAAATAAAAGCGATACTCAAATAAAATGAAGATTTCAAGTCTCCTTGTGGGGGAAGGAAAGGAAGAACAGAATATCAACTTTTGGCTTTCTAGAATTTAAAACCTAGTATTTATACTACATGCTCTGTTTTAGTCCAAGTTAAAAAATAAAAGAGAATATAAGCATTAGTAAGCTTATCTAATTTGATAGTATTTACCTTGGTCTCTCTGTAAAGACAGACAATTAAAAGTGTAACTTTGGGTATTTGGATCAGGGGGAAGGAAGAGCTGAAAGCCAGGATGTGAACCCATCCTTGCTTTTCAAATCTGCAGTTACAAGAGGAGCCAGATAAGTAAGCTATTGCCCATGACACTTCACCTGCCCTACAGGTTCTAAAGCTAAAACTTGTGTTTTAGCCAGTTTGTAGGATATTGCGTGTCAGTTCTTTGTTCAGACAGAACCTCTGATCCAGTAAAGCCTATAAAACCCGCTACAGCCTGTCAATTTAATGTTGCAGGCAGTTTCTGAGTTGCCACTGTAACTATAAGTCTGGAGCAAATTCTCCTACTTACCTGGGTAGCAATTAAGGAAATGTGAAGATTTTAAGCTATCAGTGATTTGCAGACTTTTTGTACTTTATACCAATATATGAAGTGCTACATAATCCACAAGCAGAAAAGATGACAAAGAATTTAACTTCTCAGGTTTCTTAATAATGTTTCTTATTGCTCTGCGTCTAAGGTCTATCTTTGTGGTATGGTTGCATTATAAACAAAAATACAGAAGTCACTGGGGATTGGAAGAACATCTTACTCAGCTCTTCATAAAAGAGAAACAAATCCTCTTCTATCTTTATAGGTCATATTAATCTTGATAAGATTTTTTTTTTGGTTTATTCTCTCCACAGAAAAAGGGAATGTATTGGCTAATTACTCAGACTGAACAAATAACAAGAAAGTTATAACCCGATTAGAGAATGCATCTGTATTGGAGTAAAAATCCAAAAGCAAACTCATATGAGTATTCAAACACAGAGACCTCAAACATCACAGCTGTGGGAAGATTAGTATCTCTGTAACAGTATATATAAATAGACATAAAAATCTTTCAGTCAGAAGAAACACACATACCCTCACAGAAAATCTGCAAAGACAATTTACAGTTTGAATTATCAGCAACACAGAGAATGCCATGTCTGCAATCTTACATTCATAAGCCTGTGGGTAACTTGACACATTTACCTCACCTGCTTAAGGACTAGTCCTCAATATTTTCAGGGCATAGACCATAGAAGCCTTTGTTCTACTTTCCTTTATGTTTGTATAAAATAGATTGTTCCCAAAGTTGAATAAACACTTGAGAACTGCCATTCACCAATAATGTTTTTTGCAGAACTGTGCTCTTCAGTTTTTCCTCAAGCCTACTCCAGCCAGCTACCACGGGGGAGCCTTCCAAATGAAGTGTGAAATAGTTTAAAGAGTTACAAAAGTAATGGCTGTTATAAACTATTTCCAGTTCCACTGTGTTTTATACTGCTGGTGCATCACTATGTGAATGCCACAAAGCTGAAAGCTAAATATTTCGCTCTGCTGGGCAGTGTGCTGCCTGCATTCAACGAGAGCCAGAAACCAAGGAGCGTGGAGGGGCGAGCAGCACAAATAACTAAAGAAAAAAAATGAAAAAAAAAGGGAAAAAAATGGGCAGGTTCAGCCTAGAGGAAGGATGCATGGGAGCCAGAACAATCTGCATATGAACCACTGAAAGGAAAAGGATCATTTATATTCAGTAACCAATGAAGAGAGAATCACAAGGGAAAAAAAACACACAGGCATGTAGACATGTGCTTGTCCGTGTTAATGTGCACACTCATGGGCATGTGTGTGCATACTTTTCCTCTTTCTGTAACATGTGCTTAATATGTGCTTTATATGTGCTAACTTATAAGGGGAAAGATACAGACGAAATACTGCATTAAATAATATATTAAGACTAACTGACTTTAAGAGAAAAAGAAAAGGAGAAAATTGCCAGGGACAATCATTGAATCTTCTTCAAAGACAAGCTACAATGAATTCTGCATCTGATTACCAGGAATTGTTTGCGAGCAGTCAAGTCAACGCCACCACAAAATATTATTCTCACTGAGGCTCCCATGCCTGATGGAGCAGCCATATGCTGCTAAGCACCATGGAAGCTGCCAAATCAGGGGGCTACGGGATGCCAAACCCCAGCGAGCAGACAACAACTGTCCTGCGGGTATTCGTGATTTGCAGTGCACGGGCAGCCAGATGCTAACAATAATCGACAGCCCCAGATCTCAGTCGTGCAACACACTTGGTGCCCCGGAGGTGTACAAATCTCATGTGTGGGTCTGGGGCTCTGGCTTTCCATTTTTATGAGCAGCACCATCGTAACAGTTTACAGCTCAGAAACAAAAGTGAATTACCGTGGCTTAACATTATACACTGCCCGAGTCATCCTAGCTCTCTTAACATGAGAGACTGAAAATAAACTGCTTTAGCAGAAAATGTTTACCACCAAAAATCTGTGTTCATGGGTTTTGAATCCTGTGGTTGCCACAGGCTGGGAGTGCACTTAATTACCACAGCTCAGCTGATGTCTGGAAGCTTATTGATCTAGGATATCTCAGCTCTGTATCTGGTCCCTCTGTTTAGCTAAAGCTTTCATTAAAACACCAACATTTTTGACATGTGAGGCCCAAGGATAGAACAAAAAGTTATATCCTGCAGAAGTGAACTTGCACTGGGAATGAATGAGAATAAAAACAACAGCAGGGAAAGGCCCAGGAGAAGGCTTGAGTCAGAAAAAGGTAGTAAAGCTACAGACTTGCACCTAAATCCCAACTCTCCAATACCCACAAGCTGACAGAGAACTTCCTGAAATTAAAATTTGGTCTGAAGAGTAAAACCAAAACTCAGAACTGAACTTCTAAGAGTTAAAATGGAGCTCAGACTCAGCAGCTTGCTTCGGGCTTGGGGTATGACAGAACCACAAGAAGAATGGCAGGTGCTTCACCCAGCACCCCATTTGGTGCAGTAAACTCACCAGTGCTGCAAGACGAGCTCAGACACCCTATCGAGCTGCAAGAAAATTGTCACAACAAGGGATCAAGCCAGACAGCCAAGGGGTAGCTCTCAGCCCAGACTCAGCTCACAGCACAGCTTTGCTGCGTGCCATTAGTCAACGTACACTTGTGGGCAGATTAAACTAATGGGAGATAGGCTGCTGT
Source organism: Penelope pileata (assembly GCA_013396635.1). NCBI lineage: Eukaryota > Metazoa > Chordata > Aves > Galliformes > Cracidae > Penelope > Penelope pileata. The sequence continues at coordinate 1,060,612 of WBMW01003898.1, forward strand.
GACAGTGAGGTAGAGCAACGGAGCAGAACAGGAGATGGGGTGCTGGTCGACAGCCAGCAGAACGTGAGCCAGCAATGTGCCCAGGTGGCCTAAAAGGCCAATGGCATCCTGGCCAGCATCAGGAATATTGGGGCCAGCAGGACCAGGGAAGCGACTGTCTCCCTGTACTCGGTACTGGTGAGGCCATGCCTCGAGTGCTGTATTCAGTTTGGGCCCCTCACTATGAGAAGGATGTTGAATTGCTGGAATGTGTTCAGAGAAGAGCAAAGAGCTGGTGAAGGGACCAGAAAAGAGGAGACATGGGGAGCAGCTGAGGGAACTGGAGCTGTTTAGTGTGGAGAAAAGGAGGCTGAGGGGAGACCTCATCGCTCTCTACCACTACCTGACAGGAGGTGGCAGCAAGGAGGGTGTCAGTCTCTGTTCTCAGGTGACAAGTTACAGGACTCAAGGCAATGGCCTCATGTTGAGACAGGGTAGGTTTAGACTGCACATTAGGAAGAATTTCTTCATGAAGAGGTTGGTCAAGCATTTCGAAAGGGCTGCCCAGGGAGGTGGTGCAGCCCTAATCCTGGAGATATTTAAGGGATGTGTGGACATGGCACTAAGGAACATGGTTTAGTGATGGGATTCAGTATGTCAGGCTGGTGGTTGGGCTTGGGAATCTTGAGGGTCTTTTCCAACTTAAATAAATAGAAAATAGAGCACTGGACCCAACACAGGCTGTGCAGTTGGATGCTGTTTATGCCATCTGCAGGTCCCAAAGCAGTTCAGTTGCCTCAGCGCAGTGCAGTGCCAGGAATGTGGCCAGCATGCCAGAGCCAGCTGGAGCACCTGGAAATCTACAGCACAGAGCATCTCTGCTAAGGCAGGCCAGTCACTGGGCTTGGCAACATCAGCGCTGAGCCAAGTGAACCCCTGCAGAGGTGTCCATGTGTTGTCTGTCATGCTTGCCAACACGCCTGGAGAGCTGAGCAGGTCAGACTCTACCACATGAAGATTAAGACCTAAGCTACTGAAATGCTCACCTCCACTTCTGCCACTTCCTTTCTAACAATATGTTTCCTCCTCCTCTTCCCCTTCACCACAGTATTTGTTGTCCTCTTATTGCCCCTGCCCATGTGCTAATTTTCCTACCACAGCTCCTCATCAATCTATGCACTGAGGGCACACGTCAAACCTGGAGAAAATCATACCTTTCCTAGAATGTCTCCTAATGTACAGCTAGAAGGAATTCCTTCCCTACTCTCCAACACACATGAACAACACAGCAATGTCCAAACCTTACTGCAGAGTTATTCTCCTACTTGGACTCAGCCTTGAACACTTGGCTGGAGATAAGGCTGGCTACTGATGACATCAAAGCCAGGCATCTCTGAATTGCCTTGTTGGGCTGCTACGATTAGTGCATCACCCTGAAAGATACAGAAATGGCAGATTTTTTCCCACACAGCAAATACAGTGATCCATTCTAAACAAATTATTCGTAATTCAGATTACACATTTACAACTCTCAGCAGTGGGCAAACAAAGCATTTTGAGAAGAATCCTCCTCCAGTTTAGTAGACTAATTTGGAGTTATTTGGAGAAATTCCAGACTGCGAAACAAAATTTTTCACAAGAATTGCTATGGACACTCTGTGAGTAAAAGACTGAGAGGAGCTGCAACACTATAGATTTTTTTAATTCACGATGAAGATTAGAAAAAGAAGGAAAGAAAGCCCTGATGAATTTGGTCCCTGCAGTCAAAGAATACAATTTGTCAAGTCAAGCCTTCTAGAAACTGTTCTCCTTTCACACTGAGGATAAGGGACTATTAGCACCTGTGTAACAATATATCTTCACATTTTATTACTTTGAATTTGATATATACTTTTTAATGTATTTTACAATGTTATTCTTGCCAAGTTTAAAGATGCCAAGGACAGGATGTTGTTCCTGAAGGGGGACAGGGACCATCACAACCTTTTTTTTTTTTTTTTTTTTTTTTTTTTTTTTTTTTTTTTTTTTTCCCAGACACTAGTTCAGCCTCTAATTTCCCCACTTTCCTCTACCTTTTCTTCTGTATGGACTTTTGTTTCTGAATAGATATGAACAGGGGCAATTTGGGAATTCACTTGCTACAAGTTAATTTCATGGCACTTAGCAGACAAAGTGAAATAACTTAAACGCACGCCTATTATTATAAGCAGTTTCAAGCACTTGTCATCATGGTGTTTTTTTTTCTCCATAGCCTGAAACCACATTCTGTACAGAACTGGAGCGAGCAATGTGCAAAGTTTAATTTCAATTTTTCATTTGAATAAGTATTTTTCTTAACTTAATTAGAACCACTTCATTATCACTTTTCAGCCTCAACATATCATACAAAGGCTTTTCCAATGCAAGACAAAAATTACTATCTAATACCAGTTGCCCGTCTTGCACTTTTTCGGAACAAGTCAAGTCTGAATTCAGCTGCTGAGTAAGGCTACAACATGCCACGTCCTACATGTATTTCATGTGTCCAGTCTGCATGAAACATCACCTGGTCCCACACTGCTGAGGTGTTTTCTCACTTCCAAGTGCTCTGAAGCACAGCCTAAGACTTTGTAAGGAAAACAACACCCACACCCTACTCACTCTTAGGCTTAAACAGAGACTCAGACTCCTGCTCTGTTGGTGGCAAAATCAGATCCTGGCTGTTTGCAGAAAATAGTGAGCAACACATCAATTGGAACTAAGTCACTTCTCGGCAAGGAGCTGTCTTACTTGGGTCCCTCATGTTTCCTCTACTACGCAAATTCCAGAAAGCCCTCTAGATTAATGCTAGTCTGTGGATTTTTTCTTCTGCTGACACCCTACAACATGAGCTCTCAAAGTTCTCTGTTCAGCTCTTTGTTATCCCAGAGCCTGAAAACCTGGACTGTTCTGAGAGTGTGCTAGTTTTCAGGATCGTGTTCAAAGGGACTGATGGCCAAAAGGCTGAGTCAGCTTTGCCACTACCAAAATTATATTTTAATCTGAGATCCTGCTTGAAATATAGCTTGCAATAACAAATACATAAAAGTGAACGTAATAGTTTTTAAGTATAGAGGCCTCTCCTTGTCTGCTTCAGCATTTCAAATACCTTGCACCACTTACATCCCGGTTAGTTACGGAAATTCTCATTTAAATGGCTTCATCATATTCATAGAACTGCAGAATCATCTAGGTTGGAAAAGACCTTCAAGACAATCAAGCCCAACCATCAATCTGACCTACTCAATCCCAGCACTAAACCATGGCCCTTAGTGCCACATCCACACATCTCTTAAATACCTCCAGGAATGGGGCTTCACCATCTCCCTGGGCAGCCTGTTCCAATGCCTAAACCACCCTCTTCGTGAATAAATTCTTCCTGACATCCAATCTAAACCTACCCTGTCTCAACTTGAGGCCATTGCCTTATGTCCTGTAACTTGACACCCGAGACCAGAGACCAACACTCTCCTTGCTGCCACCTCCTGTCAGGTAGTAGTAGAGAGAGATGGGGTCCCCCCTCAGCCTACTTTTCTCCAGACAAAACAACCTCAATTTCCTCAGCTGCTCCTCTCAGGTCTTGTTTTCTAGTCCCTTCAGTCAATTCACTGCTCTTCTCTCCAAGAGTAGAGAGGAAATCCCAGTCGTGTTCACTTGTTTAAGTGTTTGTTTCCCTGTCATATCAAGTGGTTGCTCTTTGACCCTGCCTTTACCTCATTGCTCTTTCTCCATAGACTTTAATCTGTATACTCCTGCTTTAGGAATGAATTCTTTCTTTCAGCTTCATGAAGACACATAGAGAGAATCTTTCATGTCATATAGTGAAAAATATTAATTGTGCAATCCTTGCAGTAGATGAGTAACAGTTATCTCTCTGCAAGCATCATATAAAGATAAAATAGGGAATGGGGCTTTTAATTATTCTTCCCCAAAAGCACATCTGGTTTTATGGGGGATTCCATCATCTGGTCACAATTTATGTGAATGTATTTGATCTAGCAGGGAGCTCAGGCTAACCAACCGATTAAGCATTTACCAAACCTTTACCACAGGGCTGTATCCCAGAGACTGGGATATAACTCTGGGCAAGGACAGTTATATCCATGGGAAAACTCCCACTCCTCGATCCCCAAAAAAAGGAAGAAAGAAACACAGACAGATAGAAACACAGACAGACAGAAACACAGACAGTGGAGAGGGAGAGGGAGAGGGAGAGGGAGAGGGATGCACATAGGACACTATGTCTCACTGTCCTGTGGATATATGCCAGTGTGAAGGAAGGCAAGACAGAGGATCTTTTATGCTTGGATGTGGCAGATAATAAACATAGACTGTAACTCAGGAATGGTGGTTTGCTTTCCTGAGAGCAAGGCATTCATAGTGTTCAAGTGTTCAAGGAATTCATAGCAGCCTAACTCTTAATAGTTCACATATCATTACTATCTAGCAGATAGCCATGGGTTAAAATGGAAAGCTTTTGATTGTGGCTTATGATCAGCAGTCTGCCACCTCTTGCACAGCCTAGCTCCACCTTCTTCTCCTAGAAAGACAGGAAAGGAAACTGAAATAGCCATTAGAAAGTGGAACCAGTTTTCATCAGCTGCACTTTGAAAGACTGGGAAAAAAAGCAAGCTAAGCAAACTCAGTGCATGATGATAATAGCATTACATGCACTGTTACTAACAGCTTAGAAAAGGCACATTTGGGGAAAAAAACTGCAAACAATTACTTTTAGTCAGCTAAGCACTTGTGCACAAAATACGCACATGCTACTGACAATTTCTATTCTGTACTGTATCTGTAAGTTAGAGCTTATACCAGGTATCTAAGATTGTCACTAAAAAAAACAGATGGACAGAGCATAGATCCCAATACAGCTTAAAATGAAATTAAAGACTGAAGCTTTGGTTTTACTTTTGTCAGCATGAAGTTGTTAGAAGCTTTTCTGTGTCCTGGATTGCATTCATATCAGTGCTGGAACACAGCCTACACCCATCTCTTCAGCCAGAAGGAAGTATTTTTAGACTTCTCAGGATGAAATATTAGGAGAGAGAAAACAGGGAGGTAGAACCGGATTTGAAATTCTGGTTAGAAAAAGATGCCAAGAAGCAGCTGCCATGTACAGCAATATCAAACGCACAGAACCAGCCATGCTGTCACATGTAGTGCCAATGCCATCAGCACACACGTCACATTCGAGCAGCCCCAGGAGTGAACCACGCTACCACGACACCTGTCAGAAGACCTCAGGTTCCAATTAGGAAGCNAAAATTATATTTTAATCTGAGATCCTGCTTGAAATATAGCTTGCAATAACAAATACATAAAAGTGAACGTAATAGTTTTTAAGTATAGAGGCCTCTCCTTGTCTGCTTCAGCATTTCAAATACCTTGCACCACTTACATCCCGGTTAGTTACGGAAATTCTCATTTAAATGGCTTCATCATATTCATAGAACTGCAGAATCATCTAGGTTGGAAAAGACCTTCAAGACAATCAAGCCCAACCATCAATCTGACCTACTCAATCCCAGCACTAAACCATGGCCCTTAGTGCCACATCCACACATCTCTTAAATACCTCCAGGAATGGGGCTTCACCATCTCCCTGGGCAGCCTGTTCCAATGCCTAAACCACCCTCTTCGTGAATAAATTCTTCCTGACATCCAATCTAAACCTACCCTGTCTCAACTTGAGGCCATTGCCTTATGTCCTGTAACTTGACACCCGAGACCAGAGACCAACACTCTCCTTGCTGCCACCTCTTGTCAGGTAGTAGTAGAGAGAGATGGGGTCCCCCCTCAGCCTACTTTTCTCCAGACAAAACAACCTCAATTTCCTCAGCTGCTCCTCTCAGGTCTTGTTTTCTAGTCCCTTCAGTCAATTCACTGCTCTTCTCTCCAAGAGTAGAGAGGAAATCCCAGTCGTGTTCACTTGTTTAAGTGTTTGTTTCCCTGTCATATCAAGTGGTTGCTCTTTGACCCTGCCTTTACCTCATTGCTCTTTCTCCATAGACTTTAATCTGTATACTCCTGCTTTAGGAATGAATTCTTTCTTTCAGCTTCATGAAGACACATAGAGAGAATCTTTCATGTCATATAGTGAAAAATATTAATTGTGCAATCCTTGCAGTAGATGAGTAACAGTTATCTCTCTGCAAGCATCATATAAAGATAAAATAGGGAATGGGGCTTTTAATTATTCTTCCCCAAAAGCACATCTGGTTTTATGGGGGATTCCATCATCTGGTCACAATTTATGTGAATGTATTTGATCTAGCAGGGAGCTCAGGCTAACCAACCGATTAAGCATTTACCAAACCTTTACCACAGGGCTGTATCCCAGAGACTGGGATATAACTCTGGGCAAGGACAGTTATATCCATGGGAAAACTCCCACTCCTCGATCCCCAAAAAAAGGAAGAAAGAAACACAGACAGATAGAAACACAGACAGACAGAAACACAGACAGTGGAGAGGGAGAGGGAGAGGGAGAGGGAGAGAAATGCACATAGGACACTATGTCTCACTGTCCTGTGGATATATGCCAGTGTGAAGGAAGGCAAGACAGAGGATCTTTTATGCTTGGATGTGGCAGATAATAAACATAGACTGTAACTCAGGAATGGTGGTTTGCTTTCCTGAGAGCAAGGCATTCATAGTGTTCAAGTGTTCAAGGAATTCATAGCAGCCTAACTCTTAATAGTTCACATATCATTACTATCTAGCAGATAGCCATGGGTTAAAATGGAAAGCTTTTGATTGTGGCTTATGATCAGCAGTCTGCCACCTCTTGCACAGCCTAGCTCCACCTTCTTCTCCTAGAAAGACAGGAAAGGAAACTGAAATAGCCATTAGAAAGTGGAACCAGTTTTCATCAGCTGCACTTTGAAAGACTGGGAAAAAAAGCAAGCTAAGCAAACTCAGTGCATGATGATAATAGCATTACATGCACTGTTACTAACAGCTTAGAAAAGGCACATTTGGGGAAAAAAACTGCAAACAATTACTTTTAGTCAGCTAAGCACTTGTGCACAAAATACGCACATGCTACTGACAATTTCTATTCTGTACTGTATCTGTAAGTTAGAGCTTATACCAGGTATCTAAGATTGTCACTAAAAAAAACAGATGGACAGAGCATAGATCCCAATACAGCTTAAAATGAAATTAAAGACTGAAGCTTTGGTTTTACTTTTGTCAGCATGAAGTTGTTAGAAGCTTTTCTGTGTCCTGGATTGCATTCATATCAGTGCTGGAACACAGCCTACACCCATCTCTTCAGCCAGAAGGAAGTATTTTTAGACTTCTCAGGATGAAATATTAGGAGAGAGAAAACAGGGAGGTAGAACCGGATTTGAAATTCTGGTTAGAAAAAGATGCCAAGAAGCAGCTGCCATGTACAGCAATATCAAACGCACAGAACCAGCCATGCTGTCACATGTAGTGCCAATGCCATCAGCACACACGTCACATTCGAGCAGCCCCAGGAGTGAACCACGCTACCACGACACCTGTCAGAAGACCTCAGGTTCCAATTAGGAAGCATTGCTCTTAGGTAGGCTTCTCTGAGAGCAGGAGAACATGCTGCTTATGTGCTCACTCCCTTTCACAGGCTCTCCATAAAGTATTTCTACATTTACAGGTGCACTCCTTGAGTAAGGTGGAGAACAGGCACCTGATACAAACACCACCACTGCCTCAGACAGGCTCCTTTCTACTTACTACTGCTCTCGCTGTTGATGGTAGGCTGATGCCTCGTCCCTTTGCTCCTCTCCGGATGTCGTCAGCTGCTGGGAATTTCCAGCCTCCTCTGTTTGATCACTGTGATCCCTGAGGTAACCCTGAGGGGAAAACGGGGTACTGGAAGCTGCAGCTGCCCCGGACCTTCTGCCTTCCCTCCATCCTCCGACCCCAGACATCCTCGTTAGACAAGAGGACTGCAGCTAAGGCTAGGGAAAAACTCTAAACTGAGTTCTCTAATTTTACTTTCATTTCCTCGTATGTCCCACCCCCAACTGGACTTGCAGCTCTAGGATACACAGATCCACATACTCCTTTCTGAACCATCCTCCAGCTGAAGCTCGGTTTGATCATCTGAACCACAGCACAGAGCAAGACCAGAGCTCGAGTCATGTGCTGACTTGGTCAGCAAAGCTGACTTATGCAAATAAAACAGACAAGCAACATTTTGTGCAATCTTTGAATAGATTATTTTGCATAAGTAAGGAGAACTCTGGCTGATAGCCATATTTCTGGTAGTTTTTTTTTTTAACCCCAGCACTTCAAATCCCCCTATGAGAGAGGGGAACAACTCTAGGTTTTTTGTTGGTTTAAATGTTGCAGGGGTGTTTGTAGAAAGATGAAAGTGAAACTAAAAACAAACTGATAAATCCTAAGGCAATGGTCGTACAAAACTTCAGTTCTGCCTTTCAGTTCTGCTCAGTCAGAATCTTTTTGCTTTAATCTTCCTAACTTACCTCATGAAAAAAGAACAAATACACAATCCTTTTAGGCAAAAATGCAGATCTCATCAGAACGCACCTGACCAGTGGTACTCTACCAATCAGATGAGGTACGCTGGAATCTGGAAGGCTGGTGAATACTAGAAACCATCTTAATAACACTTGGAAAATAAAGACGTTTGGCAGCTCCCAACCCAAGAAAACCAAACAAATACAACTTTATGCAACAGAGCTACGGAGATCCAGTTCCATACATGTAGATGCCATTGCTTTTTGTCCTCAGCTGCTCAAGCTGTACTAAAATCACACTGTTGAAGGGATGCTCCTGTGGCCGGGTTCCCAGACTGCCCAGACTGTCTAGGTCTTACAGGTCACACATGCTGACAGATTAGCAAGGTAAAATGCCACACGGATAGCCACAGAGCTGGCACAGCTGGGGGGATAGATGCCAGCTGCCCTTACCAATGCCTGGGTCATCAATTACAGTGGTTGCTCACACAGCCCACCTTGTTTTGGAAATTGTGTAGGAAGCCAGAGCAGGGCACAGTCCTCCTTCCTCCACATTGTTTAAAGCTGTATACTGAAGGCAGATATGTCTGATCTGTAAAATATTGCTGGGACTCTTCTCTTATTGTTGCCAACAGCCAACATAAGAAGGTTTCTTGTTTCAGGCTATTTTGGGTTGGTCTTGAAAAGAGTCTCTTCTGCCAGATGTCTTCAAGAACTGCTAAAAGAGCAAAGGGCCTCATAGCCTTGGAGTAGTTGAGTGGATTTATTCTTTTCAGGTCTCCCCAGAGAACGCAGATATTTTGGCAAGGATAGTGACTGGGAAATGTGAATTACTCCCTGGCTGTAGAGGAAGGTGTTCAGGTTGCCAGGAAGCTTGAGGCTTGCTGTTCTGCTTCATGTGGTGTGCCAGGTATAGCTAACAGCAGGCCCTCGGGCAGATCTCTTAACCCAAGTTCCCCTCAATCTTCAAATTTTTTTTGTTTTTGTACATGGTACTGGTAAATGAAAGTAAGCATCAGGCTTAGTCCCTTGTGTAGGACTGTTGAGCAAATACATGAGGTGCAGAGCAAGTGTTTGGAAAGTCGTGTCTGAGAACTGAAAAGATTTGTGGGATAACAGCTGTGCCTACAGGCATCCTAGTCAGTAACAATCCAGCTCCAACATCTGGATTCTTCTTAACCCATGCAGATTTATGTGTTAACAACACAAATTTAATTACCAAAATTGATTATAATTAATGTACACACTGCTGCTGTATCTTCTATCCCACATCATTATGTAAAGTTCAGAGCCAATAACTGCTGCTGAAATTTAAAAAGTTCTGGCTGCAAACAATAACTATAGTATCTAAATAGGTTACATCTATATTGTTCAAAAAGAGAAGGAGGTAAAATGAACCCAAGTGTAAGAAACAAAATTGCTCACTTTGTTTCAATGGAAGTTTATATCTTAGATCTGTTTTGGACAACCCAAACTAGCTCTGACCCTGAGGATGGTTCACACCAACACAACTCCCAGAAAGTCAGTATAGATATGACTGCATCGGGTTTATCTTCTCCTGCCCCAAACAGCCCTCCAACACTATCCAAGCAATGTGCATCTCAAATGCATCCTGCCACTTTTGTTGTTCTCCACAGTACGTCATTCACCCCTTCATCTTCATGCTACTAAAACACAACATTAATACACCCCTCAGATAATTTCAGACATATTAAGATGAAATATTTCCTCAAATAATAATCTTTTACAGTCACAGCAGTATCACCTGGGGCTCTCAGAGCACGTGAAGCTGAAGCACCATATAGTACTGTCTCCAGTAGGCACCTTCTAGCCTAGTGGGGGCTAGACTTACATAGCTGATATATGAACGAGACTGCGATAACTGTATTTAGGACAATGGACCAGTCTCTGTCCCTATTTTATTTAGCATTATAGATACTAAATAGATGCTAAAGAGTCTGTGCTTCATAAATACCAGAATGCCAATGCATTCAGCATCCTAAAACATGCAACCTCCCACCAAATCTCAGCCCTTCCCAGATCCTCTGTAAGAACTTTAACACAGTACTTACATTTTTCTAGACCCATTAAATACTGGCTGCCTATTATATTCCACTGGTTACGTTTATGGTTGTCCTGTATCACTAAGTTGGTCAAATGCTGTGATGTATCGGCCCTTTCTAGCTCGTGGCTCACTTCTCCCTGCCAGCAGGACACGGGAGAAAACAGGAAAAGGAGAAAACTCATATGTCAAAGTAAAGACAAGGAAATCACTTATCAGCTATTGTTGCAGTCAAAACAGAGTCAACTTGAGGAATTTAACTTAATTTGTTGCTAATTAGCATCAATATTTAATTACTAATTTGAGTACTGGGAAATAAAAAAAAGACAAACATTTAAGCATTCTGGGAAAACAATTTTCCTCCAACTTTTCCAGGCTCAATTTTACTTCATAGTCCTCTTGTCTCCCATTCCTAGTCGCCAGTTCTTTCAGACTCTCACCTTGCCCATCCTGTCTATGGGAGACACATGGAAGCCAAACAGATCTTTCTTACAGGAGTCTGCTGGCCACACAGGCATTTACAGACGAATGACCAACCACCACTTACTGAGATTTCTGGCTTCCAGAAGAAACAGGATACTTTGATCCTCTTCTAACAGTAGAACAATCCTTGGGCAGTGGCATTAGCTACATCAGTCAATTAATTATGCATAAATGGGCAAGTGGTGACCTCCCAGCCCGTCTTTGATGAGTACTAGCAGCTTCCTTTGATGGCAAGACCTGGCCAGGTTTTTCACTAACTGCTACATCATTTTAGAACAGGTCTCTGTGACTCCATCTGGTGAGTGTTCTTAGAATTTTCCTTACTAGCTTTCTCTCTCCAGCTTTTCATGGTTCACTCCCATACGATAACGGGCAGAGAAAACGTCTGTTTACTTTGTAGAGTCTTTAGCCAGTCACAGAAGGCTTGACAGCATATGGCTTATACCAGGGCCAAGCACACTTGATCTGATTGCACTTAATTAACAAACAAGGGCAAAAATAAGTAATTTTTTTCTTGTTTTCCCCTTCACCTTTTAACATAAACAGCTTAACATATAGCATAGATGTGTCTTGATGGTACACAGGAGTAAACCATGGGTGGATTGTCCCTTTATGCTACTAGACTTCCCAGAGATTTAACTCTGAGGTTCAAAAAAACCCACAGCTGCTAGGCAGGAGGAGAATAGAGAGTAAATCTATTTAAACTTCCTCATATTTTATCATGACTCCAGATACTAACTTTTTTTTCCCCTGCTTTGCAGGAGAAAAGTCCTCAATAGAAAATGATCTTTTAAATTGAGAATTTTCTTCCATGGAGACGTAAAATATAAAGAATCACCACATTCATTTCTTCAGCAGTGCTTGTTGTGAAATTACAATCATACAGCAAAATAATTTCTGGAGAGGAACATTCTATATTGAACCTTAATTTCCATCTAAGCAGCATCATGAACTATACTAAAAATGAGAGCTATCAGAAATCCTTTCTCTCTATGAAGGATACTCACAGTCCTGGTCAGCCACTTTGTCCTTTTTGGGGAATGTCAGATGGGATACAACTTACAAAACAAGTAGTAGTAAAAAGAAAAAATGAAATATCTAAAACGATGTCAGGTCCCCTACCACTCCTTCCCTAAAAATACCTGTTTGTTCTTCATTATTTCACTGTTGGTTTCTGGATTTAAAGTTTTTGCATTTTTAAGGTCTTTTTTTTTTTTCCACAACTACAGACACTTTTAATTAAGTGTTAAGATCTTCATTTAATCCAAAGAGATCAGAAGCCTAAAGTCTGAAGAAAAGCATCAAATTGGAGGAGACTTTTGCGAAAGACAGACAGCACAGGCTAGATTTCCTACAGCCCCACTCTCCTATTCTTTTTCCAGGAGTCAGCAAATGGTACCAGAAGGCCTGGAATGCTTTTGCTTTTGCTGTCAGCTACAATACTTAGTCCTACAGCTGAGTACAATGCTCAGGGGCTCACATACGTAGTTTTTTTGCCTGGATATTTTGGGTAAGTATGCAAGACACACAGCCAAACACACTACAGAATACCTATGTGCAATTGATCATTGGGAACGCCTCCCTAAATTTTAGGGGTATGACAAAGGAATGGTAAATACACACAGAAACATAACTATAATTAGCACTGCATATAGTGTTCTTATACTGTGATGGCAAATTGGAAATTGTATTTTTAAAGATGCATTTGTTTTACTTTACCAAGGTTTCTTCTGGCTGAGTGCTCTAGCTTGTTGTACCATCAGTCATGAATGGAAAACCTTAAAACTGGAAAACACGATAATATTCAGCTCTGCTTTTAAAGAACTTGAACTGAAACATGCTTATGGCAAGCAAAACATCTGAGCTCACTGTAGACCAAAACCACAAAACATTAATATGGATGAATGCTGTAGTATCACTTTGGTTTTGGGATGCAGTTTTGCGCACTTCACATAACACGTTCTGTTAGGAGCAAGATCGCTCTGTAGTGAGCACAGTGTGCTCTGCAAGGTTTATAGCACTAATTGCTGCAGCTCAGGATGCTGAAGAGAGAAATTTCACCGCTCCCTGGAGAAGTAGCCCCAGAAGGAGAGCGAAATGTTACATTGGACCAAGATTTATTCTTGCTTGGATTTAGGACTGGAATTTGTCAGACTCAGCAGAAAGAATGTCATTAGCTTTGACGTGCGTGCGTGTGTGTGTCTGCGTTGGGTAATCTATTCAGGAGATGTAAAATGCTGCACACACTTTCCACTTTATTGCAAAAAGCTGAAATTGGTGGTACCTGTCAAAAACTATCATCTTTCACTCTCTGAAAGAAAAGTGATCCTTGCTTTCACTGTAGTCTCCTCCACAACCAGAGCAGGTCTACCTCTCCTTTATCTACGAGGGATGCTCCAAAACTAAAGCCTCCTATTTTATGATGTTGGCCCACAATGTCAGAGGCGGATGTTGGTGGTATGGCAGCAGAGGTTGAACATTCCCATCAATATTCCATTACATTTTGTTGCTGTGTGACAGTTGGCAGCAGAGGGGCAGTCTGACAAAATGGCATCTGCGATGGAAGTGCATATGAAGCAAAGGTGTGGAATTTAATTCTTCCATGCAGAAAAAAATGGCACCCATTGACATTCATGGATGCTTGCTGAATGTTTATGGAGACCAAACAGTGGATGTGAGCACAGTGAGGTGGTGGGTGGTGCATTTCAGCAGTGATGATAGCAACGTGAAAGACAAGCCACATTCTGGATGGCCATGCACAGCTGTCACACCATGAAACGAAGAGCGTTTTGATCAGCTCATCTGTGAGAATTGGCTAATGGTGGTGACTATGTTGAAAACAGTTTTGTAGCTGAGAATCTGCTCTATCAAATAGTGTTATTGAGGTCTTCGTATCTGCTGTAATTTCCATGGATATAAATAGGAGGCATTGCTTTCAGAGTGAATTATGTAATACTACTTCAGTAAAAGGAAGAGG